>JABWTJ010000065.1:1200000-1665000 GCA_016801875.1 Solanum sitiens | reverse complement strand
TTCCGGTATAATCATATCTTTGGTTAGTCCTATCATGATAACTTGAATTGGAGATTTTACCTCCTCGTATAGTATTTCTGCTGGTGCTGTATAGAATTTAATATAAATTAAATTCCCTTTTGTAACTCTTTTATACGTGATAAATGCTTTATGTAACTCTGCTATTCCACTAATTTCTTCTCCATCGTAGGTATATATAGTGCTTAATAATCCATAGCTATAACATGTTTTTACTAGATCAGCACTAGTTTTTGGTTGTGCTATTAATCTGTTATATCCTTGCAATTTTTAGGTTATATAGTCTTGGTTTGGATCTTTGGTTAGGGTAGATCTGGGGTTAAGATTTAAATATGTTTGAATTTTATATATGTTTTCAATATAGGTTTGTGTAATATAATTATATCTCTTTTTATCACTTTGGTTTTGTAAACTAACCGCATAGGTAGAGGTTTGTGGTTCTGTAGGTATTTGTCTGGATGTATTTTGAATAAATGGTTTTACAAATAACTGATTCAAATTTGTTTTTTTTTGTTTTTTCACTAGCTTTTCTACTTGTACCTGCAGCTGTATTTAAGCAAACATTATGGGTTTTTAAAAGTTTCCCATCATCTCTTTCTAGCTCTGGAATTTTATCGTCTTCCGATCGACGTAGCTCCGCATTTTTATAGTCATGCTGCTGACATTTATATGTTTTAACAAAAAAACATAAAATTACAGCAAAAAATAAAATAAATAAAATAAAAATAGAAAACCTACCAATTTTTTGGGGGGTGCGGAATTCATGATTTAGTAAAGAATATTTTATCATAATATTCCTTAGATAGTAGTTTTAATCTAAATATTTCCTTAATATCTTCTATGATATATTCTAGATATAACATATCTTGGGTTCTTTGGTATTAGTATAAATTTTCCTCCATTAATTGTTCTAATAGTTTTATATCTTCTATAGCTTCTATCCAATATTTTAAATATTCATAGTTCATTTTAATCTGAATCTATTTCTAAATCATATATATCTATTCTTTCTAAATCTAATTCCTGTAAATCTATTTCATACCATTGTTGGTTTAATATATCATCTAACTAATAATTAAATATTTTTTCCCATATAATTCTTTTTATATCAATTATTTTTATATCTTTAAGTATATATAAGATCAAAGTTTCATAGTTTTTATCATTTCTTCATGCATATATGTGGTCATGTTCTTTATTTTAATGCAGTTTTTGTTTTCAATAATTCCTTCCTATCATATTCATAATCAATTAAATTCATATTAGATTATTATAAACTAGAGTATCGTTATCATGTTTTCCGGTCACTACTAGCATCGTACTTTAGCGGATAATTACTGCTTAGCAGCACCTCAAACTTGTGTACTCCCCTACACGGCTTCTCTTGCCTACCGGTTTCCACTGTGGGATGGCATACACTGTCCTTTCAAAATAAAAGCTATCTATTTTTTAAAAGAATCTTATCTGCCACTTATCTTTACATCTTTTCTTCTTTCTATACGTCTTTATATGCCACCTTATCTTCTTTTTTCTTTATCTTCATCCTTATATATTTGTCTTTTATCATCTTTACTCCAAATCAACATCTGGAATAATATTATCTTCTCCATTACATTTTGAACATCTGTGGTCCGGGTATTTGTGTCCAATAAGTTTACAATATCTGATTATTAAGTCTTCTAAAATAAATCCTTTTTTCAAGGCTCTTGTAGTAGGTTGTTCCTCTGGCTTTAGTTATGATAAAATCCATCGCTGAACTTCATCCATATCTGATCTTCTTAATTTCCTTGAATTTGAATATATCATTAACTGATCTCTGGCGTAATAACTCCATATACCATTTTCGTTTAAATAATTATTAGCTAACTCTTGTATAATAGTTGATATGCCAATTATTCTTTTTATTAGCATAAAAACTTGGAATCTTTATTTTTCGTATCTCTTGTTGTTGTCCAATTTCTTTCGGTATAATCATATCTTTGGTTAGTCCTATCTTGATAACTTGAATTGGAGATGTTACCTTCTCGTATAGTATTTCTGCTGGTGCTGTATAGAATTTAATATAAAATAAATTCCCTTTTGTAACTCTTTTATACGTGATAAATGCTTTATGTAACTCTGGTATTCCACTAATTTCTTCTCCATCGTTGGTATATACAGTGCTTAATAATCCATAGTTGTAACATGTTTTTACTAGATTAGCACTAGTTTTTGGTTATGCTATTAATTTGTTATATCCTTGCAATTTTTGGGTTATATAGTCTTGGTTTGGATCTTTGGTTAGGGTAGATCTGGGGTTAAGATTTAAATATGTTTGAATTTTATATATGTTTTCAATATAGGTTTGTGTAATATAATTATATCTCTTTTTATCACTTTGATTTTGTAAACTAACCGCATAGGTAGAGGTTTGTGGTTCTGTAGGTATTTGTCTGGATGTATTTTGAATAAATGATTTTACAAATAAGTGATTCAAATTTGAATTTCTTGTTTTTTCACTAGCTTTTCTACTTGTACCTGCAGCTGTATTTAAGCAAACATTATGGTTTTTTAAGAGTTTCCCATCATCTCTTTCTAGCTCTGGAATTTTATCATCTTTCGATCGACGTAGCTCCGCATTTTTATAGTCATGCTACTGACTTATATTAGCTTTAGACTTCAGATTATCTTCATTAGTCTTTAGCTTTTGTATCTCATCGTCCATACTATCCACTTTCGTACAAAGTGTAGTAATGACTTTGAGTAACTTTTCAATTGTATCTTCTTCTTTATTCTCAGTCTGAGTAGCTTTGTCTTGATAAGTAATCTGCAATAACATTCTTGTCAGTTTTTATTACTTCAATTATAAATGTAAAATTTAATATATTTAATACCAATCTTCTTATTTCCTTCGTTGTTACTGAATCTTGTATTTTTCTTGTTAACCACCATTTTACTTGGGTATTATCTGTTCTTATAATAAATTTATTATATACAATATATGGTTCAAATGCTAATAAACATTTAATACTGAATATAATTCTTTCCTATTTATTTTCTATTTTATTTCCGTATTTGTAAAGGTTCCTGAATAATATCTACAATGATGTTCTATATTACTTTCATCATATCTATATTTTAAGACTCCTCCATAGCTTTTTTCACTAGCATCTGTTTCTATTATATAAGTAAATTTTTTATTTTCATTTGGAAAATATAATTTAGGTAAGTTTTTACATAATAATTTTATCTTTTGTATTTGTGCTTTATATTTCTTATCGAACTGATATTCTATATCTTTCTTTAATTTTTGTTGTAATGGTTTTAGATTTTCTGCTAATTTTGGTATGTATTCTCTTACTTGATTAACTAGTCCTAACAATGATTGTAATTTCTTTTTTGTATCTAATTGCTCATTTGAGCTTATTATTTTTTGTCATGTGTTTGCATTTTTATTCCATTTTTATGTAATTGTATTCCTAAGAATTCTATTTGTTTTTTATTATTTCTGCTTTCTTTTTACTTAAACTTATACCTGAATATTCTATAATATGTATGAATTTTTCTAGTAATCTTATATGTTCATCTTGAGTTTTAGAATATCGTAGTATATCATCAATATATACTAAACAATTTTCTAATTGTTTAAAATAGTTATCCATAAAATGTTGATATCTTTTTGGTGCATTTTTATATCCAAATGGTAATACATTCCATTCATAAAATCCTTGTGGTACTGTGAAAGCTGTAAGTTTTTTAGATTCTTCTTCTAACTTTAAGTGGTAAAATCCTGATTTACAATCAAATTTACTAAAGTAATTATATCCTTGTATTTGTCTTATCTTTAGTATTTTATTTGGTATTAGGTAATTGTATGTTTTAGTTTTAGCATTTAAATTTCTATTGTCAATAACCATCCTACTTTTTCCTCTTTTTTGTTCACTATGTTTATTTACAATAAATGCCGGGTTTGTATGCTTCTATTACTTTCTTGTATATATCCTTTTTCTAGTAATTCATTTATATGTATTTTAAATTCAGTTAAATCATTAGAATTATATTTTAATAGTTTTTGAGTTATTATACTATTATCATCGACTAACTCAATTTTTACTTTTGTTTTATGTTTTTCCCATCCTTGCAAAGGGTCTTCACTATATAATAATTTTAACTTTTCTTGGATTATTTTTACTCTATCTATAGAGAATATAATTAATTCTATTTTAGGGTCTTCTTCTTTTATATTTTCTAATTTTTGTGTAATTTTTTTTTCACTACCTTTTATCCATTCTGTTGTTTTTCGTCTTTTGTTACTTACTCTTTTTATTCCTATTTTTTGTTTACAGGGTGTTGTGAACCACCATTGTGTTTTTGTTATTATATGTGGATATAATTTTTCTAAAAATGGCATTTCTAATAGCATATCTTTTGTTGTTAATTCAAAATTATATATTTCTTCTATAGTTAGTACCTTATTCCATATTTGTATTTTTATATTTTTTGCTTTGTATGTGATCATACTTACTTCATTATTAAATCCTGTTATAACTATTGGTGTTCTTAATTTTTCCCATTTCTCTTCTGGTAAACAATTGTATTTACATATATTAGTTTCTGCTCCTGTATCTATCATTGGTGTATAATATCTGTTATCATATCCTTCTATTATTATTTTTGCAAGTATATATATTTTTATGTTTTTATCATATTAAGGTTCTTTTTATTATTACCCATTGTCAATTGTTTGTCTTCTAGATTATATGGTTTTACTTGTTCTAACCATTTTATTCCTAAGGTTATATTTTCATTTCCTTGATATATTTTAAATTTTATTACTATTGGTATTCCTCCAATTATTATTTCATTTTCTGTAGTTTCTTTAGTATATGTTAATACTTTTGGTAATTCTGGGCATGATTGTTCAGTAGTTGTTATTTTATCTTCCATTACTAATCCTCTTGTAATATAGTTTTCTTCTAGTCCTGTATTTATTAGTATTAAATATTTTCGTTGTTCCATTATTCCTGTTATATAATAATGATGTGGTTTTATTTCTTCTTCTATTAGTTTTTGTGGAGTTTTACTTATTATTTTTGAGGTGCTTGAGGTACTCATTTTTTATGATATTTGTGGTATTTCATGGTCTATTTTCACTCTTTTTGATGTACTTAATCTTTCTTGTACTATTTCTAAATCTTCTTCTATGTCAATTTCATTATAACTATATTCATTATTATCTATGACAGTAACTATCTTTTCAAAGGGGTTTTCTATTTTTATTTTATTTATTTTATTTTTTGCTGTTATTTTATGTTTTGTTGTTAAAATATATAAATTTTTACATCTAGCTGTAAATATTTTACTTTCTGGTGCTAATTCTATTCCTGACATTTTCCAATATAATACTAATGATTTATCAATATTTCTGTCATTAATTGATACTGAGTAGTTAGCACTTATTATAAAATTAAATTTTTGGTAGATTAAATTACCTTTTACTGCACTTATTATACTTTTTTCTATAGGTTGTATAATTCTGTCATCTGCTAAATATATTTCTATAGGTGTATCTATTCCTTCTCTAAAACATGCTTTTATTAGTATTTCAGTTCCTCCTAAATTTATATATTTAATTGGGTTTTTTGTATTTATCTCTTGTATTTCTTTATTGATTATTCTCTTATTTATTATTGGTATTTTAGCTTTTCCTTTAGTATACTTACAATCTATGATATCTTCCCTTTGACTTACTACATAATATTCTTCTTTTTGTCTTTTAAACCAATTTTCTATTTTTGGTACTTCTAATATTTTTTCTACACTTAGATATAATTCTTTTTCTTTTATTTATTCAAATATACTATTATCAAATATTATATTTTGTTCTATAGATTCTTCATCTTGACGTTCTTCTTTATTTATTATTTTAATATCTGCTTCAGTCATTTTTTATATTATAGAATTTATTATCTGATTCTAATTCTATATCATTATCATTATCTATTTCATTTTCTGATATTTCATATATACTATCTTCACTTTCTAAATCATAATCTACATATTCTATTTGTGTATATTTTTTATTTTCCATAATTATTTCTGATATCTATTTTTTCTTTGGATTTTTAGGTAATTTACAATCTTTAGCTATATGTCCTAGTTTTCCACAATTATAGCAAGTACATTCCGTTAGTTTTCTTTTTGGTCTATATGGTCTTTTAGTTTTGTAATTTTTTACGTAATATTTCCTTCTTGGCTTTTTATATTTATATATTGATCTATATTTTTTATAGTTTTTATTTTTATTATACTTCTTTTTATAATACCTATCTGTACAATCAAATTGGGGTGCTATTTTATTTTTACAACAGGCTAAGTTCTTTACTAATACTTTTTCCATTTTTATATCTTCTTTATGTTTTTCACATAGTTCTGTAAACCATCGTCGTAAAAATTTTATTCTAGCTCCTAAGGTATCTGTTAATTCTGCTTCATTCCAACTTTTAATTATTTTTGAACTAAAAGGTTCTGATAATTTTGTAAAATATAATTTTCTTATTTCCTTACTTTCTTCCGTACTATAAGTTCCTTTATAATAATATTCTCTAAATGCACATGTATATTCGTCTATATAACAAATATTACATATTGCTAATTTTGTCATTATATTTCTGTTTAAAACTTTTCTTTATTTTGTTCTTCTACTTCTGTTGTCATACTACTAAATTCATTTCTTATAGCTATTTCATATTTATATAGTATTTCCATAGATGTAATGGCTATTTCTCCATCAAATTTTTTATTATTTCTTAAAGTTTTTAAGCTTTCATTTGTTAGATTTTGTAACCATAATTTTACTGTTCCTATAAGTGTTCTTTCTATATATCCTGGTGTTTCTGACATTCCTATTTTGTTATCTATTAATTGTTTTGATATATATCCCATCCATAATTGGATTGTTTTATTTATATCTGCTACACAGTCTAAATCTAAAAAATTATGTTGTTCAGTTGTTGGTTTAGGTGTCCATTTATTTAATCTTTTATCCCATAAAGTTTTTTCTCTATCATATTTTTCATAATTTGCATTATAATATCTTTGATTTAGAATTTTTGGATTTTTTACTCCTGATGTACTAGATTTTTCATTCATATCTATGTCTCCCGTATTTACTTCTTAATTTTTTGTATTATCTATATTTTCTAAAAGTTCTGTATATGTTTCGCTTGTCTCTGAATATTGTTCTTCTAGATCATTATTATTAATGTCATCAATTCTTATTTCAGGTAGATTATCTTGGTTTTCTTCTTTTTCTTCTTTTTCTTCTAATTCATCTTCTAATTGCAATTTCTCTTTAAATTTATTTATCTCATTTGCCAATTTTATTTTTTGTTCTTTTTCTTTTTGTTTCATTTCATACATTTCATTTAACATTGCCACTTCTTTTTCTAGTTCTATTATTTTACTTCTAAATTTTTTGTATTATCTATATTTTCTAAAAGTTCTGTATATGTTTCGCTTGTCTCTGAAAATTGTTCTTCTAGATCATTATTATTAATGTCATCGATTCTTATTTCAGGTAGATTATCTTGGTTTTCTTCTTTTTCTTCTAATTTATCTTCTAATTGCAATTTCTCTTTAAATTTATTTATCTCATTTGCCAATTTTATTTTTTGTTCTTTTTCTTTTTGTTTCATTTCATACATTTCCTTTAACATTGCCAGTTCTTTTTCTAGTTCTATTATTTTAGTATTTTTTACTTCTTCTAATTGTTGTACTTCTTTTTTCGCTTGTTGTTTTATGTTTTGATCTTCTTAATTCCCTTGAATTTGAATATATCTTTAACTCATCTCTCGCGTAATAACTCCATATAGAGTTTTCGTTTAAATAATTATTAGCTAAGTCTTGTATAATAGTTGATATGCCAATTATTCTTTTATTAGCATAAAAATTTGGTATCTCAGTTTTTCGTATCTCTTCTTGTTGTCCAATATCTTCCGGTATAATCATATCTTTGGTTAGTCCTATCTTGATAACTTGAATTGGAGATTTTACCTCCTCGTATAGTATTTCTCCTGGTGCTGTATAGAATTTAATATAAAATAAATTCCCTTTTGTAACTCTTTTATACGTGATAAATGCGTTATGTAACTCTGGCATTCCACTAATTTCTTCTCCATCGTAGGTATATACAGTGCTTAATAATCCATAGCTGTAACATGTTTTTACTAGATTAGCACTAGTTTTTGGTTGTGCTATTAATCTGTTATATCCTTGCAATTTTTGGGTTATATAGTCTTGGTTTGGATCTTTGGTTAGGGTAGATCTGCGTTTAAGATTTAAATATGTTTGAATTTTATATATGTTTTCAATATAGGTTTGTGTAATATAATAATATCTCTTTTTATCACTTTGATTTTGTAAACTAACCGCATAGGTAGAGGTTTGTGGTTCTGTAGGTATTTGTCTGGATGTATTTTGAATAAATGGTTTTACAAATAACTGATTCAAATTTGAATTTCTTGGTTTTTCACTAGATTTTCTACTTGTATCTTGTATATATCCTTTTTCTAGTAATTCATTTATATGTATTTTAAATTCAGTTAAATCATTAAAATTATATTTTAATGGTTTTTGAGTTATTATACTATTATCATCGACTAACTCAATTTTTACTTTTGTTTTATGTTTTTCCCATTCTTGCAAAGTGTCTTCATTATATAATAATTTTAACTTTTCTTGGATTATTTTTGCTTTATCTATAGAGAATATAATTAATTGTATTTTAGGGTCTTCTTCTTTTATATTTTCTAATTTTTGTGTATTTTTTTCACTACCTTTTATCCATTATGTTATTTTTCGTCTTTTGTTACTGAGTAGTTAACACTTATTATAAATTTAAATTTTTGGTAGATTAAATTACCTTTTACTGCACTTATTATACTTTTTTCTATAGGTTGTATAATTCTGTCATCTACTAAATATATTTCTATAGGTGTATCTATTCCTTCTCTAAAACATGCTTTTATTAGTATTTCAGTTCCTCCTAAATGTACATATTTTATTGGTTTTTTTGCATTTATCTCTTCTATTTCTTTATTGATTATTATGTTTGAATTTTATATATGTTTTCAATATAGGTTTGTGTAATATAATTATATCTCTTTGTATCACTTTGGTTTTGTACACTAGCCGCATAGGTAGAGGTTTGTGGTTCTGTAGGTATTTGTCTGGATGTATTTTGAATAAATGGTTTTACAAATAACTGATTCAAATTTGAATTTTTTGTTTTTTCACTAGCTTTTCTACTTGTACCTGCAGCTGTATTTAAGCAAACATTTTGGGTTTTTAAGAGTTTCCCATCATCTCTTTCTAGTTCTGGAATTTTATCGTCTTCCAATCGACGTAGCTCCACATTTTTATAGTCACGCTGCTGACTTATATTAGCTTTAGACTTCAGATTATCTTCATTAGTCTTTAACTTTTGTATCTCATCGTCCATTATTAAGCACTGTATATACCTACGATGGAGAAGAAATTAGTGGAATACCAGAGTTACATAAAGCATTTATCACGTATAAAAGAGTTACAAAAGGGAATTATTTTATATTAAATTCTATACAGCACCAGCATAAATACTATACGAGGAGGTAAAATCTCCAATATCAAGTAACCCATAAATTAGTCAAAAACTAGGATTTATCAATTACATGGGTTCATAGTTAAATTGAGTTAGAATCATCTATACAACATTAATCTAATCCATAATAGACGTGTGAAAACCATTAATGCAAGAACCCATGGAAGATCATGAAAAAGGTCAATTCATCTTTTGAAAACTTTAGAAAACATCTTTGAAAGTTGGGATCCTTGATGAAACGAGTTTCAAGGATAAAAAATCATACCTCAATGAATCTAATTCTTCACTTTAATGAAGAATCTCCACTCAATTCGTCACACCAAGCTCTTCCTTGACTTTGGACTTCAATGGAGTCTTGGGGAATTTCTAAGGGATTTTGGGGTTTTAATTTTGAAGAATGAAATCTTCTAAGTGTTAAATCTTTATAAACACCTTTAAAATACCCAATACACCCTTAGGGAACCGCCAAACCTTCCATTTAGAATTGGAGTGAAATTACAACTTCTCCCCTACCTTAACAAGGAAACTGCACGCAGGACATCGACGGAACATTTGTCCACAAACGGACCATCCTATCCTCCCATCGATTGGGTCAGAGGCTGGACATGGTTCACATCCTTTACCAGCCTAATTCCTAACCTACGGGACCATCGAGGGACCGTCCTTGGACCTACGGATCATCCTTTGGTCCGTGGTCTTGGGACATGGTCTCGCCATCGACGGTTTGTCCATCGACGGGACTTAGGTCCACTTACGAGACGTCCTGTCTTCCGTCAATGGGTTAAGAGACTTGGGACAGGTAGCTTAGCCACCCAGTCTAAGTAACTACCCACTCCATCACCCATGGACCATCGACCATCCCACTGGCCGTCGATTGGCTTCCGTAGGTAAGGATGCCTTGGACAGTCTTGGCCTCAGACATGGGTCCTTCTTCAAGGACCCTTGGTTGGTCCTTGGGGATGTTTGCCCAGACGTTCCATCTCAAACATTACCGTATACGAGTTTAGGACCTCTCACATGAATTTCACTCAAATCAAACACGTAAAACTCGAAGAAACATGCCTAGACACACAAGGTCATTTCAAGGCTTCTTTCAAACTTCATGAACGTTATTGAGTTTTTGACCTCCAAACTTCTCGAAACATGACACTCTACCTATACACATCAAAATAGACTCATTTAAGACCTTATAACCACAAGAGTCACACATAAACACATAGGCCCTCACATGAGACACTTAGGTAACTTAGTCATCGAACGTCTTGGTTGACCCTTGACATTTGACTTCCAATGCACCTAATACTTTAGCTACTGCCTCAATACAACATTATAGAAATATTAAGGACCTTAGACCACCTTTACAACAATGTTAGACTGTAGATAACCTAAGTCATTTTCTAGGTCTTACATTTATGTTAGGTTCTTAAGTCAACCTAGGGTTCCTCTATGTGAGAACTTGCTTCTCTTAATCATGTTCATGTCTAGTTGTAGAAGAGAAAGGTAACATCATCACAATCATCTTCATCAAGACTTTACCCCCAAATCCCTAACAACATTGGCCATAATCCCTACAAATGATTACTACATTTAGTCCCTCATGATTTATTCTTAATTTCATGTTAATCTATTAAATTAGATCATTAGAAGGCAATTCTAGTCATACATGATCACATAGGTTCAATTCCAACATCATTGGTCAAGATAATGCTTAACCAATTGGACCTATTTAAATTCATATCTACGTGATTCAATCATGATCAAATAGTGTAGAATACAATTGAATAAAGAAGATTAACATAAAACCTTAATCTATCATCTAATAACCTAAAATCACCGTGATTACCTTCAAGTTCAATACTGTAATTCACTATGCAAATAGTACGTAAACATCACATGAACATAAGTGAAGGTTACCCACTCTATTGGTATCACAAACCCACCTTACCCACAATTCAATCACAACCCTTACTTGTTTGGGGTTCTTTGGATTCACAATTGAAGGAAACTAGGGGTAATTCATGAATGGAAGATTCCATGTGTAAATAAGCTTCACATACCTTAGATTATATCCTTAATCCTAGCTTAAATCCTTGACTTAATCATCCTAAGCTTCTGCCCCCAATTCTTCTTCTTCTTCTTCTTCAATGGAGTTCTTGAGAGTTCTATTGTGTGAGAGAGGTTTTGATTTGGAGTCTAGAGTCTAAGGGGGTATTTCATTGTTTTAATAGTCATAAATTACCTAAAAATACCTAAAATAACCGCCCATATAATTATTTGGACATAGGATGAATTTCCCAATTCACCCCTCCACTTTACAGTGAGATGCGCGAATTGTAGACTCCATCGATGGTTGGGCAACCTATGGGGCGTCAACCAGACGACGGCCCATATACTGGCAAAGGTTGTCTTGGTCAGAGACTCCTGAATTGAGGTTTTTACTCACGAGACCAAGTTTCAACCAACGCCCACCATCGACGGGGCGTTGATGGATATACGGTCCGTTGATGCCCCTCGTTGGTTGGGACTGGTTTTGACAACTTTTTCTCTTAACTTTGGCCCTCTTCAAGGACCCTTAGGTGAGTCCTTGAGGAGTCGTGCATGAACGTTTCCATCCTAAATACGTCCTTTTATATTTTAGGAACCCTCCCTTTCAATTTGAGCCCCAAACTCTACTTAAAATCTCATGAAACACACTAAGACACGCTAGCACGTCCCAAGGCTAATTTTCAAATGTCATCGAACGTTCTTAGAAGTTTCACCTCCAAACCCTCTCAAACATTATAAACTTCCCCTTAACACTATATTTGACCTTTTTAGGACCTTATAAGCTCATTTCACCACATGTTAGACTATAATAATTTATTTTGAGTCCTCACAATATCCCCCACTCGGGAAACATTCGTCCTCGAATGACACCTTGTTAAACACTTCTCTAAAGGAACAACGCTAGACTAGCAGCCCATCGTACATGCATTATACCTAAATGCACATACCCAAATAAAGGAAACAATTCAATTCCAAGCTAAACATAATCATATAAAGATGTCATACAAAAAGGCTCCTTATCACCCACTTGGAAATAAGCTACACATGACTTTCTAACATTAATTCCTCATTATAAGGAACATAAAAATCAATAAATAAAATCATAATCATAAGAAATTCTTAAAATTTTCATAAATCAATAAGGAAGGATAGACCAAAAAGGGGCATGAGGAGATCACTCTTGATCACCCTTCGATTTGAGAGCAAAGAACCTAGCCTTGGATTTATGAACACCTTCCTCACTATTAGTAGCAACATGCTTTCCTTCCCTCACATTAGCCTTTGCCTTAAGGCATTCCCTCATCATGTGGCCACTCTCACAACATCCATAACAATCACCTCTACCGGCCAATCACCTACCCTCATGCTTTTTACCACACCAAGAGTAAGTAGGTCGGGAATAATCATTCTTCTCTTGATGTGTAGTGTTACATACCCATTCATCCTCATACTTAGAAGCACTAGAATGACGTTGTCAGGAAAACTTTTGTCGATTCTTAGAACGACCATGTCCATTGGACGCCTCCTTGTCCATACTAATCCTCTTTTTCTCCTTCTTAATTTTAGACTTTTTTATTGGTTGAGCAAACATCATGATCCAGGAGATAGCCATGTCATCA
This sequence comes from Solanum sitiens, assembly GCA_016801875.1. Classification (NCBI taxonomy): domain Eukaryota; kingdom Viridiplantae; phylum Streptophyta; class Magnoliopsida; order Solanales; family Solanaceae; genus Solanum; species Solanum sitiens. The sequence continues at coordinate 1,651,698 of JABWTJ010000065.1, read as the reverse complement.
ACAAGCATTGTCGCACGACACTCTTCTTCTACTAGATCGGACACCTCCGTCATGAACATATTCATCAAGCCTCTTGGGTTTGCTACCAAACATGGAGCATACTTAGACAAAACAATGAACTTCAAAGCATACTCCTTAACACTCGTATCACCTTTCTTGAGGTTTATGAATTTCCCCAACTTAGCCTCCCTCAATTACCTAGGAAAGAACCTATCAAGGAAAGCCGACTTAAAAGTCTCCCATTCAATGAACCCGCTCCTATAGGTCTACTATCTTTCCATTGCTCATACTAAAGTTGGGAAACATCTTTCAATTGATAGGCAGCAAACTCTGCCTTTTCAATGGAAGAAACTCCCATAAGGGCAAGCACCTTATACACCTCATAAATAAACCCATTCGAATCCTCACCAACTTTGGAGCCATAGAACTCCGGTGGATTCATTCGAAATAACTCCCTTACTCTAGTAGCATTCATCCTCCTACAAGATTAGCCAGAGCCACCTCTCATCTATTAGATTGGTCCGTTAATACTTGAGCCAACAAAGTCATAGAAGCCCTAAATTCCTCCAACATAGCATTCCCTATTGGAGGGTCATTAGGAACTTGGGGAGGAACTTGTTCTTGAACTTGGGGAAGAATCTCTTGCTCACCACTCCCATCTCCGTCCCTTCTAGAATTAGCCCTATTGTTAGCCATAACCTACAAAACACATAGTCAAACATTAGAAAAGGGCCTACTAATTCCAAATTATATGGAACGACTTGAAGAATGAAGAAGTGGAACTTTCCTAAGCATCCCATAGCCTCCTACTCATGAATGTGTCGCGACTCACACTGATGAATAAGATTCTATTAGACGTGGTTTTGAGACATCCTAACACCATTTCATAACCTTATGCTGTGATATCAAGTTTGTCACGACCGGCATGTACACCCTAGAAGTTAGGGCATTCTTGGATCAAAAATTGGCGTACTTGACCTGTTGGAGGTCTTGTACAAGCCCCTAGACATCATTCATTACATATATACGAAAATTGATGCGGAATTAAAACTTTTCTTTAAAAATATAATGCAGAAGTCATTTCATAAAATGTCTAACATATGTCTCAAAATCATCTATACAACATGAATAACAAGATTCTTGGGTCAGAACCCATAAAAGTCTAAAATAATGAAAAACATAAAGGACCATAGTGGTGGTGTCCTCGGATGCTATGAGGACTCACCAAATCTTATTTTCTTGGAAACCTTGGAAACTCTACTCTTCAAAGAAAATCAATATTCTCAAGACCCTACATGGACAACATGTAGGCAATATGTGTTAGTACGATAAGTATTAAGTATGGATACTACCACACCAAACATAAGATATGTAAGACCCCCAAAATGAGTTAGGGTGTCTAGATCATAACATGCTCATTATAAGAGTCTAAGGTCCTAAAATGGTGTATAATGTGGTATTGAGGAAGTGTATACGTTCAAGGTGATTTGGAAGTTAAACGTCAAGGGACGACCAAGAAGTTTGACGATTAGTCGCCAAAGGGGCCTTAGATGCTTTTATATGTTTTGAGTGTTTTATGAGATTATGAGGTCCTTAAATGAGTAATAATGATGTTTATAAGCAGTTTATGGAGTTTGATGAAGTTTATAGGTCAAACATCCTAGAACGTCCAAGACGTTCGAAAGATAGTCTTGAGACATGCATGTGTGTGTCTTGATGGGGCCTAGCACATTTGGACGTGTTGCGTGTAAATATATTGGGTGAAACTTATTTGGAAGGTCCTTGACTTTTTAATGTTCATATTTATGTTGAAAACTGCCGGGTACGACTTCCCAAGGGGCCAGCAAAAGGGACCACAAGAAGGACCCAAAGGCTGTCGAGACACTGCCTTTGCAGTGTCAATCGACTAGCTCAACTGACGCCCCGTTGATGGGCTGATGCCCCGTCGATGGGGATGAGTCGATGGCACTTGTCCTGGAGATGGATTGTCTACATGAAAGCCTCAGACCCAAATGACAGAACGCACAGAACGGTCAGTCGATGGACTAACGCCCTGTCGTTGGGTCCGTCGATGGGTCTGTCGATGCAGGCCTTGTGTCACTGCCTGCGCACTGTTTTGATTAAAGGGGTGAATGGGAAATTCACCCTATGTCCTAACCTGAACTTAATTGGTTTATTTCATTATTTTAGGGTGTATATAAATGATAAAAACCGATATCAACCCATTCCCAATCCGATTCACACAAAATAGACTTTCCCTCCAAAACCAATTCTCCCTAGAAACCTCCATTGATGGTAAAGCTCAAGAACAGCTTGGAACTTGGATTTCCATGGATTCTTCATCAATTTTTAGAGTTTTTCATCTGGATAAAGGTATGGTGACACTTCATCTTTAAGTAACCTTTCACTTGAAGAGATAATCTCAAAGTTTTCAAAGAGAAAATATGATCAAATCTCTTCTTCTTCAATCTAGCCATGGGTTCTTTCTAAAAACGCTTTTAATGGCTCAATAATGATGGATTGATATCAATGTATTGGTTTTAACGTGAGTTTTCATGAAATTGCATTATGAACCTATGTCCCTTCCCAAACTCGATTTAGCCCTTGCATGGGCATTGTGATCGTGATTTGTTATTCTATTATGTTGAATTTATAATATATACTGCCTAGTATGTGTATTGAGGGTGAATTGTTGATGATTGACCATGAACATGAAGGTTTGAAGATTTAAACAAAGTTAGCTTAGATCTCTATGACTTAACTGTAACAGTGCCTTTATAATATATATATGTGGAATTCAATTATGCTAAATTGATTGTTAACTACTTTCTATCATGTATATAAATTATGAATTATAAGTAATGGATCCAATGTGGATCAAGGCTTAAGGATTAGATAATATTGATTCATGTTCTCCTATCTTCTATAATTGCTAATGTAGTTCTATGTATGTCGGCTCCATGGTAATTAATGATCTTGTATAGGGTTAATTGTACTTTAGCTACTGTCTATAATATATTATAATGAAGAATTATGTGTTGTTATTCAATGTAGATTGATGCTTGAAGACTTGATCTCTATTTCCTTTCTATTGTAATTCTATGATGCTGGTGGCTTCCCTTTGAGGAAGGTTCACCTATGTTTTCTCATGAGATGAGATTTCAATGCTAATGTGCATGAATAGTGTTATGTATATCTCTTTGTTCCATAAACTATGCTTGCCACATAGGATCTAGCAAGTGAATTCACTTAGTATGCTAGGATATATGTTAATGTTCTACCTTAGCTAGGTGAGAACACCTTCTATTGGTTTAAGTCTTTACAACACCAAATTCCATGTTTAGAAACCATGGTATTAGTGTCGATTAAAGCTATAGTTTCCCTAAAGTAAAATGGACAATGGAAGTAAATGACTAAGGACCCTAACTAGGATAACCTAAGAGAAGGTACTTAGGATAGGTGGAAGTAATGAACCCACCTAAACATCGCACAAATAGCTATCTAAGGGACGCTTAGGAAGGTGTTCTAATGCATGTGACTATGTATATGTTCCTTATGCCTAACTTTGTACTATTAGTATATTTGTTGTGATAAAATGGATGGTATGAGCCTATATGAACTGGTCTTGATGTACATTCTTAATGTTGGTCTGAATGATTATAGGATGAAGGTTGTTGACATGAATGAAGTTGTCTTCACTTACTTGTTGATGTATGAATTGGATGGTAAGACTTGTGATCTTATGATAGGTTTACTAAGTATGTGTGGATTATGGGGCTTCACATGTACATTACACTAGTAGACTTAGATTGGGATGGTACGAAAGGTCTTATAAGGTTGTATGTGAATTAAGGTTGGTATATGTGCATAATAAGTAAAGTTCACTGTAATTTCCTCATGGTCTTGTCTTAAATGTGTCTACGATGTGTTATACTTCTATGATGGTATGTGTTGGCTTTTGTAGGTTGTATTTATGCTTTGTTTGTGGCCCTAAGGTGATGCATTGCACCATGTATCACTAGAGGGTTACTTGGGAAGGTTAATGAGTGAAAGAAAAGATGTTCACTATAAAAGAAAATAGTTCATTGTAAGGTGAAAAGAGCTCACTTTAAACTGACCTCAAATGTGCCTTAAATTATATATGTGATTTTATATGATGTTTGGCTTTTGAATATGTCTATATGAAGCATCTGAATGATATAAATTCTATTGTATAAAGGTTTTATGAAGATTTACTCAAAAAGGCATGAAGTATGATTTCAAGAAAAATGTCCCTTTTAAATGCATGTTTTGCATGGTTGCCATACTTAGTACATTATTGTATTAACTCCATTATTCTATAATTTTTACTCAAAGTGTAGGTTATAGATGCTTAAAAGATGTCTTTAATGATGAAGAACTTCACAGATTCTTCCCAAGCTCAAGGAAAGGGATCCTTAAATTCATGGATTTCTAGGTCATGTCTTTACTGTAAAGTTATGTATAAGTTTACTAATGTATTATGTTATAAGGGTCATGTATCAAATATACTCTTATGATGTTTAGTCTAGGATGGCAAAAAGAGACTAGAGTCTTTATCTATGTATGATGATATTTTATATACATGAAGTGATGTTTCTAATATATGATGTGCTATGAAAAGTTTAAAATTTTATGCTAAATCTACTATGACAATGAGATAAATGATAACTAAGGGATTGTTTAAGACCTCCGAGAGGTCAAGTGCACCATGTAACTTCTACGGGGTGCTCCCCGGATGTTACAATCGTGGTTTCAGAGCCTGAGGTTTTAAAAGTTGTTCAGTGTCCAAGAAGTCTCATATTGCAACATCTAGTAGAGTCTCGTATCATTGGTGGTGAGTTGGGACACATCAAATGCTATGGGAGGTTATAGGACAATAAAGTTTCCCATCTTTATCATTCTCATATCGTGCAATAGAACTTAACTCTATAAGATCTCTCTCTTATGTTTTCTAGTCCGAAGGTCTTTTAGATGTTATTGCTTGGATGAGATTGTACTTTATTCTTGAGGGAGAAAAGGTGAGTTTAATGCTTATCTTTGTTTTATGGTTTTTTGAGTATGTGTGAAGGTGAATTTTTGCATATTTTGAGGATGTGATGCCATTTATGGCTATGTATGAGATTTATGTAAAATAGCATGTTATGTTTATAAATGTATGTCATAATATGATTAAAGCATGTTAGAAGTTATTATGGTTAACATGAGTTTCTTTTATAGTGATATGTTACTATATGATTTTACATGATGGTAGACTAATATTATGATTTGAGCTAGAAATTCTTAGTGAATACCTATGGAAGCATGCTACTCTCTGTGCTTAAGAGTGTTCAATGTTTCCCTTTGTAATGCGGTCCTTTCTAGTTGCCTAGTATGGATAGGATTCCTTTGTATAGACTTGATCCTAGGTGTGAAGGTAGTATGTTTGTCTTGGTAGGGTGATAATGTGGGATGGATTGGCGTAGAAGTCACCTTACTGTAATGTCCAAATAAAAGGAAGAGTCCCTATGGTTAAGTCTCCTTATTGTTTTCCCATAATGTTGTATGACCTTGGTATCTATTGTATTGTTGAAAACCTTATCTGGTTGGGTAGTATGACCTAACTTGATGATTGGGGGATAAGTTGCCATAGATGATAAGGTTTAGACTGTCTTGGTTGACTTACTGTAATTCCTTCTAAAGTGGTAATCACTTTTAAGTGATGAAAATGAAGGTTGTAAAGTTGAGATCCTCTTTAGGTTTAATTAAGTTGCTCTTAATTGGTTCATGATCTTGTATAGGGTTAATTGTACTTTATCTACTGCCTATAATATATTATAATGATGAATTATGTGTTGTTATTAAATGTGGATTGATGCTTGAAGAATTGATCTCTATTTCCTCTCTATTGTAATTCTATGATGCTCACTATAATCTCGATTTCTTGGCAATGGTAGTAGGATTTCGCTTAAGTTGTGGTCTCTTTAACTACTCTCTCTTATGTGTAGTATTGAGTAATTGTGAGTATGATAAATGGACAATCAAAGTGAGGAAGAATTGGTAAGAGTTTAACTTTTCTTCACATTCTATAAATTGATGATGTAGTGGACCTAATACGACCTCAATCTTGTCATGATGAGTGCATGAATTCTATTATGTTAGTATACATTTATCTACTGTAATATACTTGAATTATTGATGAAAGAGCTGTTATGAATATAATTTACATGCTATGATGTTAAGTATATGGGATGATGAAATATGAATATGCATAGTGTCTAAATGTGTTAATATGAAAGGATTGCTCATATAGTTACACCTATAGACTTATGCGTTGATATATGAACATGTGTGACATTTATGTGTTATGTGAAAGGTTGCTCACATATAAGTATACACACACATGTATGAAGATTTAGTCATTAGAGGGGCCTTGAAAGGTGTGCTCAAGTGTACCTAAAACTAGATATGTGCTTGAATATGCTATAAGCATATGAAGAATAAATATCCTAAGCCTATGTTTTATGAAGTAATATTAATAAAGGCTTTTAATAAAGGGAACTTAGCGTAGCACCGAGTGAACTTTAAAATGTAAGGTGTTGGCTTTCCTTGGAGGAAGATTCACCATTTGTTCCTTATAGAGTGTTGACTTCCCTTAGAGGAATATTCACCTATGGTTCCACATGAGGTAGTGGCTTCCCATTGAGGAAGGTTCACCCATGTTTTCTCATGAGATGAGAATCCAATGCTAATGAGCATGTAAAGGGTTATGTATATCTTTGTTTCATAAACTATGCTTGTCACATAAGACCTAGCAAGTGAATTCACTTAGTATGCTAGGATATATGTCAATCTTAGACCTTGGCTAGGTGAGAACACCTTCCATTGGTGTAAGGCTCTACAACACCAAATTCCATGTTTAGCACCCATGGTCTTAGTGTCGGTTAAAGCTATTGTTTCCCTAAAGTAAAATGGATAATGGAAGTAAATGACTAAGGAGCCTAACTAGGATAACCTAGGAGAAGGTACTTAGGATAGGTAGAAGTAATGAACCCACCTAAACTTTGCACAAATAGCTATCTAAGGGACGCTTAAGAAGGTGTTCTAATGCATGTGACTATGTATATGTTCCTTATGCCTGACTTTGTACTATTAGTTTACTTGTTGTGATTAAATGCATGGTATGAACCTATATGAACTGGTCTTGATGTACATTCTTAATGTTGGTCTGAATGATTATAGGATGAAGGTTGTTGACATGAATGAAGTTGTCTTCACTTACTTGTTGATGTATGAATTGGATGGTAAGACTTGTGATCTTATGATAGGTTTACTAAGTATGTGTGAGGTTATGGGGCTTCACATGTACATTACACTAGTAGACTTAGATTGGGATGGTACGAAAGGTCTTATAAGGTTGTATGTGAAGTAAGGTTGGTATATGTGCATAATAAGTAAAGTTCACTGTAATTTCCTTATGTTCTTGGCTTAAATGTGTCTATGATGTGTTATACTTCTATGATGTTATGTGTTTGCTTTTGTAGGTTGCATGTCTGCTTTATTTGTGTCCCTAAGGTGATGCATTGCACCATGTATCACTAGAGGGTTACTTGGGGAGGTTAATAACTAAAAGAAAAGATGTTCACTATAAAGGAAAACAGTTCATTGTAAGGTGAAAAGAGCTCACTTTAAACTGACCTCAAATGTGCCTTTAATTCTATATGTGATTTTATATGATGTTTGGATTTTGAATATGTCTATATGAAGCATGTGAATGATATAAATTCTATTGTATAAATGTTTTATGAAGATTTACTCAAAAAGGCATGAAGTATGATTTCAAGAAAAATGTCCCTTATAAATGCATGTTTTGCATGGTTGCCATACTTAGTGCATTCTTTTATTAACTCCATTCTTCTCTACTTTTTATTCAAACTGTTGGTTATAGATGCTTAAAAGATGTCTTTAATGGTGAAGAACTCACAGATTATTCCCAAGCTCAAGGAAAGGGATCCTTAAATTCAAGGATTTCTAAGTCATGTCTTTACTATAAAGTTATGTATAAGTTTACTAATGTAATATGTTATAAGGGTCGTGTGCCAAATATACTCTTATGATCTTTAGTCTAGGATGGCAAAAAGAGACTAGAGTCTTTATCTATGTATGATGATATTTTATATACATGAAGTGATGTTTCTAGTATATGATGTCCTATGAAAAGTTTTATATTTTCCGCTAAATTAACTATGAGAATGCGATGAATGATAACTATGGGATTGTTTAAGACCTCCGAGAGGTCAAGTGTGCCATGTAACTTCTAGGGGGTTCTCCCCGGATGTGACAATCGTGGTATCAGAGCCTGAGGTTTTAAAAGTTGTTTAGGGTCAAAGAAGTCTCATATTGCAACATTTAGTAGAGTCTCGTATCATTGGTGGTAAGTTGGGACACATCAAATGGTACGGGAGGGTATAGTACAATAGATTTTCCTATCTTTATCATTCTCATATCGTGCCATATAACTTAACTCTATAAGATCTCTCTCTTATGTTTTCTTGTCTGAAGATCTGTTAGATGTGATTGCTTGGATGAAATTGTACTTTATTCTTGAGGGAGAAAAGGTGAGTTTAATGCTTATCTTTGTTTTATGGTTTGTTGAGTATGTGTGAAGGTGCATTTTTGCATATTTTGAGGATGTGATGCCATTTATGGATATGTATGAGATTTATGTAAAATAGCATGTTATGTTTATAAATGTCTGTCATGATATGATTAAAGCATGTTAGAAGTTATTATGGTTAAAATGAGTTTCTTTTGGAATGATGTGTTACTATATGGTTTTACATGATGGTAGCCTAATATTATGATCTGAGCTAGAAATTCTTAGTGAATACTAATGGAAGCATGCTACTCTATGTGCTTAAGAGTGTTCAATGTTTCCCTTTGTATATATGCGGTCCTTTCTAGTTGCCTAGTATGGATTGGATTCCTTTGTATAGACTTGATCCTAGGTGTGAAGGTAGTATGCTTGTTTTGGTAGGGTGATAATATGCGATGGATTGACGTAGAAGTCACCTTACTGTAATGTCTAAATAAAAGAAAGAGTCCCTACGGTTAAGTCTCCTTGTTATTTTCCCATAATGTTGTATGACCTTTGTATCTATTGTATGTTGAAAAGCTTATCTGGTTGGGTAGTATGACCTAACTTGATGATTGGGGGATAAGTTGCCCTAGATGATAAGGTTTAGACTGTCTTGGTTGATTTACTGTAATTCCTTCTAAAGTGGTAATCACTTTTAAGTGATGAAAATGAAGGTTGTAAGGTTTAGATCCTCTTTAGGTTGGATTAAGTTGCTCTTAATTGGTTCATGATCTTGTATAGGGTTAATTGTAATTTATATACTGCTTATAATATATTATAATGATGAATTATGCGTTGTTATTAAATGTGGATTGATGCTTGAAGACTTGATCTCTATTTCCTGTCTATTGTAATTCTATGATGCTCACTGTAATCTCAATTTGTTGGCAATGGTAGTAGGATTTCGTTTAAGTTGTGGTCTCTTTAACTACTCTCTCTTATGTGTAGTATTGAGTAATTGTGAGTATGACAAATTGACAATCAAATTGAGGAAGAATTGGTAAGAGTTTAACTTCCCTTCACATTCTATAAATTGATGATGTAGTAGACCTAATACGACCTCAATCTTGTCATGATTAGTGAATGAATTCTATTATGTTAGTATACCTTTATCTACTGTAATATACTTGAATTATTGATGAAAGAGCTGTAATGGTCAATGATGACCAAAGGCTAAAGGATTGGTAAGAATTGATATAATGTTCTACTTCTCAACTTTTCTTATAGTATTGATAATTGATGAAGCCTTGTATGGCATTGTGTGGTATAGTCCACTTATGGTGGCGGTTTTTACTTCTTGTCAATATATAATGTGATGTGAACATGGCATTAACGATAATCATACTATGAATGTGTGTTGGTGATGAAGCACCCTATATGAAGCCTATGCCTAGTTTCCTATTCTAGTTTTGATCTAGGTTATAGGGCTAATGTTGTGAACATGTAAATGGTCATGTTAACTTTGTAAATATGTGCTGCCTATGATGAGGTCCTATAATGCTATATGTGAAGTAAAGTTAAGATAGGTGCATGAAGACTAGAGCTTACTATAAGAATGTTGTAAGTATTGAATAAATGAGTCTTATGCTATGATAACCATTCTATGATGTTGTGTGATATATCATTCACTAGGATGACTTTATACGTTTATTATTATGGGCAAGGGTATGCGACCTTGTCTATGCATTGCACATGTGTACCTTGATAGAATAGTTCCTAGGTTTGTCTTCCAAGTACATGTATAAGATTCTATGAACATGTTATGAATATAATTTACATGCTATGATGTTAAGTATATGAGATGATGAAATATGAATACGCATAATGACTTAATGTGTTAATATGAAAGGATTGCTCATACAGTTACACCTATAGACTTATGCGTTGATATACTAACATGTGTGACATTTATGTGTTATGTGAAAGGTTGCTCACATATAAGTATACACACACATGTATGAAGATTTAGTCAATAGAGGGGCCTTGAAAGGTGTGCTCAAGTGTACCCTAAAAATAGATATGTGCTTGAATATGCTATAAGCATATTAAGAATAAATATCCTAAGCCTATGTTTTATAAAGTAATATTAATAAAGGCTTTTAATAAAGGAAACTTAGCGTAGCACCGAGTGGCCTTGAAAATGTAAGGTGTTGGCTTTCCTTGGAGGAAGATTCACCATTTGTTCCTTATAGAGTGTTGACTTCCCTTAGAGGAATATTCACCTATGGTTCCACATGAGGTAGTGGCTTCCCTTTGAGGAAGGTTTACCCATGTTTTCTCATGAGATGAGACTCCAATGCTAATGAGCATGTACAGTTCTATGTATATCTTAGTTTCATAAACTATGCTTGTCACGTAATACCTAGCAAGTGAATTCACTTAGTATGCTAGGATATAGGTTAATGTTCAACCTTGGCTAGGTGAGAACACCTTTCATTTGTGTAAGGCTCTACAACACCAAATTCCATGTTTAGCACCCATGGTCTTAGTGTCGGTTAAAGCTATTGTTTCCCTAAATTAAAATGGATAATGGAAGTAAATGACTAAGGACCCTAACTAGGATAACCTAAGAGAAGGTACTTAGGATAGGTAGAAGTAATGAACCCACCTAAACATTGCACAAATAGCTATCTAAGGGACGCTTAAGAAGGTGTTCTAATGCATGTGACTATGTATATGTTCCTTATGCCTAACTTTGTACTATTAGTTTACTTGTTGTGATTAAATGCATGGTATGAGCCTATATGAACTGGTCTTGATGTACATTCTTAATGTTGGTCTGAATGACTATAGGATGAAGGTTGTTGACATGAATGAGTTGTCTTCACTTACTTGTTGATGTATGAATTGGATGGTAATACTTGTGATCTCATGATAGGTTTACTAAGTATGTGTGAGGTTATGGGGCCTCACATGCACATTACACTAGTAGACTTAGATTGGGATGGTACGAAAGGTCTTATAAGGTTGTATGTGAAGTAAGGTTGGTATATGTGCATAATAAGTAAAGTTCACTGTAATTTCCTTATGTTCTTGGCTTAAATGTGTCTATGATGTGTTATACTTCTATGCTGGTATGTGTTTGCTTTTGTAGGTTGTATGTCTGCTTTGTTTGTGTCCCTAAGGTGATGCATTGCACCATGTATCACTAGAGGGTTACTTGGGGAGGTTAATGAGTAAAAGAAAAGATGTTCACTATAAAGGAAAATAGTTCATTGTAAGGTGAAAAGAGCTCACTTTAAACTGACCTCAAATGTGCCTTTAATTCTATATGTGATTTTATATGATGTTTGGCTTTTGAATATGTCTACATGAAGCATGTGAATGATATAAGTTCTATTATATAAAGGTTTTATGAAGATTTACTCAAAAAGGCATGAAGTATGATTTCAAGAAAAATGTCCCTTTTAAATGCATGTTTTGCATGGTTGCCATACTTAGTGCATTCTTGTATTAACTCCATTATTCTATAATTTTTATTCAAAGTCTAGGTTATAGATGCTTAAAAAATGTCTTTAATGGTGAAGAACTCACAGATTATTCCCAAGCTCAAGGAAAGAGATCCTTAAATTCAAGGATTTCTAAGTCATGTCTTTAATGTAAAGTTATGTATAAGTTTACTAATGTAATATGTTATAAGGGTCGTGTGCCAAATATACTCTTATGATCTTTAGTCTAGGATGGCAAAAAGAGACTAGAGTCTTTATCTATGTATGATGATATTTTATATACATGAAGTGATATTTCTAGTATAAGATGTGCAATGAAAAGTTTTAAATTTTCCGCTAAATTTACTATGAAAATGCGATGAATGATAACTATGGGAATGTTTAAGACCTCCGAGAGGTCAAGTGCGCCATGTAACTTCTAGGGGGTGCTCCCCGGATGTGACAATCGTGGTATCAGAGCCTGAGGTTTTAAAAGTTGTTTAGGGTCAAAGAAGTCTCATATTGCAACGTCTAGTAGAGTATCGTATAATTGGTGGTGAGTTGGGACACATCAAATGATACGGGAAGGTATAGGACAATAGATTTTCCCATCTTTATCATTCTCATATCGTGCCATAGAACTTAACTCTATAAGATCTCTCTCTTATGTTTTCTGGTCCGAAGGTCTTTTAGATGTGATTGCATGGATGAGATTGTACTTTATTCTTGAGGGAGAAAAGGTGAGTTTAATGCTTATCTTTGTTTTATGGTTTGTTGAGTATGTGTGAAGATGAATTTTTGCATATTTTGAGGATGTGATGCCATTTATGGCTATGTATGAGATTTACGTGAAATAACATGTTATGTTGCATAAATGTATGTCATGATATGATTAAAGCATGGTAGAAGTTATTATGGTTAAAATGAGTTTCTTTTGGAATGATGTGTTACTATATGGTTTTACATGATGGTAGCCTAATATTATGATTTGAGCTAGAAATTCTTAGTGAATACCTATGGAAGCATGCTACTCTAAGAATATGTGCTTAAGAGTGTTCAATGTTTCCCTTTGTTTATATACGGTCCTTTCTAGTTGCCTAGTATGGATTGGATTCCTTTGTATAGACTTGATCCTAGGGGTGAAGGTAGTATGCTTGTCTTGGTAGGGTGATAATGTGGGATAGATTGGCGTAGAAGTCACCTTACTGTAATGTCCAAATAAAAGGAAGAGTCCCTATGGTTAAGTCTTCTTGTTATTTTCCCATAATGTTGTATGACCTTTGTATCTATTGTATTGTTGAAAACCTTATCTGGTTGGGTAGTATGACCTAACTTGATGATTGGGGGATAACTTGCCATAGATGATAAGGTTTAGACTGTCTTGGATGACTTACTGTAATTCATTCTAAAGTGGTAATCACTTTTTAGTGATGAAAATGAAGGTTGTCAAGTTAAGATCCTCTTTAGGTTGGATTAAGTTGCTCTTAATTTGTTCATGATCTTTGTATAGGGTTAATTAAACTTTATCTACTGCCTATAATATATTATACTGCTGAATTATGTGTTTTTATTAAATGTGGATTGATGTTTGAAGACTTGATCTCTATTTCCTGTCTATTGTAATTCTATGATGCTCACTGTAATCTCGATTTCTTGGCAATGGTAGTAGGATTTCGTTTAAGTTGTGGTCTCTTTAACTACTGTCTCTTATGTGTAGTATTGAGTAATTGTTAGTATGACAAATTGACAATCAAATTGAGGAAGAATTGGTAAGAGTTTAACTTCCCTTCGCATTCTATAAATTGATGATGTAGTGGACCTAATACAACCTCAATCTTGTCATGATTAATGCATGAATTCTATTATGTTATTATACCTTTATCTACTGTACTATACTTGAATTATTGATGAAAGAGTTGTAATGGTCAATGATGACCAAACGCTAAAGGATTGGTAAGAATTGATCTAATGTTCTACTTCTCTACTCTTCTTATAGTATTGATAATTGATGAAGCCTTGTATGTCATTGTGTGGTATAGTCCACTTATGGTTGCGGTTTTTACTTCTTGTCAATATATAATGTGATGTGAACATGGCATTAAATACAATCATACTATGAATGTGTGTTGGTGATGAAGCACCCTATGTGAAACCTATGCCTAGTTTCCTATTCTAGTTTTGATCTAGGTTATAGGGCTAATGTTGTGAACATGTAAATGGTCATGTTAACTTTGTAAATATGTGATGCCTATGATGAGGTCCTAATGTGCTATATGTGTAGTAAAGTTAAGATAGGTGCATGAAGAATAGAGCTTACTATAAGAATATTGTAAGTATTGAATAAATGAGTCTTATGTTATGCTAACCATTCTATGTTGTTGTGTGATATATCATTCACTAGGATGACTTTATACGTGCATTAGTATGGGCAAGGGTATGGGACTTTGTCTATGCATTGCACATGTGTACCTCGATAGGATAGTTCCTAGGTTTGTCTTCCAAGTACGTGTATAAGATTGTATGAACATGTTATGAATATAATATACATGCTATAATGTTAAGTATATGAGATGATGAAATATGAATATTCATAGTGTCTTAATGTGTCAATATGAATGGATTGCTCATATAGTTACACCTATAGACTTATGCGTTGATATATGAACATGTGTGACATTTATGTTATATATGAAAGGTTGCTCACATATAAGTATACACACACATGTATGAAGATTTAGTCAATAGAGGGGACTTGAAAGGTGTGCTCAAGTGTACCCTAAAACTAGATATGCGCTTGAATATGCTATGTGCATATGAAGAATAAATATCCTAAGCCTATGTTATATAAAGTAATATTAATAAAGGCTTTTAATAAAGGGAACTTAGCGTAGCACCGAGTGAACTTGAAAATGTGAGGTGTTGGCTTTTTTTGGAGGAAGATTCACCATTTATTCCTTATAGAGTGTTGACTTCCCTTAGAGGAATATTCACCTATGGTTCCACATGAGGTGGTAGCTTCCCTTTGAGAAAGGTTCACCCATGTTTTCTCATGAGATGAGACTCCATTGCTAATGAGCATGTAAAGGGTTATGTATATCTTAGTTTCATAAACTATGCTTGTCACATAAGACCTAGCAAGTGAATTCACTTAGTATGCTAGGATATATGTTAATGTTCTACCTTGGCTAGGTGAGAACACCTTCCATTGGTGTAAGGCTCTACAACACCAAATTCCATGTTTAGCACCCATGGTCTTAGTTTCGGTTAAAGCTATTGTTTCCCTAAAGTAAAATGGATAATGGAAGTAAATGACTAAGGAACCTAACTAGGATAACCTAAGAGAAGGTACTTAGGATAGGTTGAAGTAATGAACCCACCTAAACATTGCACAAGTAGATATCTAAGGGAGTCTTAGGATGGTGTTCTAATGCATGTGACTATGTATATGTTACTTATGCATGACTTTGTAGTATTGGTCTACTTGTTGTGATGAAATACATGGTATGAGCCTATATGAAGTGGTCTTTATGTACATTCTTAATGTTGGTCTTAATGATTATATGATGAAGGTGTTTGACATGAATGAAGTTGTCTTCACTTACTTGTTGATGTATGAATTGGATGGTAAGGCTTGTGATCTTATGATAGGTTTACAAAGCATGTGTGAGGTCTTGGGAATTCACATGTACATTGAAATAGTAGAATTATATTGGGATTGTAAGTAAGGTCTTATAAGGTTGTATGTGAAGTAAGGTTGGTATATGTGCATAATAAGTAAAGTTCACTGTAATTTCCTTATGGTCTTGGCTTAAATGTGTCTATGATGTGTTATACTTCTTTGATGGTATGTGTTGGCTTTTGTAGGTTGTATGTATGCTTTCTTTGTGGCCCTAAGGTGATGCATTGCACCATGTATCACTAGAGGGTTACTTGGGGAGGTAAATGAGTAAAAGAAAAGATGTTCACTATAAAGGAAAATAGTTTATTGTAAGGTGAAAAGAGCTCACTTTAAACTGACCTCAAATGTGCCTTTAATTCTATATGTGATTTATATGATGTTTGGCTTTTGAATATGTCTATATGAAGCATGTGAATGATATAAATTCTATTGTATGGTTTTATGAAGATTTACTCAAAAAGGCATGAAGTATGATTTCAAGAAAAATGTCCCTTTTAAATGCATATTTTGCATGGTTGCCATACTTAGTGCATTCTTGTATTAACTCCATTCTTCTCTACTCTTTATTCAAATTGTAGGTTATAGATGCTTAAAATATGTCTTTAATGGTGAAGAACTCACAGATTATTCCCAAGCTCAACGAAAGGGATCCTTAAATTCAAGGATTTCTAAGTCATGTCTTTACTATAAAGTTATGTATAAGTTTACTAATGTAATATGTTATAAGGGTCGTGTGCCAAATATACTCTTATGATCTTTAGTCTAGGATGGCAAAAAGAGACTAGAGTCTTTATCTATGTATGATGATATTTTATATGCATGAAGTGATGTTTCTAGTATATGATGTGCTATGAAAAGTTTTAATTTTTCCGCTAAATTTACTATGACAATGCGATGAATGATAACTATGGGATTGTTTAAGACCTAAGAGAGGTCAAGTGCGCCATGTAACTTCTAGGGGGTGCTCCCCGGATGTGACAATCGTGGTATCAGAGCCTGAGGTTTTAAAAGTTGTTTAGGGTCAAAGAAGTCTTATATTGCAACGTCTAGTAGAGTCTCGCATCATTGGTGGTGAGTTGGGACACATCAAATGATACGGGAGGGTATAGGACAATAGATTTTCCCATCTTTATCATTCTCATATCGTGCCATAGAACTTAACTCTATAAGGTCTCTCTCTTATGTTTTCTTGTCCGAAGGTCTTTTAGATGTGATTGCTTGGATGAGATTGTACTTTATTCTTGAGGTTGAAAAGGTGAGTTTAATGCTTATCTTTGTTTTATGGTTTTTTGAGTATGTGTGAAGGTGAATTTTTAAATATTTTGAGGATGTGATGCCATTTATGGCTATGTATGAGATTTATGTAAAATAGCATGTTATGTTTATAAATGTATGTCATGATATGATTAAAGTATGTTAGAAGTTATTATGGTTAAAATGAGTTTCTTTTGGAATGATGTGTTACTATATGGTTTTACATGATGGTAGACTAATATTATGATTTGAGATAAAAATTCTAAGTGAATACCTATGGAAGCATGCTACTTTATGTGCTTTAGAGTGTTCAATGTTTCCCTTTGTATATATGCGGTCCTTTCTAGTTGCCTAGTATGGATTAGATTCCGTAGACTTGATCCTAGGTGTGAAGGTAGTATGCTTGTCTTGGTAGGGTGATAATGTGGGATGGATTGGCGTAGAAGTCACCTTACTGTAATGTCCAAATAAAAGGAAGAGTCCCTATGGTTAAATCTCCTTGTTATTTTCCCATAATGTTGTATGACCTTGGTATCTATTGTATTGTTGAAAACCTTATCTGGTTGGGTAGTATGACTTAACTTGATGATTGGGGGATAAATTTCCATAGATGATAAGGTTTATACTGTCTTGGTTGACTTACTGTAATTCCTTCTAAAGTGGTAATCACTTTTAAGTGATGAAAATGAAGGTTGTAAAGTTCAGATCCTCTTTAGGTTGGATTAAGTTGCTCTTAATTGGTTCATGATCTTGTATAGGGTTAATTGTACTTTATCTGCTGCCTATAATATATTATACTGATGAATTATGTGTTTTTATTAAATGTGGATTGATGCTTGAAGCTTGATCTTTATTTCCTCTCTATTGTAATTCTATGATGCTCACTGTAATCTCGATTTATTGGCAATGGTAGTAGGATTTCGTTTACGTTGTGGTCCCTTTAACTACTCTCTCTTATATGTAGTATTGAGTAATTGTGAGTATGACAAATTGACAATCAAAGTGAGAAAGAATTGGTAAGAGTTTAACTTTTCTTCACATTCTATAAATTGATGATGTAGTGGACCTAATACGACCTCAATCTTGTCATGATTAGTGCATGAATTCTATTATGTTAGTATACCTTTATCTACTGTACTATACTTGAATTATTGATGAAAGAGTTGTAATTTTCAATGATGACCAAAGGCTAAAGGATTGGTAAGAATTGATATAATGTTCTACTTCTCTACTTTTCTTATAGTATTGATAATTGATGAAGCCTTGTATGGCATTGTGTGGTATAGTCCACTTATGGTGGCGGTTTTTACTTCTTGTCACTATATAATGTGATGTGAACATGGCATTAAAGACAATCATACTATGAATGTGTGTTGGTGATGAACCACCCTATGTGAAGCCTATGCCTAGTTTCCTATTCTAGTTTTGATCTAGGTTATAGGGCTAATGTTGTGAACATGTAAATGGTCATGTTAACTTTGTAAATATGTGCTGCCTATGATGAGGTCCTATAATGCTATATGTGAAGTAAAGTTAAGATAGGTGCATGAAGACTAGAGCTTACTATAAGAATAGTGTATGTATTGAATAAATGAGTCTTATTCTATGCTAACCATTCTATGATGTTGTGTGATATATCATTCACTAGGATGACTTTATACGTGTATTAGTGTCACAACCCAAAAGCATACCCTAGAAGATAGGGTACAATCTTGGATTGTAACCGGCGTCGTCGACATCTCGGAGGTCTAAGACAAGCCTCTCATATCATTCATTGCATTGACATAGTAAATTGAGCGGAATATTTAAAACTTTTCATAGCACATCATATGCTAGAAACATCACATCATATATATATAAAACATAAGTCATAATACATATTTAGACTCTAAGTCTCTTTGCCATCTTAGACTCAATAACTTTAGAATACATTAGGGACACGGCCCATACGACACCTTACATAACTATACAATATTTAAAGACTTTACATTAAAGACATTAGTAGGACATCCTTGAACTTAAGGATTTCTTTCCTTGAGCTTGGGAAATCACCTATCAAGGTCCTCAATCATAGATATACTTTAAGCATTCCATAACCTACACTTTGTGTAAAAACTAAATAAGAATGGTATTAACACAAGAATGTACTAAGTATGGCAACCGTACAAAAACATGCATTTAAAAGGGACAATTCCTTTGAAATCATACGTCATGCCATTTTGAGTAAATCGTTATAAAACCTTTATCAATAGCATTTATATCATCCACATACTTCATAAAAACACAATCAAAGGCCAAACATCATAGAAAAGCACATATAGAATTTAAGTACAATTTGGAGTCACTTTACAGGGAACTCCATCACCTTTACAGTGAACCCTTACTCTTAATTCATTAGCCTCCTAAGTAATCCTTTAGGGATAATTGGTACAATACATCATTTTAGGAACACAAGAGAAGACTATACATAGCATCTACACAAGACAACACATGCCATCATATAAGTATAGTACAATATAAACATAGTCAAACCAATACTACAATATCATACATAAAGGACACATACATAATCGTATACATTAGGGTACCTTCCTAAGACTTCCTAAGGAGTCACTTGTGCAATGTCTAGATGGGTTCATTACTTCCACCTATCCTAAGTAACTTACCTTAAGTCCTCCTAGTTAGGATCCTATTCAATTACTTCCACTGTCCATTTTACCTTTAGGGAAACCATAGCCTTAACCGACACTAAGACCATGGGTGCTAAACATGGAATTTGGTGTTGTAGAGACTTACACCAAAGGAAGGTGTTCCTACCTAGCCAAGGTAGAACATTAACATACATTCTAGCATCCTAAGTGAAATCATTTTGCTAGATCCTATGTGGCAAGCATAGTTTATGGAACTAAGAGATAGGTATTCCCTTTATATACCATTTGGTAATGGGGCCTCACCTCATGAGAAAACATAGTGAATATTTCTCAAGAAAAGTCAAAACTTCATGTGGATCCATAGGTGAGTATTCCTCTAAGGGAAGTCGACACCTTATGTAGGTCCATAGGTGAGTATTCCTCTAAGGGAGGTCAACACTCTATAAGGGACAAATGGTGAATATTCCTCCAAGGAAAGTCAACACCTCTCAATGTCAAGTTCACTCGGTGCTAAGATAAGTTCCCTTTATTGAAAAGCCTTTATTACCTTTATTTATAAAAACATAGGCTTAGGATATTCATCATTCATATGCTTATAGCATATTCAAGCACCTATCTAGTTTTGGAGTATTCTTGGGCACCCCTAGCAAGGCCTCTTCTCACTAACTAGATCATCCATGTCTGTGAGTGTATACTTAGATGTGAGCAAACCTTTCACATAACATATAAGGTCACAAATGTTCATATATCAATGCATAAGTCCATAGGAATAACTATATGAGCAATCCTTTCATATAAACCTACTAAGACACTATACGCATTCATACTTCATTATATCATATTCATAACATGTTCATATAATCATCCTTCATATGCATAAGAACCAAACCTAGGAACTATCCTATCAAGATACACAAGTGCAATGCATAGACAAGGTTCCATACCCTTGTCCATACTAGTACACCTATCAAGTCATCCTAGTGAGGGAATACAAATCATACATTCATAAACATCACCTTAATATGCATAGTAGTAGACACTAGGGAATATGAGAACTATCTTTCATTTAGACACAATGACTTATACTACTTGTAACATGCATGTAAGTGAGAGTGTGTTTACATTGACCAACATGATCACATAATGGCTATCAATAACTTATTAAGTCAGCCACCCTATTAGACCACATTACACTTCAAGCACATAGCACACAACACATAATAGCATAGGAGACAAGACAATATCTACCTTAAAATCAAGACTCCTAACTTTAGCCATTTACACTTGCATATAAGGATACGTAGGTAAGGGGTTATCAACCATCTTAACACATCCATGGCAGCACCTATACTTTACCCTAAGATGGTTATACACATGCTCATACAATAGCCACACAACCTAATTCACAACTAGAATAGGAAAGTAAGCATAAGCTTCTCATAGTATCATCGTAAGCACATATTCAAAGTTCATCAATTTGCCTTCAAAGCCTTGGTCAACACATATATAATGACAATAAAGTAAACACCGCCACCATAAGTGGACCATACCACACAATGCCATACAAGGCTTCATCATTATTACTATAAAGGATAGAGAAGTAGAAGAGTAGAGGAAATAAGCATTCTTACCAACTCTTCAACCTTTGATCCTCATTGATCAATACTTGTTTATCAATAATTCATATATATGGCATAAGCTAAATGTACTTTAAACATATAAGAAACCATGTACAAGTAACTACACGATTATACCATAACATATACATCACATACTAGAAAAGTAGAAGAACATAGATCATTAAGCAATTTCATTCATATGGATTAGAGGTCATATTTCATGAAAAATATCACCCTAAGACAGTAGCTAATGAAATCATAATCCAGATGAGACACTACTACAATTTGCCATTAAGGTCGATGCAAGCTAGCTTCATATAGGGAGTTCATGGAAAGTAAGTTTACATAGGTTAATCATATTTAGCCTATCATGAATTGACCCATATTGTATTAATTACATATAAATCATCCTCATATTTCATTATAGGCAGCAGCTATAGACATTAACCATAATCAATTCCTATAGCGACTAACCTAACGTCAAGATCACAAGTTACAACTTCATAGACAAGAAGAACCTAGATTAATTCAAACCAAGCCTTCTATACTTTGGTCATACATGATTTATATCCACAATTCAACCATGGTATTAACCTAAAACAGTAGCTACAAGAACCACAACTTAATCGAAATTTACTTTAGATCATAAGAAAGCCAATGTTACAGTGAACTATAGAAACTAGGCTAAACATGCTCAAATCTTCATACATTGATCCTCATGGATCATTCAACATCAATTCAACATAAATTCATGTAAATAACATCATATACAATCACTTCAACGTAAGAGAATCATAATTCAATCGATAACAAGTCAAGATCACAAAGCCCATGCAAGAGATAAACAAATTTTGGAAGGAACATGGGTTCATCATGCAATTGGAGTAAAATCACATTCAAATCACTGTATTAACTTCAATTCATCATGATTTAATCATTAAAAACGTTTTGAGAAAAAACCCATGGCTATGTTGGAAGATTAGAAACTTGATCATGAGATTTCTTTGATAAACATTGAGAATGGCTCTCTAGATGAAATGATAACTAGAGATGAAGATCACCATACCTTTGTCTACAAGAAAACCTCTAAAACTTCATGATTCATCCATAGAAAATCCATCTCCAAGCAGCTCTTGAGCTTAACTAACAATGGTGGTTTTAGAGAGAACATTTTTGGGAGGGAAAGGCTTTAAACATGTGAGAGGATTTTGGGAATGGGTTGATCACTTTTTAGAAAACTTATATACACCTAAAATCAACTAAATAAACCCTTAATAATCAGTTTAGTACGTGGGGTGAATTTCCCATTCACCCCTTTAAGTGACAGCACGCAGGCTGCCAACCTGCAAGCCACCCGCGACGAGGTCAGTGACGGGGCGTCATGCCCTCCGTCGTCCATGACTTAGCCAAATTCTTGGATCAAGACCTGCCCAAGGCAAGCCTCCGTCGTCCATGACTTAGCCAAATTCTTGGATCAAGGGACACTGCCCAAGCAGTGTCTAGGCAGCTTTGAGGTCCTTCTTTTGGGGACTCTTGCGGGGTCCTTTAGAAGTCATACCGGACTTTTCCAATGCGATTACAAACCTTAACATGTTATAGACCTTCCACATAAATTTCATCTAACACAAACACCTACAAGACATCCAAACAGCCTTGACCCCAACATGACATACGATGAACGTCTTAGGGGCTATCTTTCGAACGCCTTGGACGTTCTTGGGCGTTTTGACCTCCAAACTTCACGAAACTGCATATAATAACATTAAACATCATTATAAGACATTTCAAGACTTATTAGACTCAGTTCATACTATTTAAGCATGCATACACACATGAGGCACATAAGCGACTATTCATCGAACGTCTTGGACGTCCCTTGACGTTTGACTTCCAAATCACTTCAAACTTTGCACACTGCCTATATAACACCTAATGAGGCATTTTACAACCTTATAACATTAATACGAACATGTTAGGCTCTATACACCTTGTCTCATTTTCGAGGTCTTACAATATCCCCCACTTGGGAACATTCGTCCTCGAATGACACTTAGGACTCTTTAATCACATCAAGGACTTCAATGCATCATAGAGCAGTTCATATATGATATAAAATCATCACATAGGAGTTCATGCACCAACCTTTAAAAGGAACACAACTTTACAACCTTTAGCAAAGCACAAGTTCAATTTCTTTTTAAAAAAAAAATGAGAAATCTCAACTTTCAAGCCAAGACATGCATACATTTTTCTTCCTAGTGAAATCTAAATGGCAAATCACACCAAGTACATCACAACAAAATAGGAAGTCATTCCACAAATCTCTTTTCTTAACATAATACTCACCCTTATAGTAAGCCTCATTTTGGAAAAGCAAATCATAGGCATACACATGGACTCTTAGCTTAACATGCTTTCACCATTCAAGAATGAGCCTACAATTTTTGCATTACAAATCATCAAATCACTAAATTTTCAAGAGAGTCAACATATTTCATTGTAAAAGAGACTCAACTCCCATTACAAGGCTAAACAATTTACCCTAAAAGTGACTATTACCAATTCCTTGTCTTACCTCATGAAGTCAACTTCACAATTAGCACATTAAAATGCAAGTCAACAAGAGAAAACATGGATTTTATCAAAACATTTCTTTTCATGCTCTTTGGGAAATTCACCATGTCTCCAAGATGATGTCAATCAATTCATACCAATCATATGTAGATCATGCAATTCACACTCTATGCAAGACTAGTTTCATGAACAAGCTTACTAAGAATTCATATTTTCCAATTCAAGTAAGAATAGAAGAACAATGTAGACAATTTCTACAATATCACTACTCAAACACCATCCCCCACTTAGGGTAAACCCAATAAAGAGCAACTTAACCTAACATATAGAGGATCTTAACTACACAACCTTCATATTCATCACTTAAAGTGATTTCTACTTTAGAGAGAATTTTCATTAATTCAATTTAACAACACTAAGGCATTCTAAACCTTATCATTTTAGGCAAATCATCCTCAACCATCAATTTTGATCATACCATTCAATTCACATAAGGTCTTCCTACTTGCAATAGACACTAAGAACATACATAATTTGAGGAAAACAACAAGGAAGTTCATAACACAACAAGACATTTAGAAATAACTCTACGACTCATCATGTCATAAGATTCTCATCCTTCAATCTAAATAGCAAAATTTCTTTTCCACATTCCTTATCATGTTAATATTCATAAATTCTACACATATTTCAACAACATCCAATCAAATGACAATTTAGTAGGTTCTCCAAACATGATACAATAAGTTGCCTAGTCTTTACAGCGAGCATGCTTCCAAATATCCCAAAAGTGCAACATTTAGATATTTGATGGAAAAAGTATGGAATTATAAGATACAAAGCTTTACCAACTCATCCTTCATAAGCATGCATACTATATTTACAACTCAAGTCTTTACAAAAGACTCCAATTTATACTAGCAACTCATCAAGTACCACTTATAAACAAAGGAAAACAATGCACAACTTTAATCACATACACTCATAGGATAGTATACCTCCATAAGTAGTTATTAAACAATCCAAGTTTAAATCCTAATATTTGGCTACCATCATACAAAACCATTGTCACGACCAAAAAGCACCCCCTAGAAGTTAGGGAAAACCTTCGAATCGTGACCGGGCGTACTTGACCCCTTTGGGGTCTCGTACAAGCCCTCTAACTAGCATTCATAACATAAAGCATGAAAAGTAGTGCGGAATTTAAAACTTTTCACGATAATAATAATAAAAGGAGTCTTTCCATAAATACTAAGAAGTCTTATCGTCACAAGCCAACTTAAAGACACAACTTGGAATCTTAGGGACACGGCCCTTTACGATAAAAGTAAAATACATTTTTTTTGTATTAATAAAGAAACTAAGAAACATAAAACTATGTCCTCGAATATATGAGGACTTACCCAATCCTTGAGAGATAGAATTCCCAAGCTTCGACTCCGATCCTCCAAAAAGGCTTCCAACTTATACTCATAAGGTATATAAAGTATAGGGTTAGTACAACAATGTACTAAGTATGGCATATGCAAAAACATGCAAAAAGGGACATTTTAGTAAAGATAGCTTTTTATGCAATTCAAATATAACCTTCATGAATCTAGAAGCAAACCCACATAAGAATCAACAATTAACACTTTATGGCTATCTTACCAAACTTAAAGTAAACAAAAGGAACATTTCAATTAACTTTGCTAAACTTGCAATAAAATTGAATAAAACATCATAGTGAACATTTTGAATTCTTACAATGAAGACCTTACAGTGAATGGCACGGTCCAAGTCATATGAACCCTTTTCCTTTGAAGTTGCCCTAACCCAAGGTTATTCTAAGACTCCCTAAGGTGAACCAAGAAGGGACTCTCATTACACCTCCCTTCAAAGCACACCAAAGCGACCCTTAAAACTACCTAATCTTAGGCTTACTTCGTTAGAAATCAAATCCACGCCCTTGGCTAACATATGCAAAACACTCATGGAAATATAGGTCATACCAAGTGCAATGTGAGAGTAGCATCCCATACTACCACTCCCACTTAATACTCCTAATGGATTCCATTTACTCAAGTACTCCACAATAATCCTCCATAACACTACACCATGGTACTCATTCACACGGATTTCATGAAGGTACTCTTCTCCCATAGTAGGTATAGGTCACACAAAAAGTGCAATGTGAGAATAGCATCCCATACTACTACTCCCACTCAATGCTCCTACTTGGTAACTAATGTGGATTGAGCACTTCATGACATACATACACAATTTCAACAATACACAAGATAATTAGTTTCAAATCAATTCTTTTGTGGGAGTTAGCTTAACCGACAAAGACCATGAGAGCTAGACATGGAATCCCGATATTAACCCCTATCGGATGAGGGATCCTTACTTGCCTAGTGTAAGGTCATGCTTCTTAGCGTTTACATGGCTTTTCCAATAGCTACACCTATGCGGGCACATAGTTAAGGGATAAGGAGATTGTTACTAAGTAACTCACTCTCTACTAACGAGGAGTACTCATCTCAAGAGGTACTTTGGATTACAACATCTCAACTAACGAAGTGCAATCCACCTCCCCTTCATATCCTCTCGGTGCTAGGCATAACTCCACATGGATTTCTCAACATAATAGTCTATCTTAGAAAGCTCACTAGGAAATGGAGAGGTTGTTACTAGACACTACATCTCAACTCACGAAGTGTGTCCACCTCAAGATTTCCCCTTTTTGCTCAACTTGACATAATACAAATCTTAAAGGAGTGTGTGTGTACATGTGCACACCTTGCATATAAGCATCATTTCATTATCATCAAGTTCTACTCATACTTTAACCTTGATTCATCAAGCTACACACTCTACATACTTCTCATAATCATATACTTCATTTAGACATAAACTAGGTCAAACATGCAATTCAAGCTACATCAAACACAACACAAGACCCATTGCCAATATATATCTTCATTTCACATATTATACCTTCAAGATCACATACTCAAACCATACTAAGTAACATCAAGTTCATCAATTAGCACCGCCACCCATAAGGTGGACCATACCACTCAAATAGCAATTCATGATAAGAATTATACAATGAGAGCAACTCATCAACAAATCAAACCATCATTACCCATAAGCAATTTATCAATATTTCACCATATTAAGGCCCTTAGGGCAGTAGCTACACCAACACGACAAATACAAGAAGACCCAAGTTCATACCCTACTCAAATCATGCTCACATAACCCATTTTCAAGTCAAAAATTGAAGTATGCATAAACAAGAGTTTCATGGAGTTTTAACATCAAAATCATCTATTCAAACCAAGATAAATACATTTAAACCATTACAACTTAGTTACAAGAAGACCCATAATAGAAATCAAAGTTTAGAAGAAGTTGAGTTTAAAACCCCTTTTTGAAAACCATTTTGGAAGTTGGCTTCTTGAATGGAAAGGTATTCAAGAATGGATACCATACCTTTAGGAGAAAGAAACCCACAAACTTTGATGAAGAAACACGTCCAAAGCAGCCCTCCTTTCCTTCCTTAACCTCTAGCCTTCAATGGAGTCTTGGATAGAGTTTCTTTAGAGAGAGAGATGAATTTAGAAGTGAGGGGATCTTGTCTAGGTCTAGGGTCTAAAACTAATTTAATATAACCTAAAAACACCAAAATTATACACCTAGGGTCTTATAAGACTTGGGGTGTATTTACATAAAACACCCCAAGTTGGTAGCCTTAAGTCGTGCACTGGCAAGCCTCGTCGACGAGACCTCCTCGACGGACCGTCACGTTCACCACGGACCGTCATGGTGTCCCGTCGAGGAACACTTGGCTCCAACTGGAGCCTGTCCAAGTTTCCACTCTTTGTCACTCGCGACGCCCTGGATCGACGGACCGTCCTGAGTGCAACGGACCGTCGCCATGGTCGTCGTGAGCCACTGATGGGCAGACTTTGCCCAAGTCTTGGGCCCTTCATCTAGGGCCCTTTGTGGGTCCTAGGTGGGGTCGTGCCCAGACGTCAAACCCCTAAACTAAGTCGTCTAGGTCTAAGGAACATCCGACGCATGTTTCAAGTAAAACGAACACATAAAACTCATCCAAACTCGCCAAGACATACAAGTACATTCTAAGGCATACCATCTGAACATCATGGACGTTTTTGGTCGATTGAACTCCAAACTTAACCAAACTTTGCACACTGCCTAAGGACACCAAAATAACTCCGTTTAACTTAAAATTA
The DNA here is from genome assembly GCA_016801875.1 of Solanum sitiens. Taxonomy (NCBI): domain Eukaryota; kingdom Viridiplantae; phylum Streptophyta; class Magnoliopsida; order Solanales; family Solanaceae; genus Solanum; species Solanum sitiens. The sequence continues at coordinate 1,623,614 of JABWTJ010000065.1, read as the reverse complement.
ACACAAGAAACAACCATGAGGCTCTAGTTCACCTTAGTTCATTTTGGGGCGTTATAACCATATAGGAATACAACAATCTTAAGAGAATTCACTTTAACCACTATAACTTCTAGCATGCTTCACATATATCATGACATACATCATTCGACATAACATGCTATTTCACATAGATTTCATATATTACCATAATTGGCATCACATCATCAAATAAGAGATATTTCATATATAGAAAGGTAAGATAACCAATCATAATCCCCATAGAGTCATCATGTGCAATGATCAAGTAAAGCCCCATAACTCTACTAAATCAAGTTACTCAACAAGAACTACAATTAGCACCATACTCCACTCATTTATAACTTTCATACATGGATAACTCCATATCTTTAGCACACTAGGCTATTTAAATGATTATAAGCATAGAGATCATTACATAAGGACATTCACATTTATCATCATACACCTACATAGTATTAACCTCCTAAGGTCTCCATCAAGGCAAACTAGTGCAAGACATAGGTAGAGTCCCATACCCCTACCTAAGTCTAGTTAACCCTTCAAGTCGCCCTAGTTAGTATATACATCATCAAATAAGGACAAGTGTCACCTTCACACATACTCTTTCAAACCATAAAACAAAGATAAGCCTTTAAACTCACCTTTTCTCCCTCAAGCATTGAGCAACCTCATCCAAGCAATCACATCTAAAAGACTACCGGACAAGAAAACATAAGAGAGAGATCTTATAGAATTAAGTTCTATGGCACGATATGAGATTGATGAAGAAGGGAAACTCTATCGTCCTATAGCCTCTCGTACCATTTGATGTGTCGCGACTCACCACCAATGATACAAGACTCTACTAGACGTGGCAATATGAGACTTTTAGAACCTAAAACGGCTACATAACCTCATGCTCTGATACCAAGTTTGTCACAACCCAAAAGCATACCCTAGAAGATAGGGTACAATCTTGGATTGTAACCGGCGTCGTCGACCTTTCAGAGGTCTAAGACAAGCCTCTCATATCATTCATTGCATTGACATAGTAAATTTAGCGGAAAATTTAAAACTTTTCATAGCACATCATATGCTAGAAACATCACATCATATATATATAAAACATAAGTCATAATATATATTTAGACTCTAAGTCTCTTCGCCATCTTAGACTCAATAACTATAGAATACATTAGGGACACGACCCATACGACACCTTACATAACTATACAATATTTAAAGACTTTACATGAAAGACATTAGTAGGACATCCTTGAACTTAAGGATTCCTTTCCTTGAGCTTGGGAAATAACCTATCAAGCTCCTCAATCATAGATCTCCTTTAAGCATTCCATAACCTACACTTTGTGTAAAAAGTAAAGAAGAATGGGATTAGCACAAGAATGTACTAAGTATGGCAACCATGCGAAAACATGCATTTAAGAGGGACAATTCCTTTGAAATCATACGTCATGCCATTTTGAGTAAATCGTCATAAAACCTTTATCAATAGCATTTATATCATCCACATACTTCATAAAAACACAATCAAAGGCCAAACATCATAGAAAAGCACATATAGAATTTAAGTACAATTTGGAGTCACTTTACAGTGAACCCTTACTCTTAATTCATTAGACTCCTAAGTAATCCTTTAGGGATACTTGGTACAATGCATCACTTTAGGAACACAAGAGAAGACTATACATAGCATCTACACAAGACAACGCATGCCATCATATAAGTATAGTACAATATAAACATAGTCAAACCAAGACTACAATATCATACATAAAGGACACATACATAATCATATACATTAGGGTACCTTCCTAAGACTTCCTAAGGAGTCACTTGTGCAATGTCTAGACGGGTTCATTACTTCCACCTATCCTAAGTAACTTACCTTAAGTCCTCCTAGTTAGGATCCTATTCAATTACTTCCATTGTCCATTTTACCTTTAGGGAAACCATAGCCTTAACCGACACTAAGACCATGGGTGCTAAACATGGAATTTGGTGTTGTAGAGCCTTACACCAAAGGAATGTGTTCCTACCTAGCCAAGGCAGAACATTAACATACATTCTAGCATCCTAAGTGAAATCACTTTGCTAGATCCTATGTGGCAAGCATAGTTTATGGAACTAAGAGATAGGTATTCCCTCTATATACGATTTGGTAATGGGGCCTCACCTCATGAGAAAACATGAGTGAATATTCCTCAAGGAAAGTCAACACTTCATGTGGGTCCATAGGTGAGTATTCCTGTAAGGGAAGTCGACACCTTATGTAGGTCCATAGGTGAGTATTCCTCTAAGGGAAGTCAACACTCTATAAGGGACAAATGGTGAATATTCCTCCAAGGAAAGTCAACACCTCTCAATGTCAAGTTCACTCGGTGCTAAGCTAAGTTGCCTTTATTGAAAAGCCTTTATTACCTTTATTTATAAAAAACATAGGCTTAGGATATTCATCATTCATATGATTATAGCATATTCAAGCGCCTATCTAGTTTTGGAGTATTCTTGGGCACCCCTAGCAAGGCCTCTTCTCACTAACTAGATCATCAATGTGTGTGAGTGTATACTTAGATGTGAGCAAACCTTTCACATAACACATAAGGTCACACATGTTCATATATCAATGCATAAGTCCATAGGCATAACTATATGAGCAATCCTTTCATATAAACCTACTAAGACACTATACGCATTCATACTTCATTATATCATATTCATAACATGTTCATATTATCATCCTTCATATGCATAAGAACCAAACCTAGGAACTATCCTATCAAGATACACATGTGCAATGCATAGACAAGGTTCCATACCCTTGTCCATACTAGTACACCTATCAAGTCATCCTAGTAAGGTAATACAAATCATACATTCATAAATATCACTTTAATATGCATAGTAGTAGACACTAGTGAATATGAGAACTACCTTTCATTTAGACACAATGACTTATACTACTTGTAACATGCATGTAAGTGAGAGTGTGTGTACATTGACCAACAGGATCACATAATGGCTATCAATAACTTATTAAGTCAGCCACCCTATTAGACCACATTACAGTTCAAGCACATAGCACACAACACATAATAGCATAGGAGACAAGACAATATCTACCTTAAAATCAAGACTCCTAAATTTAGCTATTTACACTTTCATATAAGGGTACGTAGGTAAGGGGTTATCAACCATCTTAACACATCCATGGCAGCACCTATGCTTTACCCTAACATGGTTATACACATGCTCATACAATAGCCACACAAACTAATTCACAACTAGAATAGGAAAGTAAGCATAAGCTTCTCATAGTATCATCGTAAGCACATATTCATAAGTTCATCAATTTGCCTTCAAAGCCATGGTCAACACATATATAATGACAATAAAGTAAACACCGCCACCATAAGTGGACCATACCACACAATGCCATACAAGGCTTCATCAACATTACTATAAAGGATAGAGAAGCAGAAGAGTAGAGGAAATAAGCATTCTTACCAACTCTTCAACCTTTGATCCTCATTGATCAATACACCTTGTTTATCAATAATTCATATATATGGCAGTAGCTAAATGTACTTTAATCATATAAGAAACCATGTACAAGTCACTACACTACTAGGAAAGTAGAAGAACATAGATCATTAACCAATTTCATTCATATGGATTAGAGGTCATATTTCATGAATCATATCACCCTAAGGCAGTAGCTAATGAAATCATAATCCAGATGAGACACTACTACAATTTGTCATTAAGGTCGATACAAGCATGCTTCATATAGGGAGTTCATGGAAAGTAAGTTTACATAGGTTAATCATATTCAACCTATCATGAATTGACCCATATTGTATTAATTACATATAATTCATCCTCATATTTCATTATAGGCAGCAGCTATAGATATTAACCATAATCAATTCCTATAGCGACTAACCTAACGTCAAGATCACAAGTTACAACTTCATAGACATGAAGAACCTAGATTAATTCAAACCAAGCCTTCTCTACTTTGGTCATACATGATTTATATCCACAATTCAACCATGGTATTAACCTAAAACAGTAGCTACAAGAACCACAACTTAATCGAAATTCACTTTAGATCATAAGAAAGCCAATGTTACAGTGAACTATAGAAACTAGGCTAAACATGCTCAAATCTTCATACATTGATCCTCATGGATCATTCAACATCAATTCAACATAAATTCATGTAAATAACATCATATACAATCACTTCAACGTAAGGGAATCATAATTCAATTGATAACAAGTCAAGATCACAAAGCCCATGCAAGAGCTAAACCAATTTTGGAAGGAACATGGGTTCATCATGCAATTGGAGTAAATTCACATTCAAATCACTTTATTAACTTCAATTCATCATGATTTAATCATTAAAAACGTTTTGAGAAAGAACCCATGGCTATGTTGGAAGATTAGAAACTTGATCATGAGATTTCTTTGAAAAACATTGAGAATGGCTCTCTAGATGAAAAGATAACTAGAGATGAAGATCACCATACCTTTGTCTACAAGAAAACCTCTAAAACTTCATGATTCATCCATAGAAAATCCATCTCCAAGCAGCTCTTGAGCTTCACCAAGAATGGTGGTTTTAGAGAGAATATTTTTGGTAGGGAAAGGCTTTAAACATGTGAGAGGATTTTGGGAATGGGTTGATCACGTTTTAGAAGACTTATATACACCTAAAATCAACTAAATAAACCCTTAATATTCAGTTTAGGACGTGGGGTGAATTTCCCATTCACCCCTTTAAGTGACAGCACGCAGGCTGCCAACCTGCAGGCCACCCGCGACGAGGTCAGTGACGGGGTGTCATGGGCATGACGGGGCGTCATGCCCTCCGTAGTCCATGACTTAGCAAAATTCTTGGATCAAGACCTGACCAAGGCAATCCCCCTTCGACAAGACCTGCTTGACGGTCCGTTGTTGGTCCAACGATCCGTCATTGGGTCCGTCAAGGGACACTACCCAGGCAGTGTCTAGGCAGCTTTGGGGTCCTTCTTTTGGGGCCTCTTGCCGGGCCCTTTAGAAATTGTACCCGGAATTTTCCAACGCGATTACAAACCTTAATATTTTATAGACCTTCCACATAAATTTCATCTAACACAAACACCTACAAGACATCGAAACAGCCTTGACCCCAACATGACATACGATGAACGTCTTAGGGGCTATCTTTCAAACGCCTTGGACGTTCTTGGGCGTTTTGTCCTCCATACTTCATGAAACTTCATACAATAACATTAAAGATCATTATAAACAATTTCAAGACTTATTGGACTCATTTCATACTATTTAGGCATGCATACACACATGAGGCACATAAGCGACTATTCGTCGAACGTCTTGGACGTCCCTTGACGTTCGACTTCCAAATCACTTCAAACTTTGAACACTGCCTATATAACACCTAATGAGGCATTTTACGACCTTATTACATTAAGATGAACATGTTAGGCTCTAGACACCTTGTCTCATATTCGAGGTCTTACAATTAGTATGGGCAAGGGTATGAGACCTTGTCTATGCATTGCACATGTGTACCTTGATAGGATAGTTCCTAGGTTTGTCTTCCAAGTACATGTATAGGATTGTATGAACATGTTATGAATATAATTTACATGCTATGATGTTAATTATATGAGATGATGAAATATGAATATGCATAGTGCCTTAATGTGTTAATATGAAAGGATTGCTCATATAGTTACACCTATAGACTTATGCGTTGATATATGAACATGTGTGACATTTATGTGTTATGTGAAAGGTTGCTCACATATAAGTATACAGACACATGTATGAAGATTTAGTCAATAGAGGGGCCTTGAAAGGTGTGCTCAAGTGTACCCTAAAACTAGATACGTGCTTGAATATGCTATAAGCATATGAGGAATAAATATCCTAAGCCTATGTTTTATAAAGTAATATTAATAAAGGCTTTTAATAAAGGGAACTTAGCGTAGCACCGAGTGACCTTGAAAATGTAAGGTGTTGGCTTTCCTTGGAGGAAGATTCACCATTTGTTCCTTATAGAGTGTTGACTTCCCTTAGAGAAATATTCACCTATGGTTCCACATGAGGTAGTGGCTTCCCTTTGAGGAAGGTTCACCCATGTTTTCTCATGAGATGAGACTCCAATGCTAATGAGCATGTAAAGGTTTATGTATATCTTAGTTTCATAAACTATGCTTGTCACATAAGACCTAGCAAGTTAATTCACTTAGTATGCTAGGATATAAGTTAATGTTCAACGTTGGCTAGGTGAGAACACCTTCCATTGGTGTAAGGCTCTACAACACCAAATTCCATGTTTAGCACCCATGGTTTTAGTGTCGGTTAAAGCTATTGTTTCCCTAAAGTAAAATGGATAATGGAAGTAAATGACTAAGGACCCTAACTAGGATAACCTAAGAGAAGGTACTTAGGATAGGTGGAAGTAATGAACCCACCTAAAAATTGCACAAATAGCTATCTAAGGGACGCTTAGGAAGGTGTTCTAATGCATGTGACTATGTATATGTTCCTTATGCCTGACTTTGTACTATTAGTTTACTTGTTGTGATTAAATGCATGGTATTAGCCTATATGAACTGGTCTTGATGTTCATTCTTAATGTTGGTCTGAATGATTATAGGATGAAGGTTGTTGACATGAATGAAGTTGTCTTCACTTACTTGTTGATGTATGAATTGGATGGTAAGACTTGTGATCTTATGATAGGTTAACTAAGTATATGTGAGGTTATGGGGCCTCACATGTACATTACACTAGTAGACTTATATTGGGATGGTACTAAAGGTCTTATAAGGTTGTATGTGAAGTAAGGTTTGTATATGTGCATAATAAGTAAAGTTCACTGTAATTTCCTTATGCTCTTGGCTTAAATGTGTCTATGATGTGTTATACTTCTATGATGGTATATGTTGGATTTTGTAGGTTGTATGTATGCTTTGTTTGTGGACCTAAGGTGATGCATTGCACCATATATCACTAGAGGGTTACTTTGGGAGGTTAATGAGTAAAAGAAAAGATGTTCACTATAAAGGAAAATAGTTCATTGTAAGGTGAAAAGAGCTCACTTTAAACTGACCTCAAATGTGCCTTTAATTCTATATGTGATTTTATATGATGTTTGGCTTTTGAATATGTCTATATGAAGCATGTGAATGATATAAATTCTATTGTATAAAGGTTTTATGAAGATTTACTCAAAAAGGCATGAAGTATGATTTCAATAAAAATGTCCCTTTTAAATTCATGTTTTGCATGAGTGCCATACTTAGTGCATTCTTGTATTAATTCCATTCTTCTCTACTTTTTATTCAAAGTGTAGGTTATAGATGCTTAAAAGATGTCTTTAATGGTGAAGAGCTCACAGATTATTCCCAAGCTCAAGGAAAGGGATCCTTAAATTCAAGGATTTCTAAGTCATGTCTTTACTGTAAAGTTATGTATAAATTTACTAAATGTAATATGTTATAAGGGTCGTGTGAAAAAATACTCTTATGATCTTTAGTCTAGGATGGCAAAAAGATGCTAGAGTCTTTATCTATGTATGATGATATTTATATACATGAAGTGATGTTTCTAGTATATGATGTGCAATGAAAAGTTTTAAATTTTCTGCTAAATTTACTATGACAATGCGATGAATGATAACTATGGGATTGTTTAAGACCTCCGAGAGGTCAAGTGCGCAATGTAACTTCTAGGGAGTGCTCCCCGGATATGACAATCGTGGTATTAGAGCCTGAGGTTTTAAAAGTTGTTTAGGGTCAAAGAAGTCTCATATTGCAACGTCTAGTAGAGTCTCGTATCATTGGTGGTGAGTTGGGACACATCAAATGGTACGGGAGGTTATAGGACAATAGAGTTTCCCATCTTTATCATTCTCATATCGTGCCATAGAACTTAACTCTATAAGATCTCTCTCTTATGTTTTCTTATCCGAAGGTCTTTTAGATGTGATTGCTTGGATGAGATTGTACTTTATTCTTGAGGGAGAAAAGGTGTATTTAATGCTTATCTTTGTTTTATGGTTTGTTTAGTATGTGTGAAGGTGAATATTTGCATATTTTGAGGATGTGATGCCATTTATGGCTATGTATGAGATTTATGTGAAATAGCATGGTATGTTGTATAAATATATGTCATGATATGATTAAAGCATGGTAGAAGTTATTATGATTAAAATGAGTTTCTTTTGGAATGATGTGTTACTATATGGTTTTACATGATGGTAGCATAATATTATGATTTGATCTAGAAATTCTTAGTGTATACCTATGGAAGCATGCTACTCTAAGAATATGTGCTTAAGAGTGTTCAATATTTCCCTTTGTTTATATGCGGTCCTTTCTTGTTGCCTAGTATGGATTGGATTCCTTTGTATAGACTTGATCCTAGGTGTGAAGGTAGTATGCTTGTCTTGGTAGGGTGATAATGTGGGATGGATTGGCGTAGAAGTCACCTTACTGTAATGTCCAAATAAAAGGAAGAGTCCCTATTGTAAGACCTTGAAAAAAGCTTAGGTGCTCTAGAGCCTAACATTTTGGTATTAGTGTTATAAGGTCCTAATTATGTTTCATAGGTGGTATAGAGGCAGTAGCTAAAATATTAGAGGTGTTGGAAGTCAAACGTCAAGGGACGACTAAGACGTTTGACGACTAAGTAACCTAAATGTCTCTTATGTGTTTTTATGTGTTTGTGTGTGTTTCATGGTGTTTTAAGGTTCTTAATATAGTTAATATATCATGTATAGGCAGTGGTTAAAGTTTCGTGAAGTTTGGAGTTCAAACGATCAAGAACGTCCAAGGCATTCGAAAGATGTGCCTTGAGTCGACCTTGTATGTCTAGGCGAGTTTCGTCGAGTTTTATGTGTTCGTTTTGGATGAAATTCATGTGAGAGGTGTTAAACTCATAGATGGTAATATTTGGGCTGGAAACGTCCGGGAATTTATCCCCAAGGACCATCAAAGGGTTCTTGAGGAAAGGACCCAAAATCTGATGGCAGGCTGTCACAGGCAGCCTTGGCGAAAGAGCAGTCAACGGCCAGTCATGGCTGTGATGCACCGTGACAAGGGATTCGTCATGGGGACCTTGTCAAAGGGTGTAGAGGGAACCCTTGGGAAGCCACTGGATCTTGCAACGGAGGTCCATGACGGGCCGTTGCACCCGTGACGCCCCATCACAAGCCAGTCGTCGCAGCCAAGTTCCTGTACGCAGATTTTCTACCAAGTCGGGGGTGAATTGGTAAATTCACCCCACGTCCAAATAATAGTTTAGGCGGTTTATTAAGGGTCTTATGGGTATTTTAGATGAGTATATAAGTGTTTAACACTTAGAATAATTCATTCTTCTAAAATCAAAACCCCAAAGTCCCTTAGAAATCCCAAAACTTCCATTGAAGACTCCATTGAAGAGACAGCTTGGTGAGGGGTTCTTGAGTTGAAATTCTTCATAAAAGTGAAGAATTATCATCATTTAGGTATGTCTTTTGATCCTTGCAACTTATTTCATCAAGGAGCCCAATCCTCAAAGTGTTTTACAAAGTTTTCTAAAGTGAATTGTCCAATTTTGGGATTCTACCATGGGTTCTTGCATAAATGATTTCTAAAAATTGAATTATGATCTAATTGATATTGTATTGATGATTTCAACATAAATTACCTATGAACCCATGTGAATTGATGAACCCTAGTTTTGACTACTTATTGGGTTACTTGATATTAAGCTAATGTTGATGAATTGTTGTGTAATTTCTTATGGGCTTTCTAATGATATAATAATTGTATTCAATTAATATATAATTGATCATAGATTGTTAAACCTAGATTGAATTGATGTAGATTCAATGAGTTTTATGGTTATTGCTTTGAATTATTGTTCATGGCCATGGGTAAGGGCCTTGTGATGTTGAATTGGCATTGAATTGAAGAGTGGATATGGGTATGAAGGTATGCTGCCCCATTTTCCTCAATTTGATATTAATTATACTTCAATATTATTGTGATTGGTATGGTCCACTTATGGTGGCGGTGTTATGTATTCTATTTGCAATTGATGTGGCCTTTTCGGCGTTACTTTATGCAATATTATGAGCATGCCCTTATTGGCAATTACTTGAGGTTATGTGGCTATTTGTGTAGTTAATGATGTGAGTATGTCATTACTTATCTACATGTGAGGTTATATAGTCATGTATGTATTCTTCTAGTTATATTGCCTTAAGTGATCATGTTAGACTATGACTTTGACTTGATATTATGAATGTAGTGTTAGGTTACGTCTTGGTTATTACTACTTGACTTTATGAGTGTATATGAAGTATATGGATGATGTTATGATGATATATAGGATGACTTGAAGATGTTAGGTTGTTTTAGAAGTGTTTCTAGAATGACTTGTATTATGGGTTAAAAGTGAAGTATGTGATGTCTTGTCTTGGTTGACTTGTATCTCTTACTTGATGTATATATGGTTATTAGTATGTGATGTCTTGATATAGGGTGTTATAACTCTTAGTCTTGAATAATAAATATAGGTGAGACCTTAATGATAAAAAGGTCAAACTATGTGGAACCTTGAACTTAGTGGCGAGGTTATGAATTGTGAAGTAGTTAGCCGTAATGGTATCCTTCATGTTATGAGTGATGGACTTAGGGATGGTTGGCTGGAACGGCATCATATCATACCTTAGGAAAATCGCTATGAGCTTCTTGTCGCTAAAGTGAGATATGCCCTAGTGGAACTTGCTTTGGTAAGGCGAATATAAAGGGGGTCATGAACTAGATAATGACCTATTTATATGAACCTTAATGTAAACTTATCTATGAGAACGAAGGCTAGCACCGAGTGAGTATGTGTAGGGTTAAGTGGATTCAGTTAAAGAACAGACTGAATCCTTATTAAGCTCTTCATATTCCTTAACCATGTACCTACATGGGATGTGTCCAAGTTCTTCCATTGGCAAGTAGAACAACCTCAGCGAACTAGGATAGAACTTCGGATTACATGTCTTGCTACCGTGGTCTATGTCGGTTATTGCCTATTCTCATCATGTGGAATACCTATTAGTATTAGATAAGTTTATGAGGTTTAGGTGTTGGTATGGGACGCTATCTAGACATTGCACAATAGACTTTGAAGGTGTTATGTGGAGTTCCTAGGTCTTGTCCAAAGACCATTATGTGATCCATTATGTGAGTGTGTTATGTGATGCTTTATGTGAGTGTCTTATGTGATGTATGAGTCTTAATGAACTAATGACCTATGTCGGTAACTATGTGAATGGTTGAGTACCTAATCTAAAGTGACTTAAGCATTCCTTAGCTAAAGAATGAGGAGGGAATGAAAGGATGGTCTCTTCATGTCTTATCTTTGGAAGTCTTTAGAATGACTCTAGTTAGGGAAGTTGGTTAATCTTGTTGACATGATCTAAACCTTAGGAAGTCTTAAGGACTATTTAGGTAATCTTGAAGAGGTTATTGCACTATGGACTTTATCTTCTCGATTTACTTAAGTAGGTCTTTTGATACGCTTTGGAAGGAGAATGTCTTATCATCTAAGTGTTGGTGTGTTTAGTGAGAATGATTCTATTTGAGGTAGTCTATAGGATCTCTTGTGTGTGTGTGATATAGATTGTATGGGCGGTCGCTCCACACTCACTCAAGTGAACCTTGGAAATCACCTTTGGTAGAAGAATCTTACATAGATGTTTATGATTGTTTTGTAAGTATGTATGTGACTCATCGTAGGTAATCTTAAGGGTCGTTTAGGCACATCTAGAGAGGGTGTATGGGAGGTCTCTCTTTGTGTGACTTAAGTGAATCTTAGGATGACTTTAAGTGAGGGAATTACATGCTAGGAGATGTTAAAAAGAAAGATTTGGACTTCACTGTAACAGTGAAGGGACTTCACTGTACAGTGAAGGGACTTCACTGTACAGTGAAGGGAACTCAATGTAAAGTGAGCCTTTAAATTGTTATCTTATGTGTTTCTTAATTGCTAAATGATTTTCTTATGTTTAAACTATGATTTCCAAATGAAAAGATGCATATTTCCAATAAAGTCCGTTTTCATGATTTTATGCATATAGCCATACTTAGTACATGTGGTTGTACTATTTCCATGCTTTATTTTCTATCTATAGTACTTGGTAGGTAAGGAGCTTTTGGAGAAGAAGACTTGGGCTTAGAAGGATCGTCCGAGAAGAAGAATTGAAGTATGTCCTCATTCGTATTGAGGGCATATATGTCATCTTATGTTTATTTTATGAAGTATTGTAATAGACTTTGTAGTTCTATTTTCGTATTAAAGTACTCTTGTGTTTTAAGATGATGAGATTGAGACTTAGCATTTCTATTACTTTTATATGAAAGAGGTTTTTAATAACTATATTATGTTTTAGTTAAAAATTTTAATTCCGCACTACTTTTCACTATGTATAGGCGATGAATGATATGAATGAGGCTTGTCTTAGAACTCTGAAAGTTCGATGACGTCGGTTGCAATCCGAGATTGCACCCTATCTTCTAGGGTATGGTTTCTGGTTGTGACAAAGTTGGTATCAGAGCATAGGTTGGTGAAAGTAGTATTAGGTATCAAAAAGTCTCATCAAGTCACGTCTAGTAGAGTCTTGACCATCGGTGTGAGTCGCGACACATCTATGGGAGAGAGGCTATAGGACGATAGAGTTTCCCTTCTTTTCTACTCCTATATCGTGCGGTAGAGTAACTGTTATGATTATACTTCTTATGAGTTTCTTTGTGTTTGCTAGGAGATGAATACTAGGAGGATGGCCGCTAGAAGATTGGAAGAGGAGAATGTGAATGAGGAGGTTCCTCAAGTTGAGCAAGTTGAGCAAGTTGCTCAAGATGAGCAAGGTGTTCAAGATGGGCAAGGTGATGAAGTGCCTCCCCAAGGTGATCATGTTCCTAATGTGGATGGAGGTGATGAGGTGCCGGAGTTGTCTAATAGGGGTATTGGAGAGGCTTTGATGGCTTTAGCTCAAGCCGTAACTACTCAAATCAATTTGAGTATGGTGCCTAGGGTTATGGAGAGCACTATGACATCTAGGTTGAGAGACTTTGTGAGGATGAATCCTCCTATCTTTCTTGGCTTTAAGGTGAATGAGGATCCCCAAGAATTTCTTGATGGTGTGTACAAAGTTTTGAGTGCTATGGGGGTTACATCTAGGGAGAAGGCGGACTTGGCTTCTTATCAATTAAGAGATGTTTCTCAAATTTGGTACACTCAATGGAAGGACAATAGGCTGGAAGATTCAGGTCCTATTGAGTGGGAAGAGTTTAAGGGAGCTTTTCTTGGCAAGTACTTTCCCCGAGAGAGAAGAGAAGTCAAGGTGGAGGAGTTTATTAATCTCAAGCAAGGCAATATGAGTGTTGAGGAGTACTCTTTGAAATTCTCGACATTGTATAGGTATGCTCCTTCTCTTGTGTCTAATCCAAGAGATGAAATGAGTCGCTTTTGTACCGGAGTAGCCGATTTGGTGAAGGAAGAATGTTGTACCGCTATGCTTCATGATAATATGACCCTATCTAGACTCATGGTGTATGCACAATCTATTGAGGAGTCTAAACTTAGAAGGATGGCTAGAAGTTTGAAAAGGGGTGTTGCTAGTGATCAAGAGCAACCTAGATTCAAGAAAAGAGTTCAAACTCAAGATGGACCTAGAGTTCCTAAGAAGAAGTTTAAGAAAGGAGGTGGTTCTAAGGATAGCAAGCCTACTTGCGCAAATTGTGGCAAGAGTCACTATGGTGAGTTTTTATTGGGTACCGGTAGTTGCTTTGGATGTGGAAAAGATGGGCACAAAGTGAGAGATTGTCCAAACATTGCTTCTAGGAAGGAGGGCAAGAGGGTTGAGCCTAGTGTTCCAAAGGATGGTGCTCCAACTAAGAGGCGTTTCTATGCACTCCATACTAGAATTGAGAAGTCGGGTGATGGTGATGATGATGTTGGTAAGTTCTTGTTTCTCTTTTGATAGTATGAGTTCCTTCTAAGTGGGGGAGTATGATTTGTAGATGGGATAGAATTTCTTGAATTATTGCATGTGCATGATGTTTAGGAGTTTCGTTGAAATTGAATTTCATTTACTTCTTGCATTGTGTGTGTTATGAAGCTTTGAGCATGTTGTATGAAGTGTTTACATGATGTTATCTTGCATTCTAGCATGTCTATATAAAGAATTCCCTAAAGATTGCATTTTCGGAAAAGTTACTAAAATCGCTGTTTCTTTAAGAACTGCTCACTGTAAAATTTTTGAGAAAATGACTATTTGATCCTTTGGTCTAAAATTCTTGTTATTTGGTTAGAACTGATGTATATGAGTATGATATTGAATATAAAATGAGTTTTTGCTATTTGGATTGAAGCATGTGAGTTTTGTAGCATAACGAGTTATAGAATTGTTTTCTAGTTCTTGTTGTGTGTGAATCTCTTGATTATATGAAGTTGATGATTTCTTCTTGATAATATATTGTATGGTTTGGTTATGTGCTTCTAGTTGAATCTCTAATCTTGGAAGTGCTCGGAGAGTGGCAAGTGTCATTCGAGGACGAATGTTGTCCAAGTGGGGGAGATTGTAAGACCTTGAAAATAGCTTAGGTGATCTAGAGCCTAACATGTTGGTCTTAGTGTTCTAAGGTCCTAATTATGTTTCATAGGTGGTATAGAGGCAGTAGGTAAAATATTAGAGGTGTTGGAAGTCAAACGTCAAGGGACGACTAAGACGTTTGACGACTAAGTCACCTAAATGTCTCTTATGTGGTTTTATGTGTCTATGTGTGTTTCATGGTGTTTTAAGGTCCTTAATAGAGTTAATATAGCATGTATAATCAGTGGTTAATGTTTTGTGAAGTTTGGAGTTAAACGATCAAGAACGTCCAAGGCATTCGAAAGATGTGCCTTGAGTCGACCTTAAACGTCTAGGCGAGTTTCATCAAGTTTTGAGTGTTCGTTTTGGATGAAATTCATGTGAGAGGTGTTAAACTCATAGATGGTCGTATTTGGGTTATAAACGTCCGGGAATTTATCCCCAAGGACCATCAAAGGGTCCTTGCGGAAAGGACCCAAAATCTGATGGCAGGCTGTCCCAGGCAGCCTTGGCTACGGAGCAGTCAACGGCCAGTCATGGCTGTGACGCCCCGTCACAAGGGATTTGTCGTGGGGGCCTTGTCCAAGGGTGTAGAGGGAACCCTTGTCAAGCCACTGGAGCTTGCAATGGAGGTCCATGATCGGCCGTTGCACCCGTGACGCCCAGTCACAAGCCAGTCGTCGCAGCCAAGTCCCTCTGCGCAGATTTTCTGCCAAGTCGTGGGGTGAATTGGTAAATTCACCCCACGTCCAAATAATAGTTTAGGCGGTTTATTAAGGTTCTTATGGGTAATTTAGATGAGCATATAAGTGTTTAACACTTAGAATAATTCATTCTTCTAAAATCAAAATCCCAAAGTCCCTTAGAAATCCCAAAACCTCCATTGAAGAGGCAGCTTGGTGAGGGGTTATTGAGTGGAAATTCTTCATCAAAGTGAAGAATTATAATCCTTGAGGTATGGCTTTTGATCCTTGAAAATTATTTCATCAAGGAGCCCAATCCTCAAAGTGTTTTACAAAGTTTTCTAAAGTGAATTGTCCAATTTTGGGATTCTACCATGGGTTCTCGCATAAATGATTTCTAAACATTGAATTATGATATAATTGATATTGTATTGATGATTTCAACATAAATTACCTATGAACCCATGTGAATTGATGAACCCTAGTTTTGACTACTTATTGGGTTACTTGATATTAAGCTAATGTTGATGAATTGTTGTGTAGTTTCTTATGGGATTTCTAATGATATAAGAATTGTACTCAATTAATATATAATTGATCATAGATTGTTAAACCTAGATTGAATTGATGTAGATTCATTGAGTTTTATGGTTATTGCTTTAAATTATTGTTCATGGCCATGGGTAAGGGCCTTGTGATGTTGAATTGGCATTGAATTGAAGAGTGGATATGGGTATGAAGGTATGCTGCCCCATTTTCCTCAATTTGATATTAATTATACTTCAATATTATTGTGATTGGTATGGTCCACTTATGGTGGCGGTGTTATGTATTCTATTTGCAATTGATGTGGCCTTTTCGGCGTTACTTTATGCAATATTATGAGCATGCCCTTATTGGCAATTACTTGAGGTTATGTGGCTATTTGTGTAGTTAATGATGTGAGTATGTCATTACTTATCTACATGTGAGGTTATATAGTCATGTATGTATTCTTCTAGTTATATTGCCTTAAGTGATCATGTTAGACTATGACTTTGACTTGATATTATGAATGTAGTGTTAGGTTACGTCTTGGTTATTACTACTTGACTTTATGAGTGTATATGAAGTATATGGATGATGTTATGATGATATATAGGATGACTTGAAGATGTTAGGTTGTTTTAGAAGTGTTTCTAGAATGACTTGTATTATGGGTTAAAAGTGAAGTATGTGATGTCTTGTCTTGGTTGACTTGTATCTCTTACTTGATGTATATATGGTTATTAGTATGTGATGTCTTGATATAGGGTGTTATAACTCTTAGTCTTGAATAATAAATATAGGTGAGACCTTAATGATAAAAAGGTCAAACTATGTGGAACCTTGAACTTAGTGGCGAGGTTATGAATTGTGAAGTAGTTAGCCGTAATGGTATCCTTCATGTTATGAGTGATGGACTTAGGGATGGTTGGCTGGAATGGCATCATATCATACCTTAGGAAAATCGCTATGAGCTTCTTGTCGCTAAAGTGAGATATGCCCTAGTGGAACTTGCTTTGGTAGGGTGAATGTAAAGGGGGTCATGAACTAGATAATGACCTATTTAAAGGAACCTTAATGTGAACTAATCTATGAGAACGAAGGCTAGCACCGAGTGAGTATGAGTAGGGTTAAGTGGATTCAGTTAAAGAACAGACTGAATCCTTATTAAGCTCTTCATATTCCTTAACCATGTGCCTACATGGGATGTGTCCAAGTCTACCATTGGCAAGTAGAACAACCTCATCGAAGTAGGATAGAACTTCGGATTCCATTTCTTGCTATCATGGTCTATGTCGGTTATTGCCTATTCTCATCACGTGGAATACCTATTAGCATTAGATAAGTTTATGAGGTTTAGGTGGTGGTATGGGACGCTATCTAGACATTGCACAATAGACTTTAAAGGTGTTATGTGGAGTTCCTAGGTCTTGTCCAAAGACCATTATGTGATCCATTATGTGAGTGTGTTATGTGATGCTTTATGTGAGTGTCTTATGTGATGTATGAGTCTTAATGACCTAATGAACTAATGACTTATGTTGGTAACTATGTGAATGGTTGAGTACCTAATCTAAAGTGACTTAAGCATTCCTTAGCTAAAGTATGAGGAGGGAATGAAAGGATGGTCTTTTCATGTCTTATCTTTGGAAGTCTTGAGGATGACTCTAGTTAGGGAAGTTGGTTAAGCTTGTTGACATGATCTAAACCTTAGAAAGTCTTAAGGACTATTTAGGTAATCTTGAAGATGTTATTGCACTATGGACTTTATCTTCTCGATTTACTTAAGTAGGTCTTTTGATACGCTTTGGAAGGAGAATGTCTTAGCATCTAAGTGTTGGTGTGTTTAGTAAGAATGATTCTATTTGAGGTAGTCTATAGGATCTCTTGTGTGTGTGTGATAGAGATTGTATGGGCAGTCGCTCTACACTCACTCAAGTGAACCTTGGAAATCACCTTTAGTAGAAGAATCTTACATAGATATTTATGATTGTTTTCTAAGTATGTATGTGACTCATCGTAGGTAATCTTAAGGGTCGTTTCGGCACATCTAGAGAGGGTGTATGGGCGGTCTATCTTTGTGTGACTTAAGTGAATCTTAGGATGACTTTAAGTGAGGGAATTACATGCTAGGAGATGCTAAAAAGAAAGATTTGGACTTCACTGTAACAGTGAAGGGACTTCACTGTACAGTGAAGTGAACTCACTGTAAAGTGAAACTTTAAATTGTTATCTTTGGTTAATTGTTATCTTATGTGTTTCTTAATTGCTAAATGATTTTTTTATGTTTAAACTATGATTTCCAAATGAAAAGATGCATATTTCCAATAAAGTTTGTTTTCATGATTTTATGCATATAGCCATACTTAGTACATGTGGTTGTACTAATTCCATGCTTTATTTTCTATCTATAGTCCTTGGTAGGTAAGGAGCTTTTGGAGAAGAAGACTTGGGATTAGAAGGATCGTTCGAGTAGAAGAATTGAAGTATGTCCTCATTCGTATCGAGGGCATATATGTCATCTTATGTTTCTTTTATGAAGTATTGTAATAGACTTTGTAGTTCTATTTTCGTGTTAAAGTACTCTTGTGTTTTAAGATGATGAGATTGAGACTTAGCATTTCTATTACTTTTATATGAAAGAGGTTTTTAAAAGATTATATTATATTTTAGTGAAAAGTTTTAATTCTGTACTACTTTTCACTATGTATATGCGATGAATGATATGAATGAGGCTTGTCTTAGAACTCTGAGAGTTCGACGACGCCGGTCGCAATCCGAGATTGCACCCTATCTTCTAGGGTATGGTTTCGGGTTATGACACCTATGGTTAAGTCTCCTTGTTATTTTACCATAATGTTGTATGACCTTTGTATCTATTGTATTGTTGAAAACCTTATCTGGTTGGGTAGTATGACCTAACTTGATGATTGGGGGATAAGTTGCCATAGATGATAAGGTTTAGACTGTCTTGGATGACTTACTGTAATTCCTTCTAAAGTGGTAATCACTTTTAAGTGATGAAAATGAAGGTTGTCAAGTTAAGATCCTCTTTAGGTTGGATTAAGTTGCTCTTAATTTGTTCATGATCTTGTATAGGGTTAATTAAACTTTATCTACTGCCTATAATATATTATACTGATGAATTATGTGTTTTCATTAAATTTGGATTGATGCTTGAAGAATTGATCTCTATTTCCTCTCTATTGTAATTCTATGATGCTCACTGTAATCTCGATTTCTTGGCAATGGTAGTAGGATTTCGTTTAATTTGTGGTCTCTTTAACTACTGTCTCTTATGTGTAGTATTGAGTAATTGTGAGTATGACAAATTGACAATCAAATTGAGGAAGAATTTGTAAGAGGTCAACTTCCCTTCACATTCTATAAGTTGATGTAGTGGACCTAATACAACCTCAATCTTGTCATGATTAATGAATGAATTCTATTATGTTAGTATACCTTTATCTACTATACTATACTTGAATTATTGATGAAAGAGTTGTAATGGTCAATGATGACCAAAGGCTAAAGGATTGGTAAGAATTGATCTAATGTTCTACTTCTCTACTTTTATTATAGTATTGATAATTGATGACGCCTTGTATGGCATTGTGTGGCATAGTCCACTTATGGTGGCGGTTTTTACTTCTTGTCAATATATAATGTGATGTGAACAGGACATTAAAGACAATCATACTATGAATGTGTCTTGGTGATGAAGCACCCTATGTGAAACCTATGCCTAGTTTCCTATTCTAGTTTTGATCTAGGTTATAGGGCTAATGTTGTGAACATGTAAATGGTCATGTTAACTTTGTAAATATGTGCTGCCTATGATGAGATCCTATAATGCTATATGTGTAGTAAAGTTAAGATAGGTGCATGAAGAATAGAGCTTACTATAAGAATGTTGTAAGTATTGAATAAATGAGTCTTATGTTATGCTAACCATTTTATGATGTTGTGTGATATATCATTCACTAGGATGACTTTATACGTGTATTAGTATGGGCAAGGGTATGGGACCTTTTCTATGCCTTGCACATGTGTACCTTGATAGGATAGTTCCTAGGTTTGTCTTCCAAGTACATGTATAAGATTGTATGAACATGTTATGAATATAATTTACATGCTGTGATGTTAAGTATATGAGATGATGAAATATGAATATGCATAGTGTCTTAATGTGTTAATATGAAAGGATTGCTCATATATTTACACCTGTAGACTTATGCGTTGATATATGAACATGTGTGACATTTATGTGTTATGTGAAAGGTTGCTCACATATAAGTATACACACACATGTATGAAGATTTAGTCAATAGAGGGGCCTTGAAAGGTGTGCTCAATTGTACCCTAAAACTAGATATGCGCTTGAATATGCTATAAGCATATGAAGAATAACTATCCTAAGCCTATTTTTTATAAAGTAATATTAATAAAGGCTTTTAATAAAGGGAACTTAGCATTGCACCGAGTGAACTTGAAAACGTGAGGTGTTGGCTTTCTTTGGAGGAAGATTCACCATTTGTTCCTTATAGAGTGTTGACTTCCCTTAGAGGAATATTCACCTATGGTTCCACATGAGGTGGTAGCTTCCCTTTGACAAAGGTTCACCCATGTTTTCTCATGAGATGAGACTCCAATGCTAATGAGCATGTAAAGGGTTATGTATATCTTAGTTTCATAAACTATGCTTGTCACATAAGACCTAGCAAGTTAATTCACTTAGTATGATAGGATATATGTTAATGTTATACCTTGGCTAGGTGAGAACACCTTCCATTGGTGTAAGGCTCTACAACACCAAATTCCATGTTAGCACCCATGGTCTTAGTGTCGGTTAAAACTATTGTTTCCCTAATGTAAAATGGATAATGGAAGTAAATGACTAAGGACCCTAACTAGGATAACCTAAGAGAAGGTACTTAGGATAGGTGGAAGTAATGAACCCACCTAAAAATTGCACAAATAGCTATCTAAGGGACGCTTAGGAAGGTGTTCTAATGCATGTGACGATTTACATGTTCCTTATGCCTGACTTTGTACTATTAGTTTACTTGTTGTGACTAAATGCATGGTATGAGCCTATATGAACTGGTCTTGATGTACATTCTTAATGTTGGTCTTAATGATTATATGATGAAGGTGTTTGACATGAATGAAGTTTTCTTCACTTAATTATTGATGCATGAATTGGATGGTAAGGCTTGTGATCTTATGATAGGTTTACTAAGTATGTGTGAGGTCATGGGGATTCACATGTACATTGAAATAGTAGATTTATATTGGGATTGTAAGTAAGGTCTTATAAGCTTGTATGTGAAGTAAGGTTGGTATATGTGCATAATAAGTAAAGTTTACTGTAATTTCCTGATGGTCTTGGCTTAAATGTATCTATGATGTGTTATACTTCTATGATGGTATATGTTGGCTTATGTAGGTTTTATGTATGCTTTCTTTGTGGCACTAAGGTGATGCATTGCACAAAGTATCACTACAGGGTTACTTGGGGAGGTTATTGAGTAAAACAAAAGATGTTCACTGTAAAGGAAAATAGTTCACTGTAAGGTGAAAAGAGCTCACTGTAAAGTGACCTCAAATGTGCCTTAAATTCTATATGTGATTTTGTCTATATGAAGCATGTGAATGATATAAATGTTATTGTATAATTATGAAGATTTACTCAAAAAGGCATGAAGTATGATTTCAAGAAAAATGTCCCTTTTAAATGCATGTTTTGCATGGTTGCCATACTTAGTGTATTCTTGTATTAACTCCATTTTTCTCTACTTTTTACACAAAGTGTAGGTTGTGGAAGCTTAACATATGTCTTTAATGGTGATGAGCTTGATAGATGATTCCCAAGCTCAAGGAAAGGGATCCTTAAATTCAAGGATTTCTAAGTCATGTCTTTACTGTAACATTATGTATAAGTTTACTTGTGTATTATGTTATAAGGGACGTGTACCTAATATACTCTTATGATGTTGAGTCTATGATGACAAAAACAGACTACAGTCTTTATCTATGTATGATGATTTTTTATATACATGAAGTGATGTATCCATATAATGTGCTATGAAAAGTTTTAAATTTTCCGCTAAATTTACTATGACAATGCGATGATGATAACTATAGACTTATATAAGACCTCCGAGAGGTCAACTGCGCCATTTTACTTCTAGGGGTTGCTCCCCGGATGTGACAAACGTGGTATCAGAGCCTGAGGTTTTAAAAGAGGTTTAGGGTCCAAGATGTCTCATATAGCCACATCTAGTAGAGTCTCGTATCATTGGTGGTGTGTCGCGACACATAAAATAGTACGGGAGGCTATAGGACGATAGAGTTTTCCTTCTTTATCATTCACATATCGTGCCATAGAACTTAACTTTACAAGATCTCTCTCTTATGTTTTCTTGTCCGTAAGTCTTTTAGATGTGATTACTTGGATGAGATTGTACTTTATGCGTGAGGGAGAAAAGGTGAGTTTAATGCTTATCTTGGTTTTATGGTTTGATGAGTTTGTGTGAAGGTGAATTTTGGCTTATTTTGAGAATGTGATGCCATTTATGGCTATGTATGAGATTTATGTGAAATAGCATGTTATGTTGGGAATTGTATGTCATGATATGATTAAAGCATTTTAGAAGTTATTATGGTTAAAATGAGTTTCTTTTGGAATGATGTGTTACTATATGGTTTTACATTATTGTAGCCTAACATTATGATTTTAGATAGAAATGCTTAGTGAATACCTATGGAAGCATGCTACCCTAAGAATATTTGTTTAAAAGTGTTCAATGTTTCCCTTTGTATATATGTGGTCCTTTCTAGTTGCCTAGTATGGATTAGAGTCCTTTGTATAGACTTGATCCTATGTGTGAAGGTAGTATGCTTGTCTTGGTAGGTTGATAATGTGGGATGGATTGGCCTAGAAGTGACATTACTGTAATGTCCAAATAAAAGGAAGAGTCCCTATGGTTAAGTCTCCTTGTTATTTTCCCCTAATGTTGTATGAACTTGGTGTCTATTGTATTGTTTAAAACCTCATATGGTTGGGTAGTATGACCTAACTTGATGATTGGGGGATAATTTTCCATAGATGATAAGGTTTTGAATGTCTTGGTTGAACCTTAATTTAATTATTTGTGTTAGACCACCTATATGAAGCTATAAGAACCTTAATTTAATTTTTAGAAATCAGTATTTCAATTCACCTAAAAGAACTCAAATTACCTACAAGGAATTCTCTCTGGAAGAAGACGAAAGAAGAAGTAGAAAATCAAGCTAGGTTAAGACTCCATTGTTGCAATCTTAGTAAGGATTTATAATAAAGGTATATAAGCTTGTCCATACATATATTCTTCCAAATATGGAGCCCCCTAGAATTCCCCTAGTTGTGAAGATGAAATCCCCAATTAAAGCTAGAGTTCCTTCCAATATTTTGGGTTTAGTTTACTATGAATCCAATTGAGTGGATATTTATTGTTTAGGATAGAATTAGTAGTGAATCATGATAATATGATGATATTACATGTTTTTCAAGATTAACCCTACTCTAATGGATGAAGTTGAAGTAATGTGGGTTTGTTCCTTAAAGAGGAAAATCGAAGACTTAGTTGATTTTCTAGAACTGATGATATGTGTAATAATTGATCAAGAATAAAAGCATGTAAAAAAGAATTGAATTAGATTTTAGTATATATGATGGATCATGACTATTAAAGCTTGATATTTAACCTTTAAGATAATTTATGAACAGAATTACTTAATAATGAAGAATGTGATTAGAATGTCTTGAAATCTAGGTATGTATGATGATTGTAAGAAGTAAACCTTTGAGAGTAAGGCATGTAGTCATGAAGGTAGAATACTAGGCTTTTGAAATTAAATCCAATATTATAAATTATGTATGTTAAGGCTTAAATAGTGAAGCTTATATGATGAGTGTTGATAACTATATAGAGTTATTGTGGAAGGACTTTAACCACATAACCTAGCTATGAAACAATGAGATTATGCATGTTCTTATAGAACTTATTTAAATATTTATGAACACTTTGAGAGTGAAGTGTTTATGGTTATGATATGTTGTTTTGTTGTTGAGATTATATTCTCACATGCACACTAAGGCATGAATATGCTAGGAGATGAGAGGTTCTCACACATAGAATGTTTGTAGATTGAAAGACTTACTCACCTAAAATGAATCAAAGCATGTAAGACTATAATACTTGAAGTTGTGATATAAGATACCTTCATGGATATCTTTCCCTGGTAAGACAAGAACATTTCATGGTAGGTTAAGTATAAAACCTCATGGTAGCCTTAAATTGAGAAATCACACTGTTCGTAGGAGTAGCTTGCACTAGAATAATAGAATGCTTGCGTGGTAGCATGACTTGGTTAGGCTAAATCAATTCATGTTAACTAATATGGAGAAATAGTATCCTTCGTTGTATAGCTTTTATTTTCATAATGATATGCCTTCAACGGTATCTTGGTCTAGCCCAATATGATGATTATTCCGTGATATATTGGTCTAGACAAATAGGGTGCTCTTGCATGGAAATCTAGAAATGATAAATAGTAATCATTTGAGTATGATATCCTAAAGTAGTACTTCGTATGAGTAGTATTATGGGGTCTTATCCATACATTGCACAAGTATGACTTGAAGTTAATTATGAAGTGTTTCTCTTATATGATGTAGGCTTAGCTCAGATTGTTTCTATAGTTTTCTTCCATTATATGTTGACTAAAGGTGAAGATTTACTTGTCTATGAGAATTAAGCTAAGGATTATACAATAATATTGTAAGTATGATTATAATGTCCAAAGGGGATACATAGCATGGATGGGATATGGAGTCTCATTCATGTATTGCACAAGTATACTTGGAGATTGACTGATGAAGTGGTTCTTTATGATATGAAGGTCTATGTATTGACTATATTTATGGACAACGCCTTATGATGACTAATGATTATATTATGTTTATGTTGGAGATTATACCTATGATTTTGTTGTCTAGTTTATGTTTCATGAAGTATCTCTTATGATTATGGTATCCAATTCATGATGACTAACTATTATCTTATGCTCTTATGGTATTATGCTAGCTACCATATTTATTGCATTTTGTACTAACACATACTCTTGCATGTATTCTTATAAAATGTAGGGTTCGGTGATCTTTAGTTCCATCTTTGAGGCTAGGTTCTTAATGGAAACATGGACTTGAAGATTGGTGATTCCTCATAGCATCGAGTATAATGCCACTATTTCCTTTATGTCTATTTTTTATGTTTTAGACTATTGTATGGGTTGTGTCCCAAGAGTTATTCAAAGTTGTATAGATTGTTTGAGACATAGTATTAAAGACTTCCGCTTGCTTTTATAAAAGACTTCTATTGTACGGAAAAAGTTTCTAAATTTCCTCGCTTTTCTATTATCTTATGTTATGATATGTTACGGGGGTTTTATGAGACCTCTTTGGGGTCGAGTACACCTTGTTACCTCTAGGGGTACACCTGGGTTATGACATCAGACCTCGTTGTAAAAACTCACAATCATCGATCTTTCTTGACCTTTCCTTAAGCTTCTCCTGTTTAATTTGTGGAGAATGAATCAGTAAAGGAGAAATGTCTATTTCTTTAATAAGCATGGTAGTATGACAATCCTAAACCACTATTTCGGACATTCCCAAAACAAACTTGCTCATATTTGCCATAGGACCAAAAGCCATAGTAAGGGCATATTTGGACTATTGAATGTATTTCAAAGAATACTCTTTCACACTCATATTTCCTTGGAGAATATTAATGAAATCATGTACATTGCCTACCTTATCTCAAGGGGAAAGAAAGAATCAGGAAAATACAGCTTAAACTTCTTTCCAATCAAGAGTACCCGCATAAATAATTCTCTCTTCATTCCATTAGTTTAACCAATCTTCAGTAAAACCCTTAAGGTTATAAGAAGCCAATTTCGCCTTTTCCACTGGCGTAACTCCTATGATCATCAAAACCTTATGCATATCATCAACAAACTCTTGAGGACCTTCCTCAATCGTGGAACCATGAAACTCCTAGATACTCATTTAGTGAAGCCCCTCACTTTAGTTTCAATCGTACTCATATTTGGGTTCATGGGAGTGTGATCCTTTCTATTGGATAGAGACATAATATCTTGAATCAACACTTTATAAGTGACTCGAAACTCCACATTAGTCACTTGTTCGGCCAACAGGTTGGCTGGAACTTGAGGAGAATTTTGTTCCACATTCTCATTCGCATTACTTCTAATTATAATCATTGAAGGACATATCCAGAGAAGCATCAAATAAGGATTAGGAGCAATACATATAGAGGTAGACTCTATTGCACGATTTTAGAGTGATGAAATAAATGGAATTTTCTAAATATCTTATCACAACCTATTCAGAAGTGTGGCACACTTCACACTCATGAACAAGACTCTACTCAAAGTGGCTTATGAAAAATCCTCAGAAATTCTAAACCTTATGCTTAGATACCATGTTTTTTACGACTCAAAATATATATCCTAGGTGTAAAATAACGCATAAAACTGCGAAAAACCCTACACAAGCCATTTAACATACATCATAGAAGATAATAGAAAATAATGATTTCAAAACTTGAACTTTCATATCATAAAAGAGCTTGGCAAAATGAAAGTCTAACATAGTCTCAACAAGCCGTCTAAAATATCAAGAGAAGTGGTTCATACATAATCTAAACATCCTCAGAACAAGAAGACTCACCAACTCTTCAAATTGGATAGAATGATCAACTAGCTACAAGTGTGAGAGGTAGGAGTGTCATACACTACATTAATGAGATAATGTAGGGAAAAGTATGCATTAGTACATGGAATATACTAAGTATGGAGAAATATGCATAAATAAACATGATAGCACGAGGAGTTTAAACATGTAAGATATGACAATCATTAGACCATTTAAAGACTTAAAGAAGCAACAACGTATGAACCATAAGATATGATCAATGTATTTAAACTAAGAGACATATGAAATCTTTGAAAAAACACATTTGTTTTTTGTGTGATGTTAGTTTTAACCGACAATAAGATCATGTGGTCTACGTCGTGGAATCCGATATATCACGGATACCAAAAGAAAGGGGTTCTACTAGTCAAGGTAGAATCTGTACACATCATCGTTTGCTAAAATAAATCCACAAGTTCAGTCATTAAAGAAAATCCTACAAGGCACGTAGTTTAGGACTAGAGTGTATCACTAGAGACTACCCTATTTGAGCCTCCACCTCAAAGTCCTCTCAGTGCTACGCCTAAATTCCAATGGAATAGATACATATCAATTATAATTATTGCATAGGAAATACAATGATTAATAGTGATGTACATCTTAAAATCGAAACATAGAATAACTCCTTAAAACACAAATCAAACAAAAATGATAAAGTTTTTCTACAATGTGAATCCATATGTTAGAAACACCTTTCACAATCATAATCATAATCATATGTGAGAAATCATTTCTAAAAAATATTGATACTTTTATATAAAATTACCCTATCATCATAAGCATCGTTTTCATAAGACATGTATAACCTTTCAAAATTAATAGTTCATGGGTTTTTTATAGGTTAAATGTTGAAAAACATGGAGCATGCATGGGTTCATATAATTTCAACAAATTACCATTTAATTATCAAATAATGCAATACAAAGTTGAAACAACAATTCAATCATAATTGGATGAAACCCTTGGAAAATTAAGAAGAACCCCAATTAATCATTTGAAATTGAATTCAGGAATTGAATACCTTGGGAACCACTTGGAGGAATGTTTTACATCGGTGAATACATACATTACTAATAAAATCCCAAGATGAATGGTGATATGAAGACCTTTGAGTGAACCCTAGATTCTTCTTCTTTCTTAGCTTGTGAGTGGATTTGGGAGAATAAATTTGGTTGGTTTTTGGGAAATAAGAGACTGATTTTGAAGTGGCTAGACTTAGGACATATAGTCTTTATATAGAGCTTAGGTTAGATTCTTAAAATACATAGTATCGGCCTAAAACATATAGGAAAAGACTCAAAATCCCCTATGAAATAACAACCAACATTGGTCTACGGGTCCGACATACGGACCGTAGAACTTTCTACGGCCTATAGTTAACAACCGTAGACCAAATATCGGGACCATAAATTATACTCAAATTGAGACCGATATACAGCTCGTATGACTTCCTTTGTTCTACAAAGCCTACTCGTAAACTTAACCATAAGCCCAAAATTTTACCAACTCTAGAATGCTTCTAAAGAATCTATCTACGACCCGAAGATCATTTGATGGATCGACCAGGTAACCATAGGATGAGATACTTCAACTTGATTTTAAAAAATATTTTCCCATTTCTACAAGACTTGTGTACAACCCGTATAAATTTTGCAAACCTTAGAATATTCTTGTAGACCTGATCAGTAGCAACAAATTATGCAATTTTTTCTCTTTTCAAAATTTTAGGTGTTAAAATTTTTCAGTCACTGCCACCTCCACAATTATTATCAGTAACTAACACTATTTTGGTCAATATCAACTACAAACCACCTCAATCATCATAACTAGCATCGCCTCCACCTACCACAAACACATCAGCAACCACCATCGATATAATCAACTACTAACATTAACCAACTTCATTGTGACAAACACCAATATTGCTAACAATTGCCACCATTATGATGTTCATCATAACGCCAACTACCGCCACCGTCACAACTATCGAAACCATTATTACTAGGCACTAACAACAACTATTACCATTAAACCCATCACTACAAATTATCTCTATCATCCTAGCAAGTGTAAGTGTTTCGTTTTATTTAATAGAATAATATTTTCATTTTATTGTTTTTTTTTTAAATTTAATCAACTTTTATTTGAGTTTTATATTTATTATTACATATAAATAGATAATGTATATTCATATGTTGAAAAAAAACTACCTTAGGTTTAATTTATTTACACATTATTGATTATTGAATCTAAGATATGAAACAATCATAGGTCTCATTTTATAATACCTAGATTCAAAAAAATACAGAAAAGAATTCTATGGGAAATAGACAAGCAAAAGATTGGACGATAGAATCCTCCTCAGAGTCCTAGACAGGTCGTGAAGGGGACAACACTCCGTGAAAGAGTTCCGTGGTAAGTTTCCCTTGACTTGCCACACAGGAATCCCTCCAACAATGGCATAACGTCCCATAAAGATGATTACGGGCCGTTATAGTTTTCATGAGGCCTTGCCAGAGATTGCCAAGGCCAACGTCCATCTTACGGAGGCCTAGATGGCCCATGAGGTTGATTGGCCTTGGTGGTCGTCTTCAAGTAACCCACTAGTAAGAGGGTCCTTCCTTGAGCGACTATTCAAGGATAACCACTCCCATAATGACTCGTGGAATCCTTGGTGGACCATGATGGCCATCGTGAAATTGGTCACCTCAATTTGAAGTCATGGTCTTTTGGGTCTTTTCCTAATTGATTAAATTCAGTACCCTGACCTTTATCCCTTAACCCAAAGTTCAATATGAAGGTTTTAACACCAAAAACATCTAGATCAATTCACTCTCAAATTCTCAAAAAAGAACAAGTCCTCTCAAATATTTCTCTCTCTAGAAGTTAAAGAAGAAAACTAGGATTTCAAGATCAAGTCTTCTGAATTCCCCATTGACTTCATGATTTTTTTTATCAAGGTATGATATTCTTCATCTATGTATACCTTTCCTCCATAGAGTTCCTAAATTGACTAATTTTCAAGTTAGAAATTCCCAGTTAAAGCTAGGGTTTTCTTTTATGTCACGATTCCTTTTAATATTGATTTATTTGATTGTTTTCTGATCAATTTTGCATTAATTGAGAAGTTTCAATGTTCTTTGTATATGAATTCCAATGAACACATGCTTAACCCATGTTTATATCTATTGATGATTGATAGTGGGATTTGGAACTATGAAGGGTGTATTATGGAAATATTCATGTTCTTATAAAATTGATGAAATAATATGTAAGATGCTTTCAGAGTAAAGCATATGTATTTTTGTTGTGTTGTGAAAGAATTTCTCATATACACATGAAGACATGAATGTGAAACGTTTTCTTACACAAAGTATTCTATAGTTGAAAGGTATTCTCACTTAAAATGAATCAAATTTAAGGAGCTATTCTAAGAATGAGGCAAAATGAGATTACTCAAGACCTCCAATGTCAAGACAAGTGTCGATTACTCATGTGTCATAAATGTTAAGAAAATTTGAGAATAATTAATATTATGTGGGAGTTGAAAAGTTGTGATTACCTATGTCCCAAAAACTATGTTTCACTATATGTTGTCTAGATAGACATTAGCTAGTGGATCCACATAAGCTAAAAGCTCATGGTTCTTACCTTGTCAAGTGAGATGACCTCTTTTCGTTATAGGGAAAAAACCAAATTCCATAGTGATAAATCACATGCCGTTACATGTCGGTTAAAGGTAATTCTCCCACAATAATCAATAAATGTTACTTCAAGAAGTATCTCACATGTATTTCTAAGATGATGTCTACTTGCATTTACCATGTTTGATGATTTGTGTTTTATATATCTTTCATCTCATGTTTTACTTTGTGATTGCAGATGACAAAAATGCCCGTTTATCATTAGTTTTATACTTTATCTATTGCTATTCTACTTTTATATATTTTTGTGATTACGTATACTCTTGCCTACATTTCTACCTAAATGAAGGTCCGACATTCCAGATCATCATTTCCGTGGCTTGTGATCCTTAAGTAGATGTTTAAAGATTGGTGAGTCCTCATGATTCGAGGACCAAGCCTTTCTTTCTTTCTTTACATTTATTTTTTGAAATTAATGTACGGGTTATGTCCTGAGCACTTCTTATGCTCTAGATGGCTTTGAGACATTATTAGACTTCCACTTTGATTTATAGAACTCTATGCTTTAAAATCTCTATTATATCTCTTAATTTTTAATATCTTGTCAATGTATGCTAATTGGCTTGTATGGGGGCCTCTCAGGGTGTTATATTCCATGTTACACCTAGGGTCTATCTTGGGTTGTGACAAACTTGGTTTCAGAGCACAAGGTTAAGAAAGGTCCTAGGAAGTCTCACAAGCCACGTCGAATAAAGTCTTGTTCATGAGTGTGAAATGTGCCACATTTATGAATGAAAAGCTATAAGATGTTTAGGAAACTCCACTTCTTTCATTATTCTACAGTTATGCGACAGAGTTAAACTCTATAATTTCTCTCTCACAATCCTTATCTGATGCACTATGGGATATGGCCACTAAAAGGGAATATGCAGGGAGTAATGCAGGAGAGAATCTTTAATACGAGGATCCTACTCAAACTCCTCAAATTCGGTCGACCATTTGGCTGATCAAGTGACTACTGCAAAATTTAGGTTGGATTTCAAGTTTTGGCTCAAGCCAATAGGATAGTGCGTTCCACGTGAACCTAATTGTGGGCATGGCAGAAACTAGAGGAGAGACTTCACTAGAACAAATCCTCAATAGTTTCATGTTTCTAAGGTTTAGGAAGAACCTAAAGAGTTCATTAATTAAGTGAATAATGTGTTGATGATTATGGGTTTGACGGCTGTGGAAAAGGAAAAAAATTCCACTAACCAACTTAAGGGTGTTGTTCATGTTTTGTTCAACTAATAGAAGAAAGGGAGGGCAATGAATGCCAGCCCTTTTGATTGGAAAAGTTTATGGTTTCTTCCTTGATAGGTTCTTTCCCTTTTAGATGAGGTAAACAAAGGTAGACGAGTTAATCAACCTCTGTCAAGGAAAGATTAGTGTGAAGGAACATGCTTCAAAGTTTGCACAATTGTCTAAATAATCTTCTACTATGGTTTCCAATCCTAGGGATAGGATGAGTATGTTAGGGAATGTCGTACCGCCATGATTATCAATGATATGGACATTTCTCGTATCATGGTTCATGCTCAACAAATTGTAAATGAGAAACTTAAGGAAAAGTCTAGGAGGTAAAAAGGGACAAAACTTGTTCTCATACTCAATG
Organism: Solanum sitiens; assembly: GCA_016801875.1. NCBI lineage: Eukaryota > Viridiplantae > Streptophyta > Magnoliopsida > Solanales > Solanaceae > Solanum > Solanum sitiens. The sequence continues at coordinate 1,591,618 of JABWTJ010000065.1, read as the reverse complement.
ACTGATGGACATGTTCGTTCTAAGTTCTGAAAAAGGTCCTCCCGTCCAAGTTCCTCCAATGCTCCTCCTATATTCCACAAAGATAGGGTGTCTAACCCTAAGCATCAAGGAGAAAATGGTATTGGATATTTATTGCCTACCTATGCTATCTGTGAAATGAAACATGAAGGTAGATGTCTAGATGATTCCAATGCTTGCTTTGGTTGCGGTACGATGGATCAAAATATCGGGGATTGTCCCTTAGTTTCTAAGAATGAGGGATATAATCCTAGGAAGGCTCAACCAAATCCTTCTTCTCATTCTAGTGAGAGTCAGAAGCAAAATAGATTTTATGCACTTTAGACTCGTCATGAGCAAGAGGGGTCATCGATATTGTTACCGGTATATTGAATATCTTCAAACTTGATGTTTATGCTTTACTTGACCTTGCTTCTAGCTTGTCTTTGTGACACCATATGTGGATAGGAGGTTTGATCTTTTTCCAAATGTGTTGTTAGATACTTTTTTTGTCTCTATTTTGGGTTATGATTATATTATGGCTAAGAGGGTATATAAGAAGTTTCTCGTCTCCTTATCCCCTAGAGTCACATATGTTGATATAGTCAGGCTTGATATACTAGATTTTGATGTTATCCTTGGTAAGGTTTGACTGCATTCATTTAATGTTTTTCATGATTGTAAAACCAATATAGTCAAGTTTTAGTGTCCAAATGAACCCATTATACAATGGAAAGGGGGAAATTCTATGCCTAAGGGTCAGTTTCTCTCTTGTCTTAAAGCTAGAAAGATGATTTCTAAGGGTTTCATGCACCATCTATTAGGGTGAGGGATATAAATTTCGAGACTTCTACTCTTGAGTCGGTCCAATTGTAAGTGAGTTTCTTGAAGTGTTTTTGTTGATCTACTTTGTATTCCTCTCGAAAGAGAAATAGACTTTGGTATTGACCTACTCCCAGATAAGAAACCTAAATTTATTCCTCCTTATTGTATGGCTTTGGCAGAACACACTACACCATTTTAGGCCTACGGCCACACTTATTCTGGACTACACTTATAAAGTGTTGCCTACAGTAGTTTTGGGAATGCTTTTAAAGCGTAGCCAAAATTTTTAACTTTTAGCTATAACTAATTTTGGCAACACTTCTAAAGTGTATTCTTTAATGGTATAAGTACACTTTACAAGTGTTGTTAAAATATGATATAACTGGCAACACCTATTTACATATATGGCCACACTTCTAAAATGTCCTATTTTTATAATTGAAACAACAACACTTTATAAGTGTTGCCTTAAAAATTTTCACTAAAATATTATATTCCCCCAATATTTTTAACACTCCCTCCCATTTATATTGGCAAAAAACATTAAACATTAATAAAACATTTTGACTTCACTTTCCTCTTTCAGCTTTCCTTTTCACGTTTCTCTTTTCACCTGAAGAACTGGCCGGTTCCATTGTTCTGATACAAGCTGAAGAACTCAAGGTTCGTGGTGAAGATAGCTGAAGAACTGGTTCTCTTTACCGATAAAAGCTGAAGAGTCGAAGAACTGAGCTAAATAGTTGAACGATTCCTTGAAGAGTAAGAACGATTCCTTGAAGAGTAAGAATGATTCTCTTTTCCAAAACTTTTTTGATATTTAGCTGAAGTTTTTAACTTTTAGTTGAAGTGGTAGTTCTAAAACAGTCTTCTTGTTAGCTGAAGTATTTGATTTTTCGTTTTGTGTATAGAAGAAATGAATATTGTTGGGTTGTTGACATGATGATGAACTGAAGCTAATTAGTCTCTCCGTCACACTTTTCTCTCAAATGTCTCACTGAAGAACACGATTTCAAAGAGATTTTGTCGGATTTGGGTTTATCAGGTAAGAAATTTCAATTTGAAAGTCTAAATTTTAACTTTAGGGTTTTGATATTCTTGTGTTTTTATACAATTTTTGGGAGTGTGACTTGTATTTTAGTTTCATCAGTTGATTTTTGGGATTTCGGCTTTGAATTCGTTCGCTTGTATTCCGAGTCTCGTTGTGAAGTCACTACCTCCCCTGCTTGTGTTTGTTCCGAAATCGCTGCGCTTAGAAAGGTAATACCACTTCCGCTCGTATCACTTATTTCTTAAGGTGTGAGTCGTTCTTTGTCTGGAGGTTGTAAGTTGTGTAAAATGCTGAAAGTTGGAAATAAATCTTGGTCTGCTCTTAGTCTGAATCAATGGTGTTTTTCTCTGTTTGGGGGTATATTTTTTTACTTATTTTTCATATGATTAGAAGTCTTGTTGACTTCATGAAGGTCTGAGCTGCTCTTTATTCTCTTTCTTTTGGTCTGGATGTTAGCCCTGTGAAGCCATTTATGAATATTTATTTAGTTTTGATGATTGCGAATGGTTTGTTCATGTACTCGGTCTGATATGCAGGGGTCTCTGTTTGTCTTAGCTGAGAATTTTGCAACCGGGTGGCTTATAGGATTTTGTTTACCTTGTAGATTGGATGTCAACATCAACCCATTAGTTATTTGCTCTTCGATAGTCTTTCATGTATGTTTGTTTGTAGCAAGTTGATTTTTGAGAGCGTAGCTCGTATTTTCGTCTTCCTATATAAACCTCTTTTTCACTGTTAAGGGCAAGAAGAGTTAATTGTCGATAAAAGAGTTACATTTTCTAATTCGTTTCGCATATCAGTTTTCTAAACTTTGTTCGAGTTCAAGATTCTGCTCGGATTCTCATTTGTCGTTAGTGTTTGAGTCATTTAGAAGGAGTTGATTACTTTGTGATTGTTGAAATTAAACAAATCACAAGTTACAACAGAAATTTCTAAGAACGGGAAGAAAGTGTCGAAGATCGTGAACATCGAAGTGAGTCCTATGCATGTTCAGTAGGCGAGATACATTGAATTACCACTTCAAAGCATTTGAATCAGTAAGTATATATCATGTACATAGTGCGTTCAACTTTTTTTATTCCTCTTCTATTCCTTAATAACTTGTTTTAACTTTCATTGAACCTCTTTAAGTTCATTTTTAGCATCACAACTTGTTCTATGTCTTGCACTTAGTAAATTCAGGTGATTGAGGACATGTCCTTGTTTTGTAGTTTGTCTAGGAGTAACTATTTCAATGAGTGTTGAATGTGTCTAATGAATTTGCCTGAGTCTTGCAGACAGAGTTTGAAACACTGTATAGGGAGATGGCTTCGCAATTTGAATATAATTTGAAACACTATATAAAGCTATTAATTCCCAATTACGGTGATGTAGCTATATTGTTGGTTATAGTTCATGAATCATTGTTTATATTGTTTATTTGGCAAGTTGATGCAGGGTCAACTTTCTGGCCTTGTCGTTGATAAAAATAGAGTTGATGTTTTTCATCCTATGATTGGATATTTGCTATCATTTGATCTGAGCTGACTCTTTTATCATTCATGTTTTGTATGTTCACTGCAGAATGTAGAGACATCACTGATATCTATAACTAGTACTCCATCATCACAGTAAACTACTTCAATGAGAACTCTCCACCAACTGATGATCCAACATATATTTCATCTCTCGGATCTGCTGTGTACAAAGCAATGTCAAAATCAAATAGTAATGCAGTGTGGTTGATGCAAGTATACTTCTTACTCTTACCACTAATACTCTTACTTGGCTACTAATTTGTTTAATGATAGCATAACATGAGCTCTATGTGCTCTGTTTTAAATTTTGACATCTTAAAACAAGTAGTATATAATTTTTTTTGGAAGTAAACAACATAAGAAATATGAGCGCAGTTCCTCTATTTTTATTTTATAAGATGAGAATTATGGTAAATGCTTCAGTAAAATCTTATACAACTTGCCTGATCCAGATTTGATTTTAAATTTAGTGATAAAATCTTATACAACTTGCCTACTTTACACTGTGTTACAAGTTTGTGTTCCTAATTTTAGAACTTGGAAATTAAACCGAATAGCTGTAGGATCTTCATAGTCGAATGATAGAAATTTCACTCTAAAAATCAATAGTTTTTGAAAGCGAAATAGAATCGTTGTGCAAGCCATTGTATTGTTTTAGAACCTTGTGTTTGCAGGTTATATAGTATATTTTACTTTGGCTTGGACTGATATTATGTTGACTAGATAGGTCTGCATAATTGTATGGTAATTGATATATTATGATATTTGTGTATATATTATATTATGGTAATTGATATATTATGATATTTGTGTATATATTATATTATGGTAATTGATATATTATGATAAAATGTCCAAAGCATTCAAATATCAAAGGAATTCAACCTGTAAAATCATCTAGTGTTTATTAGTTTTTCTCAATAATATGCAACACAACATTAACACATCTAGAAATGTTAGAATTGTGCAATTTCAAGAATGAAGTTACTTCCTCTCTCCCCATATATATATATATATATATATACATATATATATATATATATATATATATATATATATATATATATATATATATATATATATATATATATATATATATATATATATATATATATATATATATATATATATATATATATATATATATATATATATATATATATTGTTGTCTTACAGCGAATTATGCTCGAATTATGCACTTCCTGAGGCTTTATTGTTATGAATTTGTTTGGCTTACTGGGAACTTAGGCATATTAAATACATGTTTTTTGTCACCAACTTATAATTTTATATTGAATGGGCAGGAAAATTTCGGTAATTAAATTTGAATTGTGTCCAGAAGTAAACTCGATCTATTGTAGTGAACGATGAAGAGTTTTTGCACAAACATATCTTATATGTTTGAATGCATTTGGCTTTGTGGAATTAATTGATTGTACAGAACGATGAAGAGTGGTTTTTGTGTAATTTATTTGGTTATGTACTATTGTTTTGAACGATGAAGAGTTTTTGTACAAGTCATGTTTCTTGAAGATTATTTGAATTATATAGCTTCGATTTCATTATTAGTTAATTTTTTTCATTAGGTAACTTATATATTTAAATATGTTATTATTGAATATATGCAAATAAAAATTATTATTTTTAAAAATAAAAATTGGGGCTACAAAATTCTACACAAGATAGCCACACTTCAAAAGTGTTGTCGTAGGACATCCAAGAAAAGTTACACTTTATAAGTGTTGTTTTAGATGCGATATAAAAGGCAACACTTTTTAAGTGTGACCATTAACAAAGCAAAGGCAACACTTTTAAGTGTAATATAATTAAAAAAAGGTGTTGCTAATGAATCACTCCAAAGCGTTCCCTTATACCTCTTTGGCCACGCTTTATAAGTGTAGCTGTGATGGCAACATTTAAAAAGTGTTGCCTAATGTCAAAGGTTACGCTTCTTTTGGCCACCCCTTAGAAAGCGTTGCTTAAAGTCCAAAAGTGTAGCCTTTTGCCAATGGCCACACTTTTTGGTACTTTAGGCTACACTTTACTGGTGTGGTCGTAGGCCTAAAATGGTGTAGTGACATAATGAATTAAAGGATCCATTGAAAGACTTTTTGGATAACAGTTTCATCTGATCAAGTATATCTCCATGGGGTGCCCATGTTTTGGTTTTCATAAAGAAAGATGGTTCACTCCAAATGTGTATCCAATTGAAAAACGTTACATTTAAGGATAAGTTTCCTCTTCCAAGGATAGATGATTTGTTTGATCAACTTCTAAGAGCGAGTTACTTTTCTAAGATAGACCTTTGGTCGGGTTTTCACCAATTGAGGTTGAAGGAAGATGACATTCCGAAGATGGATTTTCCAACTGGGGATGGTTAATATAAGTTCTTGGTAATATCATTTAGTTTGGCTAATGCTCCGGCGATATTAATGGATTTGAGGAATAGGGTGTTTAGACAATACCTTGACATGTTTGTGATTGTTTTCATTTATATTACATTGATTTATTCAAGGAGTGAAGATGAGCATACTGGTCATCAGAGGATTACATCGCAAGTTCTCAAGGAACAAGAACTCTTTGCAAAGTTTAGCAAATCTGAGTTTTGGCTGAGGTCCATGGCATTTATTTGTCATATTATCTCTTGTAAGGGTATTAAAATAGATCCTAAAAAGAGGGTTATGGTAAAGAGCTGGCCTAGACCTCTATCCCCTTCAAATATAAGATGTTTTTGAGTTTATCCGACTATTACAGAAGGTTTGTTGAAGGGTAATTGCCTCTCCATTTGCGGCATTGAAACATAAAAAGTTATGTTCAATGGTTGGAATCATTTGAAAATAGTTTTTACGGACTTTACTAGAAGGAACATGTGGATCTATTATTTATTGTGATGCCTCAAGAATGTGTCTGTCCTTATGCAGAATGGGAAATTTATTGCCTATGCTTCAAGAAAACTTAAGATTCATGAGAATAATATCCTACCCATGATCTTGAACTTGCGACGATTGTGTTTTCTCTTTAGATTTGGAGGTATTATTTGTATGTTATTCATGTAGATTCCTCTACAAACCACAAGAGTTTGCAATATGTGATTAATCAAAGATCTATATCTTCGTCAGATAAGGTGGCTTGAGTTTTTCAAGGATTTTGACTTGAGTGTTCTCTATCACCCTCGTAAGGGAAATGTTGTCGCAAAGGCTCATAGTCTATTATTGAAGGGTAGTGTTACCCACATTGAAGATGATAAACAATATTTTGTTTGAGATGTTCATAGGTTGGCCCGATTGAGTGTTCTCTTAGTTGACTCTACTAAAGTTGGTGTTATGGTTCACAATGGTACGTTTTTTGTGGCATATGTAAAAGCCAAGCAAGGTCTTCGTCAAACATTGGGTGGACTAAATGAAGTGGTTCTTAAAAGGTCTGTGGAGACTTTCTCCCAAGGGGGAGATGGTGTATTTTAGATATATTTTAAGGTCATTTGTGTGTTCCTAATGTTAATGACTTCATAAATCAAATCTTATCAAAAGCCCATGGTTATCGATACTCCATTAACCTAGGAGCCACCAAGATGTTCCATGAATTACGGGAGTTCTATTGGGGGATTGGGATGAAGAAGGATATTGCCTAATTTGTGGTTAAGTTTCCTAATTGTCAACAAGTGGAAGTTGAGCACCAAAATCCAGGATGTTTATCTCAAGACATTTTCATCCATACTTGAAAGTGAGAAGATTGGAATATGGACTTTACCATTGTTTACCTCACAGCCGGTGACAACATGATTCGATTTTGTTATTGCGGATCGAATGATGAAATCGGCTCACTTCATTCCCGTCAAGATTTATTATTGCAAAGGACTATGCTAGATTGTATTTATGGGAAATAGTAAGATTTCATGAAGTTCCGTTATCCATTATCTTCGATCGTAGTACGCAATTCACTTCACAATTTTGAAAATCTTTCTAAAAGGATCTAGGTACTTGTGTGAAGCTTAGCATGACCTTTTCTCCACAAACCGATAGGATAGAAGAGAGTACTATCCAAACTTTGGAAGTCACTTTGAGAGAATGTCTAATTGACTTCAATGGTAATTGGGATGATCACTTGTATTTGATTGAGTTTGCATACAACAATAGCTATAATTCAAGTATTGGCATGCCTCTATTGGAGGCTATATGTGGTAGGAGGTGTATTTGTCCAATAGGTTGGTTTTAAGTTGATAAATTTGTCTTGATAGGTCTCGAAGTGGCACATATGGCTATGCAAAATGTTTGTCTTACTAGAGAAAGGTAAAAATGGCTCAAAGTCAACAAAACTCCTATACCAACATTAAAAGAAGAGATCTTGATTTTGATGTAAATGAATGGGATAACTTGAAAATTTCACCCATGAAGGGTGTAATGAGATTTTGGAAGAAAGGGAAGCTTAGTCCTTTTTATGTTGGCCAGTATTAGATTTTGAGGAATATTGGCAAGGTTCCTTATGAACTTGAATTACCTAATTATTTGACATCGGTACATCCAATTTTCCATGTCTCCTTGTTGAAGAAATATGGGACTTAAGGAGAATTTTCTTATGAGGAAGTTTCGATGATATTTTAGACTGGTAAGTCAAGAAGTTTAGAAATAAATAAATTGCTTCCGTAAAAGTAATATGGAGGAATCAGTTAGTTGAGGGTGCTATTTGAGAGGCTGAAGAAGATATGATGTCCCCATATTGCTTCCGTAAAAGTAATATGGAGGAATCAGTTAGTCAAGAAGTTTAGAAATAAATAGATTTCTCCATGTTTTTGTGCATTTGAGTGTGAGTTGCATATATACTTCATGAAATGATGTTCTTAACATGCTTTAGCTTAGGGTTGATGTTTCCTCCTCTAATATGTGCATTTATGTTATTGAATGCGATTTGGGCTATTATGTTTAATTTCCTACATTCCTTATGATTTTTAGAATATCATTTAAGGACGAATTTCCCCATTACATATCTTTATTTGTTTGAATGAGACAATTTCATTTCCTTTTATTTGAAAATGAATGTAATAAGAGTGGTAAATGCAAAAATTTTGTACGAAAAGGAGGTCATGTAAGGGGGAGATATTGGAGCACCTCGAATTTAAGAAATACTGGATAAAAAAGGTTGATGAGAAAATCACAGGCCAAAATTAGGCCATGGAACACTCTAGAGAGCCCTTGAAGGGCCATAAAAGGGACCACGATTGGTGGAAGGGTTCAGTGGTAAGTTTCTCAAAATCTTCCTCGCAGGGCTCCGTCCCATAGAGGACTACACGGACCATGGAGAGTATGAAGGGTTGTTATGTTACTCGTGAGGGCTTGCAAGAGACTGCCAAGGCCACTATCCCTCCCACTTAGCCCTAGACAACCCGTGGTGAGGTTAAAATACTATGTTGGTGATCGTCAAGTAGCCCACCAATAAGGGGGTGCCTCCTCTAGACACTGGTCAAGTACCACGACTTCTATATCAGCGCGTGGAGTCCATGAAATGCTGTGAAGGCCACCGTAAAGTGGTCGCATCAGTTTTAAATTAGGTCGTTGGGTCTTTGCCTAATTGTTTTAATTCAATACCCTGTCATTTTGACCTTAACCTAAAGACCTATATAAAGGTTTTTAACCCCCAAAACACCAAAGTCAATTCTTTCTCTCTAATTCTTAAACAAGAACAAGTCCACCCAAATATTTCTCTCTCTAGAAGTTGAAGAAGAAAGCTAGGGTTTTATGATCAAGTCTCCCAAATCCTTCATAGATTTTAAGCTTTCGAAATAAAAATATGATAGACTTTATCTATGGAGCCCTTTCCTTCATAATGTTCCTAATTCCCCCAATTTTGAAGTTAGAAATTCCCAATTGAAGTTAGGGTTTTCTTCTATATACCATGGGTTCCTTTCAATATTGATTTAATTGATTTTTATGATCTGTTATGCATGAATTGAAAAGTTTTCACATATTTATAGATGAATCCCCATGAATCCAGGCTTAACCCATGTTTTCTAGATATTCATGATTGAATGTGGGATTTAGAACTATGAAGGGTGAATTATGAAAATATGCATGTTCTTAGTAAATTTACGAAATAATATGTAGGTTGCTTTGAGAGTGAAGCATATATGTTTTGGTTTACGTGTTCTGAAATGATTTCTCAAATAAACATTAAAACATGAATGTGAAAGAGTTTCTCACATAAAGCATTCCAAGGTTGAAAGGTCTTCTAACCTAAAATAAATCAAAGTTAAGGACCTATTCTAAGAATGAGGTAAGGGGTGATTACCCCTGACCTACAATGATAAGACAAGTGGCGATTACCCATGACTTATAAAAGTTTAGAAAAGTTGAGAATAATTAATATTCCACGGGAGTTACGCTTAACATCGAGTAGAGAATTGGAGATTACCCACGTCACATAAACTATGTGCCACCATAAGTTGTCTAGATTGACATTACCTAGTGGATCCATGTAAACTAGAAGTTCATGGATCTTACCTTTGCCAGTGATTACACCTCTTTTCAGTGTGGGGTAGATATTCAATTCCGTGTTAATAGTTCATATTGTATTGCATGTCGGTTAAAGGTAATTCTACCATACTAATGAATCAAGGTTACTTCATGAAGTATCTCACATGTTTTTTTAAAGATGATGCTTACTTGCATTGACCATGTTTAATGATTTGTGTTTTCTAACTCTTCCATCTCATGTTTTAGCTTGGTCATTGAACACTATGAAATTCCCCTTTATCATGATTTGTGTACTTTCTGAATTTCTATCATACTTGGTTTCTTTTGTTCTAACGCATACTCTTGCCAACATTTCCCCCCAAATGTAGGATTCGATGTTCCAGATCTATATTTTTTTTGTTTCTAGTTATATTATAGTAGAAGTTTGAATATTGGTGAGTCCTCATGATCCAAGGATCAAGACTTTCTTTTTTATTTCATTGCATTTCTGGTTTGAACTTGATGTAGAGCACTTTTTATGTACTAGATACCTTTGAGACATTGTTAGACTTCTTCTCTGTTTTATAAAACTCTATACTTTGGAATCTCTTTTAAATCTCTTAATTTCTACTATCTTGTCTATGTATGATAAGTGGATTGTGTGGAGCCTCTCAGGATCTTATTCTCCATGTTATATCTAGGGTCTACTTGGGTTGTCACATGTTTGCATTTAATGGAGGTATAAATTTGAAATATACAAATCTTAATTAATTAAGTAATGTGTTTGTTTTTGTTAAGATTTAACCACTTATTTGATATATTCAGTCTCATTAGGAATGAAAGTGCACAAGTATTAAAAGCGGCATTTGTTAACCATTAATCATATTTATGAAATGCCTTAAAAGAAACGTCAGTTGATTTCTTCTACACTAACTTTTACCTCTATACCGTTATCTTTTGAAAAATAACATAACAACAAATCTTAAACATTTTTAATAATGTGTTTTTAATATAATATTTAATTATTATATTAGTTAATTACTTTGTGGGAAGATATTAGCTATGTTTTTGTATTGTTAGAATTTAATACTCTATAATTCTCAATTAAGTCTATTCAAATTTTCAAAACATAATTACGTTCTTAGCATTTTGGTGTTTAAATTATCCTAGTTCCCATTTTGTAAGGACCCAAAATATACTCTAGGCGTAACATGATGCATAAGACCCCAAAATGGCCTACAGAAGCCACTTAGCATATGTCATACACTATAATAGACACTAAGATTTCAAAAAATAATCTTATTTCATTAATAGAGTTCGAGAAAACAAGAAGTCTAACATAAGTCTCAATAAGCCATATACTAATCAAAAGAAGTGGTTGTGATGTAACTTATACACAGCGTACAATGTCTGAAAATTGAAATAATATAAAAGATATAAAAGTGCCTTGGTCCTCGGACCATGAGGACTCACAAATCCTTGAGCACAAAAATATCAACTATCCACGAATATGCATTAATACATGGAATATACTAAGCATGATTAAAATACATAAGAGTTATGAAATCATGCTTAAAATGACTTTACATGACATGCAAAGACTAAAAGTTTTAGAAAACATAAATCATAATCATGGTCAATGTAAGCTAAACATCTTTTAAATACTTGTCACATATTTTAGAAGTAACCATTGATCATTAATGTGGGCATCTTACCATGTAAACGAAATAGACCATGTGAACTGTAACATGAAATCTGTTGTTTATCCGAAACCTAGAAAAAATGTCCTTACTTTCCTAGGTAAGAACCATGAGTGTTGAACTAAAATTGATCCACTAGCTAATGTATATTTGAGACAACATCCTATAGTGGCATATAGTTATGGGATAAAGAGGTTTCTACTAGAAACTTGAACTCTACTAACATGAGATCCCCCATCTTAATATCTTGTCGGTGCTAAGAACAAATCCCATGGAATAGTCATTAATCTTATTAATTTAAACACCATATAAGGACACAATAAATAAATAAATCCAAGCTAATGTTCATCTAGAAGAAATCCTTAATCTTGATTCAACTTCAGTGAGGTAACCTTTCAAATTTATGAATCCTTTTGTGAGAAACCCTTTCACAATCATGTTCTTAGTAGTATGTGATAAATTCTTTCACAACAAAAACAAAAACAACATCGATTCTTTAATCTACATCCTTATACTTTTTATACCCATTTCATAAAAGAATATGAATATCTTCGTAAATTCATCTTTCATAGTTCATAATATTTATCATATTATCATAATCTAAAGATCATGGATCATGCATGAGTTCATGTGAATTAAACTCAACAACATGTAATTACTATAAATCATGCATAAAAATATAGAAAACAATCCATTCGATCATTATTGAAAAGAAAAAAAACCCATGAAGATTGAATAAAACCTAACTTTGACTTGAGAATCTAATATTGTAAACTTTGTGATTTACTAACCCTATTTGGAAAGAACTTCAAAGGTTAATACTAAAATACCTTAGAGTTCAAAGCTCAATTTCTATGGTGAATTTGAGACCTTGGTTTTTCAAGCACTAATTTGTTCTTCCTTGAATTTGAAGGGGGTCAACTTGGACGAAATTTAGGGATTTTGGGGAATGATTTGGAAAGGGTAGTTTAAGGGCTTAAAAGGCTTACATAGGGATTAATATTATGACCAAGATGACATAGGTTAGGCACTAATAACTTAGGGAAAAGTCTCAAAATACCCTTACAATTACTCCTAGACCCTTCTACGGTTCGAACCTATGGTCTGAAGAACTTTCTACAGATTGTACTAGTCAACCGTAGAAAACTTAAGTAGCCTCAAATTCAACCCAACTTTTGGTGAAACTTCTCTACGGCTTGTAGAACCTTCTGAGGTTTGTAGACCCTAACCTTAAAACTGAACTTAAGCCTCACAATTTTAGTAAGTCTAGGACTGACCTACAAAACCTATCTACGGATCGTACAAAGGTTGAAGGGTCGTCTTGGTAAATTGTCGAATGCAGTACTAAAACTTTACTTTTTCTTTTCAGTACTTGATTTTTCCTAAAAATCTACGCTAGGTCTACAGTCCCCTCCCTACGGTCCATAGGAATTCTTACGATCCGTAGGTAGGATTTGTAAAACTAGTCATAGATAGATTTATACCCATCTTTTTTCCTTTTGACTTTCCAACTTCTGAGGTCTTACAATATCTCCCCATATGGGTTGGGAAGATTTTTCCTCGAACATGACTCAAGATGGCATTAATAGAGTAGGAGAAAAACTAACAACACAACATAAATGCAATCTGCTAAATGCACATATTCCAGAAGAAAAATCAACTCCAAGATAAAGCATAATCAATACATAATTCCATATGGAATACATTCAATTCATAATTAATGCAAATAAACATTAAACAATCAATCAAGCTTAAATCATTTCTTTATAAATTAAGACTTTTCATGAAGATGCATCGATGATGAAACTTAAAAATGACTAAGATACATGAACCCAAAATGATGAACCATGAGAAGATAAATACCTTAAGATAGAGTAGGAAAAGAGGGAAAAAGATGAGGATTTTAGGACGTCATATCAGCCTCGGCCTCCCAAGTTGAAAGCTCAACTAACTGATTCCTCCAAAGAACCTTAACGAAATCAAATTTTTTGTTCCTCAACATATGGACTTGCTTTTGTAAAATCTCAACCAAAACCTCTTCATAAGAAAGATTAACTTTGACTCCCAAAACATCCAAAGTAATAATAGATGTAGAAATCCTACACAATTATTAAACAAGGAGACATGGAATAACAAATGTACCAATGCTAAATCATTAGGCAGATCGACCTCATGTACCACCTTACCAATACACCTCAAAACTTGATATGGGTCTGCATGTCGAGGACTAAGATTTCCCTTCTTTCAAAGCTTCACAACACCCTTCATAGGTGAAATTTTCAAGTAAACCTAATCCTTAACATCAAAATGAAGATTTATCCTTCTAACATCAGCATAGGACTTTTGTTGATTAAGCATCATTTTCAGCCTTTCTCTAACAAATGGAACGTTCTACATAGCGTCATGTACCAACTATGGACCTATCAAAGAAACCTCACAAACTTCAAACCATCCAATATGAGATTTACACCACTTTCATTAAACATCTTCAAATGGATCCATACCAAAACTTGAATGAGAGTTATTATTATATGCAAAGTCAATCGAAGGAAAGTGATCGTCCCAATACCCTTGAAATAAATCACACAAGCTCTCAATATATATTCCAAAGTTTTGATAGTACTCTCTACTTGCCCATTTCTTTGAGGATGAAAGGTCGTACTAAGTTTTATACGAGTACCATAACCACTAAATATGACAAGTAAATGTGGTACCACGATCGAAGATAATGGATAGTGGAACTCTATGTAACCTAACCATTTACCCTATATAGAACTTAGCATACTCTTCCCTCGAATAAGAAACCTTGACGTGAATGAAATGAGTCAACCTTTTGATACAATCTACTATAACCGAGATCGAGTCATATTGTCGTCAAGTGCAGGATAAATCAAAAATTAAGTCAATATTCAGATCTTCTCACTTCCACGTAGGAATACTAATATTTTAGGATAAACCTCCCAATTTTTTATTCTCAATATTAACTTATTGATAATTAAGACACTTATCCACAAATTCTTCAATATTCTTCTTCATCTCATTTCACCAATAAACCTCCCAAAAGTCATGATACATCTTGGTGGCTCCCGGGTGAATGGAATTCAAAGAACTATGGATCTCTAATAAAATATGTTCTCTCAAGTCAATAATATTAGGAATACACAACCTACCTTGATATCTATGGGCACCATACATCCCTTAGGAAAAAGTGTCAGTGGACATTTTAAGCACCATTTCCTTTATCTCTACCAAAATTGGATCAAAACCATACTTGGCTTTCACATCTGACCCGTACGACGATTCTGAACCATTATTATTAATGACACAACCCTTTCTTAAATCAACCAACCGAATACCTATCCAAGCTATTGTATGAACATCACGAACTAGCTCTTTCATACCTCCCACAACATGTGCAACACTTTTCATGGACAATCGACTTAAAACATTTGCCACCACAATAGCTTTGCCCGGGTGGTAAAGGATAGTGTTGTCATAGTTTTTCAAGAGTTGTATATATCTATGTTGGCAAAGATTTAGATCCTTTTGCCTAAAGACATATTGAAAACTCTTTTGGTTGGTAAGGCATCAACATTGACACCATACAAATAGTGACTTCATATCTTTAAGGCAAAAACAATTGTTGCTAGCTCTAAATCATGAGTAGGATAGTTATTTTTATTAATCATAAGTTCTCTTTGTAGAATAATAATTAACCTTCGTTTTCTACATAAGAACACGCCCTAATATAAAATTTGAAGCATTACAATAAACAATAAACCTATCGGATGCTTCTGGTACAGTCAATATCGCAGCAGAGGTAAGTTTATTTTTCAATTTTTGGAATCTTCTCATATGCTGCTGACCATAAAAACCTGACTTTTATTTTCTTCAATGAATTAATAAGAGAAGCGATCGAAACAAACCCTTCCTTAAAGCTTCAATAATAAGTTGTTAAACCCAAGAAACTTTGAATATACGACGAGGATAGAGGTGTAGGACAATTTCTAACTGTATCCATCTTCTCATGATCTACCTCAATGCCCTTACCAAAAATAAGGTGACAAAGAGAATCCATGAATCTCATCCAAAACTCGCATTTACTAAAATATTCACATAGTTGTCGGTCTTTGAGTTCTTGCAACACGATCCTCAAATGATCATTGTGTGATGATTCTCGCTCTGTGACTAAATCAAGATGTTATCTATTAAACACAATCACAAACATATCAAAATATTTTATTAACACTCTATTCATCAAGTCCATAAATTTATATGGAGAATTAGTCAAATAAGATGACATCACTAAAAACTCATAATGACTGTACCAAGTTCAAAATGTTGTCTTCGGGATTTCATATTCCTTCCTCCTCAATAAGTGATGATAGCCCGACTTGATATCAGTCTTGGAGAAATAACTTGCTCCTTGGAATTGATCAACCAAGTCTTCTATCCTTAGGAGAGAATTCTTAATGATAACAATTTTCGGTTATCAATACATATGCAAAGTGAACCATCTTTCGTACGACAATCGAAGCTTGAACACCATAGAAAGAGATGCTTGGTCGGATGAAAAATTTAACCAGTTCTGCTGGAGTCATCCAATAATAAGGAATAGAGATAGGCTGCGTATCTTGAAGAAGGTTAATATGGCAGTATATATATCCAATTCAGGAGGAATATCGGGTAGATCTTTTCGAAAAAATTCTAAAAACATATTCAGAATTGGGGATCAACTAAAAATAAAGGTTTCAGAATTTGTATCCTTAACTCAAATAAGGTGGTATATGCAACCCTGAGAAATCATTTGTCTATCTTTAAGATAATAAACAAACTCACCCTTAGGCATAGAATTTCCCCTGTTCTACTTGAGGACGGGTTCATTTGGAACTTTAACTTGACCACTCTGGTTGTACGACCAACAGTAAGATAAAAGGAATGGAGTTAATCCATACCAAGAATGATGTCAAAATATAACATATATAGCTATGTAAGATCAACATGAGTGACTCTATGTGATAAGGTGAGGACACAATTTCTATAGAATCTCTTATCCACAATAGCTTAACCAATCGGAGTAGAGAGAATAAAAGGGTTTAACAACACATTCGGAAAATTATCAAAAGTCAGCCACATATGGCAACACAAAATAAAAAGTAGCACGACGATCAAGAAAAGAATAAATACCTATATGAAATACTTTCAACATACCGTTAACCACATCGGGAGAACCCTTTTGCTCATGTCGAGTTTGAAGTGCATAAAATATATTTTTCTTTGGAAAACTTGAACCCGAACCACTAGGTGGAGCTTGCATACCTAGTCTTCCCTTAGTAGTAAGTAATGAACAATCTCTTATTTTGTGACCACTCATTGTGCAACCAAAGCAACCATCTGTACTATTTAAGAACTTACCCTCATGCTTCCTTCCACACCTAACAGAAGTAGACAATAAAGATCCACAACCATTTCCTCTTTTAGGCTTAGGGTTAGACACCCTTTCATTGTTGTAATTTGGAATCATAGTATTAGAAGAATTTTGACCAAATGAACTTCATTGGAATCTAGATGACTATGTTCATCGGACCTCAAATGTAAAAAGTCACCATCACCATTCCTTGCCCTCTTTTCATCCCTAGATCTTTCCATAAGCCTCTCTTATTTTATTTGTTGAGAATTTATAATTAGTCGATAAATATTCCTTTACTTAATGAGAATAGTGGTATGACATTTCTTAACCAACATTATAGGAACACACGAAACAAACTTACTCATTTTTTCCCTAGAATCTGCAGCCATACAAGGAACACATTTTAACAACTGTGTGAATTATAAAGAATATTATTTCACACTCATATTTACTTGATAAAGGTTGATGAATTCAAGCAACTTTTACTCCCTCATCTCAAGGGTAAAGAACCTATCGAGGAAAAAAAACTTTCAACTTTTCCAATCAGGAAGACCCTCATAACCTGCTCTCTCTTTCTTCTATTGGTTGAACAAAAATTGGTCAACACCCTTATGTTTGTAAGTGACCAATTCTTCCTTGTCCACGGTGTCACCCCTATGATCACCAACTCTTTATGTACATCATCAATGAACTCTTTAAGATCTTCCTCAATCTTGGAACCATGAAACTTTGGGGGATTCATTATAGTGAACTCCCTCACTCTAGTTGCGTCTATACTCACATTTTTTTTGGGACGACCACAACCTCCATATTGTATTGAGTTGTCATAGCTTGAGCCAACACTTTAAAAGTGGGTTGGAATTCGACAACAATCACTTGCTCGGCAAAAGGGTCAACCGGAACTTAAGAAACTTCTTGTTCCACATTCTCACGCGAATTCCTTGTAACATATTCTCTTCGAGGGATCATAACTTAAAAATAATTGGATAGGGATTAGGAGAGACACATATAGATTTACACTTTATCGCACAACTTTAGAGTAATGAAAGAAGTGTAATTTCCTCAACTTCATGTAGCCTTTTATTCATAAATGTTGTGTGTTTCACGCTCATGAATAAGATTCTACTTGACGTGGCTTATGAGACATTCTAGGACATTTCTAAATATTGTGCTCTTAATACCAAGTCTGTCGTAACCCAAAGTATAGTCTAGGTGTAACATGAATATAACACACAAAAAAGTTCTACGCAATCCACTTAGCATACATCATACAAGATAATAGAAATAAAGATTTAAATTAAATAATTTGATTTGATTTGAAGAGTTTGACAAAAGTGGAAGTTTGACATAAGTCTCAATAAACAATTTACTAATCAAAAGAAGTGGTTAGGACATAACCCATACACCACACTATAAAAGTATCATTGTTCTAAAAAAATGAGGACGCACCAATACTTGAGATTTAAAAGATTAACTAGCCACGAGTGTGATAAGTAGTAGTGTCAAACCCAACATTAAGAAAACAATGTAGGTACAAGTATGCATTAGTACATGGAATGTATTAAGCATAATACAAATGCATAAGAATTACAAAATCATGATAAATATGACTTTACATGAGATGCAATGACTAAGATAAGTCATAAGATAGAAGGATTAGAAAACATAAATCATAATCATGGTCAATGGAAGCTAAACATCTTTGAAATACATTTTAAATAATTGAGAAGTAAGCTTTGTTCATTATTGTGGGAAGTTTATCATGTAGCTTACATAGACCATTTGAGCTATTACATTGAATCTGGTGTTTATCGCACATAGGAAATAGATTTCCTTACTTTCCAAGGTCAGAACCATCAGTAGTGACCTAAAGTTGATCCACTAGCTAATTTCTATTTGTGACAACATCCTGTGGCAGCACATAGTTATTGTATAAGGAGATTTCAACTAGAAACCCGACCTCTACTAATGGAGAGCCTACATTCTCTGTGCTATAAATAAATCTCATGGATTAGTTTTTAATATTATGCATTTCATATTCCATGGAAAGTTACAACTAGGTATCCAATACGGGCTAAAGTTCATTTAGAATAGCTCCTTAATCTTGATTCAATTTGGGTGAGAAAACCATTCAACCGTATGAATCATGACAAAATCCTTTTACAATCATGTTCTTAGTACAATATCATAAAACCTTTCACAACAACAACAACAACATTGATGCTTTACTCTCAAAGTATCCTTAAATCATTCATATCAGTTTCATAAAATGACATGCATATCTTCATAAATTCATATTTCAAGTTCATACACTTCATCATATGATCATACCCTAAAAATCAAGGATCATGCATGAGTTCATGTAAATTCATCTCCAAAATATAAAAGTACTTCAATTAATGAATAAAAACGTAGAAAAATATCAATTGAATCATAATTGAAAAGAAACCATGAAGATTTAATAAAATCCTAACTTTTAATTGAGAATCCAATATTTTAAGAAAAATTTAAATTTTTGGAACCTATGAAGGAATGGACTCCGTAGGTGAATATCGAAATACCTTGGAGTTCAAATCCCAATTTCTGTGGTGAGTTTTACACCTTGGTGCTTGAAAAACTAATTTGTTCTTCCTTGAATTTTAGGGAATTTGATGGGGATGAACTTGGAGGAAATTTAGAGATGGAAAGATTTGGAATGGGTAGTATTTGGGTTTAAATATTGTATAAGGCTCAGGGTTAGGACCGAAATGACTTAGTTAAGTAATTAATCACTTAGGGAAAAGACTCAAAAAACCCTTAAAAATAAGTGTCAGGCCCTTTCTATTGTTTGGTCGTACTTTCTATGGACCGCACAAATAAATCATAGAAATCTTAGAGGCCTTAAATTTTGCCCAACTTTTGACATGACAGGTCTACGACCCATAAAACGTTCTACGATCCGTAGACTCTTATAGTAGAACTCAACTTAACCCTCTATGTTACAATCCTCAAATCAACTAGGTTGAGTTATAACATATCATATGTTTTATCAGGTAATAAAGAGTTAAAATAGTAAATATTAGCATTAGAAGTCAATTTGAAGAGTTTGTAAGTCAAACATCAAAGAACAACCTAGACGTCCGAAAGTTAACCTTTGTGTGTGCTAGTGTGTTCTAGTGTGCCTTTGCATATTTTACGTGTTGTTTGGTGTCCAAATTGATAGGGAAGGGTCCTAAAACCTAGATTAAAATGTTTAGGGTTTAAATGTCCGGGTACGACTCCCCAAGTACCACTCTAACAGTCCTTGAGGAGGACCCAAACCTTGGCAAGCATGCTCCCAAATCAGTCCCTAACGACGACCACTAAACCACGTCCAGTGGTTCCATCGATGCCCCGTCAATTGGGTGTGTGGATCCACACTTAGGTGTGGGATCTTATCCCCCAAATGGTCAGTCTCTGAACAATATGACGACCAGTAGGATGCCCTGTCGTTTGAACGACGCCCAGTTGATGCAATCCTAGTTTGACATCTACAACTTTCTGCAAGTGTCTTCGCCAAGGTAGGGGTGTTTTAGGAAATTTACCTAAGGTCCTAATTAAGTCCAATACGGTTATTTAGGGTTATTTATGGTATTTTAAGTTAGTAAAGACTCTAAAACTTACACTTAGAGTTCATTATTCAAATTAAAACCCCTAGATCAAAAGAGATTTCTCCAAAACCTCTATGGGAGCTTGAAGTCAAGTTGAAGCTAGGATTGAAGTTCTTGATTGATTCTTCTTCAATTTCGTTGGACTTCATCAAATTAAGGTATGGTGATTTTATCCTTGATTCTCCTCTCATTTAGAGAACAAATTCCAAAGGCTTTTCAAAGATGTTCAAAACCTTGAAATCCTATTTTGAATTCTAAGCATGGGGTCATGCATGAAAAGGTTAAAATCAATGTTTTATGAATTAATTGAAGTTAATTGGTGATTTTAAGATCAAAACTTCTATGAACTCATGTATTCCTTGAATTCCTAATTTTTGCTCTAAAGTGGGTGAATTGATAATTGCTATATCTTATTGAATTCATGAGTAGTTTGTATTGGCTTATTCAAATATGTATATATCATGATAGAATTGTTCATAGATTGCTTTGTAATGTTGATGTCGATATTGTTTGTTCTTATATCATTGATATAGATTGATTGTTGGCTTAGTATTGTGTACATTGATATTGTTAATAGCTTTTGTAATGTGAATTTGTTGAAAAGGCTAAGGAATGGTGATGATGGATGTTGGAAGGTGGTGAGTTGACCTAATTTCTTTGTTTAGCATAGAATTGTTATTGAATTGTATTGATTGGTATGTCTCACTTATGGTGGCGATGTTTAATTGTTATATGTGTTATGAACATGGCCTTGTCGTTACAATTTTGTGAAATATGGTATGATCATGATATGGCATATGAGAAGGTATAAAGTTAAGGTGCTCATGTATTGTCTATACGATCCTAGGTTGGTTCTATACTGGTATGATTGAATATATTTCCTCTCTAGTTTGTGATATATGATGATAAAAGACTAGGGAAAGCCTTTATATAATGTTGTCATGTATTAATTGGTAGACTTAGGGAAAGCCTCTATAAACCGTAATGGTCCCCTTCTTGAGTGGAATGATGGACTTAGGGATAGGTTGGCCCGAACGAATTGAAACCATCTTGAAGAAAGTCAAAAGAGCTATCCTTAGAAAAATGTGTTATTAGTTGGTAGGACTTAGTGAAGGTACCTTGTATAATACACCTAGGAAATGATTTACTCTATGAGAAACAAGGAAAAATACCGACTGGATATTCCTGTGGTAATAGCTCTAGTTGAGTATGTGAGTAGAGGAAAAAAATCCTTGATATCCCTTAACCATGTGCCAACATGGAGTGTGTCCTAGTTCTACCCTTTGCAAGTAGAACACCTTCAACGGTGAGGGGTCTCTATGACACCAGATTCCATGCCTAGTTTGTATGCTCTATGTCGATTGATGTCTAGTCTCATATGGGATGTACACTCTAATTATTGGGTAGTTTCTACAACGTGTGGGTATTTGAACAGGCGACTATCTATTCATTGCATGAGTAGGGTCTAAAGATGCTAGTTGAGTTCCCTAGATCATCCACGACAATTATGTGAAGCCTTTTTTTTGATTACCTGTCTCTGAAATGGCATTCAATGAATATTATTGAATTAATGAAATATGTTGAAATGGAAGGTTCATGTCTTGCTTATGTGGAAAGTCTAAATGATGAAAAAGGGGTTACTTCTCGGATATGCAACTATGTATTATTGTGATGTAAAGAATAATCTTACTTTGGTTAGTCTTAACGATTACTTCTTAGGTGTGCTTGAAGAGGGTGTGTGGGCGGTCTCTTCTTGTCTTTATTAAGTGAGTCTTAGTATAACCTTTGGTAGGGAGTCTAAATGCTTATATGGATTCTAAATGATTGTGGTTATAACTTGTGGATTACTTGAGTATGTCTTATATGTTAATATTACTTGATGATGCTCTTATACTTGTTTTGTGAGATTTCTATCAAATAGCATGAAAAGTATATCTTAAAGAAAAAGTCAGTTTTAGCATGGTTTTCTTGCATGTTCACCATACTTAGTGCATTGAATGTGCTAATTCTATATGTTGTTATATTTGTACAAGTGTAGGTGGCAAGTGTGGATTCTATTAGGAGTTGAATCTTGGGAATAGCATTATCTCAAGAATATTGGTATGTCCGCATATTATTCGAGGACATAGTTTATGCTTTTGTTTCCTTTTCTAAATGAAATTGTAATAGACTATAGCTATATTTCAAATTTATGTAACGCAGTGACCTTATGATATTATATGTGTCTAAGATGGATTATGCAGATACTTAGTTCATTCTTATATTTCTATAATAGAGTTTTGACTATTGGTGTGAAAAGTTTGAATTCCGCACTACTTTTCATATATATGTGATGAATGATCTCTATGGACTTGTATGTAACGTCCCAAAAAATGAGCTAGGTTTATATAGAGCCTAACATTTGTGTCATGATGGTTTAAAGTCTCAAAATGGTTAATAATGGTGCTTAGAGGCAGTATATAAAGTTTGGAAGTGTTTGAAGGTCAAACGTCCAAGACGTCCGGAAACAAGTCGAAGTTGAACAAGTGTGTTGTTGTATTTTGTAGTGATGTTTTGGGGGACTGTTTCAGGGTTAAATTGAGTATCGATGGTTCCTACACATATCCTGACATGTAAAGGGTCAAAAAGTCTGAGAACGACGCCCCGGG
Organism: Solanum sitiens; assembly: GCA_016801875.1. Classification (NCBI taxonomy): domain Eukaryota; kingdom Viridiplantae; phylum Streptophyta; class Magnoliopsida; order Solanales; family Solanaceae; genus Solanum; species Solanum sitiens. Next base: position 1,568,401 of record JABWTJ010000065.1, on the reverse strand, counting down.
GACCAGCCTAAGGGTCCCCAAGGAGGACCCAAATATGACCAATGCAAGCTGCCGCGCCAGCCAAGATGTGGCAGTGGCTGCGCGTCGCGCAGCTGACACGGAATGGGAAAAAATCTTTCCCTGCGATGCGGGGCTGTCACGAACCATTTTGTCTCGAACTTTTTCACAACCAAGATTTAAAAATGCCTCCGCGACGCGCAGTAAACTCCTAAATTTGGTCCCGTCGTATTTAAGTCAAATTTGAATTGGTTAAAATGTCGAATAAGTGCAGGGGTATTTTGGTCAATTTGGGGATGAATTATTGACGTTTATTGAGTCTTTTTAAGCCCCTAAACTCACCTATCAAAGCTAAAAACTTAACTCAAAATAAAACCTATCCATTCTTCTCTCCAAAAACCTCCATTGTTGAAGCTTGGGAGATTCCAAGGAAGCAGACTTTTTTCTCCAGTTTTTCTCCATCAATCTTGTGGGATTTTCATCACGATTAAGGTATAATTTTTACTCCTTGAAATCTCTTTCTTCAAGGAGTTAATTCCAATGATTTTTCAAAGATGATCAAAACATGATTTCTTCTATTTCAAGTTCTACCCACGGGTTCTTGCATGAAATAATTTGAAACAATGTTTTACGATATAATTGATGTTAATTGAATGATTTTAGATCAAATTCCTTATGAACCCTTGAAAATCACGCAATCCTTACTTTGACTATATTATGGGTGATTTGATCATGTCTTTATACTAGTGAATTAATGTGTAGTTTACTTTGGACTATTGAAATATGGAAGAATTATGTTAGAACTATCCATAGGCAGACTTAACTTGATTAATTCATAGTGTATTACCTTGGATCATAGTATATTGTAACTATTATATTGAATTGGTGATCAAGGCCAGTGGTAAGGGACTTTGAGTATTGAGTTGGATTTAATTGGTTATGGATTTAAGTTGAGAAATTGAATTGGTGGTACGCTGGCCTAACTCTCTTTATATTATGTAATGTAGGTCTTGAATTGTGATTATGATTTAAATGGTCCACTTATGGTGGCGGTGCTTATGTGCTATACTTGTGAATAATATGGCCTCGTCGGCATTACTTTATGAATAGTGATATTATCATGTTATGACTTGATTATGATTAATGTGAAGGACTATGTGATATATGTGTGTGTAATATTGAACTCTCCTAATTGACTATATGTGATCTTGATAGACTAGGGTGATGTTTCTAGTTGTGTTACTAGTGTGTCTTGATAGGTTAACTTGGTTATTCCTACACGATACTTGAACACTATTGTATATGCGATATGGAGATGATATTTGTGTCTTGATAGGTAGACTATGTCCCTCTTGATGATACATGAAAGATATGTGAATATGACCATCTTGTCTTAGTAGGCTTATGCACCTTTGTTTTGTATGTGTATGGATGAATGTTAAATGAAAGTCTAGGATCGGTAGAAGGAAGAAATGGTACCTTTCTAAGTATGACTAATTTGTAGAACCTTCTATATAGAAAGAAGGTTAATAATGAGCTATCCCTTTAGACCATTGATTGGTAGCACTAGGGTACCCATCCTTGGTAGGTGTATTATGACTAGGTAATGACTAAGAGATGTTACCTTTTCATATGCCCCTTTATATTGAACTTATTTTATGAGAACAGAGGCTAGCACCGAGTGAATATGTATGGATTGTATCTCTACTTGAGAAGGAGACTAGAGTGCAATGTATCTCTACTTGAGAAAGAGACTAGAGTGCATAAAAGACCTTGATATTCCTTAACCATGTGGCTATATGGTTTGTGTCCTAGTTCTACCTTTGACAAATTGGACACCCTCCATCGGAGTAGGTTTATGATTTCGGATTCCATGCCTAGCTAGTGTGGTTTATGTCAGTAATTGCCTATTCTAATCATGTGGGATACATTCTAGTATTTGATAAGTTGTACAACGTTTAGGTCGTGTAATGGGACGCTATCTAAACATGACATGAGTAGGCTTTGGTGGTGATAGAGTGTAGGTTCTCTAGGTCTTTGTAAGTCCATTATGTGAAGTCTTTAATGAATTAAATGTCTTCTATTTGACTTAATGAATGATTATGACTTTAGCTAAATGTATGTTGAATAAAATGGCCTATATCTAGGGAAGATTTGAGGGTTGCTTAGGTAAGCTTGAAGAGGGTGGATGGGTGGTCTCTACTTGTCCTACTTAGGTGAATCTTGGAGTAACCTTAGGTGATGAGTAAATGAAAGGAAAAGGGAACAAGCTTATCTTATGTAGTCTTAATCGTTGTTTAGGTAGGCTTGAAGAGGGTGTATGGGCGATCTCTTCTTGTATTAGTTAAGTAAGTCTTAGGATAATCTTTGGTTGTAGGTGTAGACGTTTATATGAGTTGAAGTGATGTTGATGCTATATTGTGGAATGTGACATACATGCATGTATGTTGACTTGTAAGTGACTATTATACTAGTCGTAGGAAGTTTTCTCAAAAAGAGCATGTTTCATACGAAATTCTGTTATCATGATTTTATGCATCACGTCATACTTAGTACATGCATTTTACTAATCCCATACTTTTGTCTATCTCTTAAGGTGTAGATGGCATTTGAAGGACTCTCAAAGAGGAAGCTTGGATTAGTATTCATTCAAGCAAGAGTTGGTATGTCCTCACTAGATTCTAGGACATCTTAATGTTTAGATTTCCTTATTTAAAGTATTGTAATGGAGTTAGCTAGTTTCCTATATGTTGAAGTATGGGTCGTGTCCCAGTATATTCGTATGTGTAAGTTGGTCACTTTGAGACTTAGCATTTAATTATGTTTTTCTATTAAAGAGATATTTTGAAGTGTTACTATTTCATGTGAAAAGTTTTAATTCCTCACTACTTTTCATACATGTATGCAACGAATGATGTCAAAGGGCTTGTACAAGACCTCCGAGAGGTCAAGTACGCCATGTTACAACTCGAAAGATGCCCTAACTTCTAGCGGTTACTTGCGGGTCATTACAAATTTGGTATCAGAGCATAGGTTATGAAGTAGTATTTAGGAATTGACAATGTCTCAAAAAGCCACGTCTAGTAGAGTCTTGTTCATCACTGTGAGTCGCGACACATCCATGAGCGAGAGACTATAGAACGATATAGTTTTCCTTCTTTTCTACTCTTATGTCGTGCCATATAGATTTAAAAGTTATTAGTGTCCTTTCTTAATGTTTTCTCCTATGTTTATTGGAGATGAATACGAGGAAGACACCGGCTAGGAGGGTTGATGAGGAGGTGGTGATTGGGGGAGTTCATCCACGAGGGGAACAAGTGCCCCAAGGTGGACAAGGTCCACAAGGTGTGCAAGTTCCTCAAGATGAGCAAGTCCCTGATGTGGTTCAAGGGGATGAGGTTTAGGTGGTTCCCCCGGGTATGGATAATGGGGAGATTAGAGCTCTCTTTACCCTAACCCAAGCTATGACAACTCAAATGAATAAAGACATTGGGCCTAGGGTGAAGTCTATGGAGAGCACTATGACCTTTATATTGAAGGACATTGTGAGGATGAATCCTTCTATCTTATTTTGTTCTAAGGTGGGACAATATCCCCAATCTTTCTTTGATGAGGTGTACAAGACATTGCATGCTATGGGAGTAACTTTTAGGGAGAAATCGGTGTTAGTTTTGTACCAATTGAAAGATGTTGCTCAAGTATGGTTTACTAAATGGAAGTAAAATAGACCTGTTGAATCGGGTCCCTTAGAGTGGGAAGAGTTTAAGGAAGCATTTTTAGAAAGGTACTTTCCCCGTGAGAAGAGGGAGGTTAAAATTGAAGAATTTATAAAACTTAGCCAAGGTAACATGAGTGTTGAGGAATACTCCTTGAAGTTTATCATATTGTCTAAGTATCCTCCATCCTTGGTGTCTAACCCAAGGGATGAGATGAGTAGGTTCTTAACCGATGTTTCGGATATTGTGAAGGAAAAGCGTTGTATGGCTATGCTCTATGGTGGCATGACTCTATCTAGGCTTATGGTGTATGCTCAATCCATTGAAGAGTCTAAACATGGGAGAAGAAGTAGAGATTCTAAGAGTTGAAGAACCGATGAGCAAGTTCAACCTAACTTTAAGAAGAGGGATTTAAATCAAGATGGTTCTAGTGTTCCTAAGGCTAACTATGAGAGAGGTGGTGGTTTCCAGGTGGTTAAACCTACTTTTGCTACTTGTGGGAAGAAGCACTTTGGGAAGTGTCTAGCTGGTACTAGTAGATGGTTTGGTTGTGGGAAGGATGATCACAAGGTGAGAGATTGTCCTACTATTGCGGCTAGAGGAAGAGAGGCCAGACAAGTTCCTCCTAATGCTCCGGACGGTGGTGCTCCAAAGAGGAATCGCTTTTATGCTCTCCGAGCCAAAGCAAAAAAACTGGATGATTGTGATGATGCCGGTAAGTTATAGTTTTCTCTCTTTAGTTGTTGTGGATTCCTTCTAAGTGGTGGAGTATGGTGAGAGATAGAATATTGTAGTAGCATGTTGCATTTTGCTTAGGAGTCTTGTTGAAACTGAATTTCATTAATCTCCTTGCATTCTGAATTTTATAAAGATTATGTTTAAGTGGTAAATTGAGTTCATATGGTTTTGTCTCTCATTTTCTCATGCTTTTATCATAAATTGCTTAAGAGTTGCATTTTTGAAAATTTGAGCATGTTTCACTGTAAAGAATTTGGTGTTCACTGTAAAGATTTTAAAAATTAGACTAAATTGTTCTTTCATGAAAAATGGTCATAATGTGTATAGAAATGATTTATATGAGCATGATAATATGTGGAGAAGTAAGTTCCTCCTATATGAAAGAAAATAAAAAATGTGAGTCTTATTGCATGATGAGTTGTAGATGTAGTTCCTACCTTCTTGTTGTGTTTTTAGTCTCTTTGTTATGTGGAGTTGATGTTCCTCCTATATATGTGTATGATATACTGTGTGGTATAGTTATGAGCTTCTAGTATATGAGTCTTAACTCTTAAAAATGTTCAAAGTGTGACAAGTGTCATTCCAGGACGAATGTTGTCCAAGTGTGGAAAAATTGTAATGTCCCTAAGAATGAGATAGGGTGATCTAGAGACTAACACTTGTTTCATGTTGGCTTAAAGTCTTAAAATGGTTAATAATTTTGTTTAAAGGCTGTATATAAAGTTTTGAACTATTTGGAGGTCAAATATCCAAGAACGTCCAAGACGTCCGGAAACTAGTTGAAGTTGAACTAGTGTGTCGTAGCGTTTTGTAGTGATGTTTTGGGAGATGCTTTAAGGGTGAAATTGAATATCCATGGTTCCTACACATAGACTGAGATTTAAAGGGTCTAAACATCCCAGAACGACACAACGGGGACCAGCCTAAGGGTCCCCAAGGAGGACCCAAACATGACCAATGCATGTTGCCGCGCCAGCCAAGATGTGGCAGTGTCTGCTCGTCGCGCAGATGACACGGAATGGGCAAAAATCTTGTCCTGCGGCGCGGGGCTGTCACAAACCATTCTGTCTCAATATTTTCCAGAACAAAGATTTGAAAATGCCTCCGCGACGCGCAGTAAACTCCTAGATTTGTTCGTATCGATTTTAAGTCAAATTTCAATTGGTTAAAATGTCTAACAAGTGTAGGGGTCTTTTGGATAATTTTGGGATGACTTATTGACGGTTATTGAGTCATTTGAAACCTATAAACTCACCTATCAAAGCTAAACCCTCAACTCAAGACAAAACCTTTCCATTCTTCCCTCCAAAAACCTAGAATATCAAAACTTGAGAGATTCAAAGGAAGAAGACTGTTTTTTGAAGTTTTTCTCCATCAATCTTGTGTCCTTTTCATCACGACTAAGGTATGGTTTTTCATACTTGAAATCTCTTTCTTCAAGGAGTCAATTTTAATGATTTTTCAAAGATGATCAAAACATGATTTCTTTTATTTCAACTTCTAGCTATGGGTTCTTGCATGAAACAATTTGAAACAATGTTTTACGATATAATTTATATTAATTGAATAACTTTAAATCAAATTCCTTTTGAACCCATGCAAATCACGCAAACTTTACTTTGACTATATTATGGGTGATTTGATCATGTCTCTATACTAGTGAATTCATGTGTAGTTTACTTTGGGCTATTACATTATGGAAGAATTCTGTTAGAACTATGTATAGGCTTCCTTAACTTGATTAATTCATATTGTATTACCTTGAATCATAGTATATTGTAATTATTATGTTGAATTGGTGATCATGGCCATTGATAAGGGCCGTTGAGTATTTAGTTGGATTGAATTGGCTATGGATCTAAGTTGACAGATTGAATTTGTGGTACACTGCCCTAACCCTCTTTATATTATGTAATATAGGTCTTGAATTGTGATTATGATTGGAATGGTCCACTTATGCTGGCGGTGCTTATGTGCTATACTTGTGAATAATCTGGCCTCATCGTCATTACTTTATGAATAAAGATATTATCATGTTAAGACACTATTATGATCAGCGTGAAGGACTATGTGATTTATGTGTGTTTGTGAGATTGAACTCTCCTAATTTACTATATGTGATCTTGATAGACTAGGGTAATGTCTGTAGTTGTGTTACTAGTGCATCTTGATAGGTTAACTTGTTTATTCCTACATGATACTTGAACACTATTGTATATGTGGTATGAAGATGATGTATGTGTCTTGATAGGTATATTATGTCCCTCTTCATGACACATGAAAGATATGTTAATATAAACATCTTGACGTAGTAGGCTTATGCACCTTTGTCTTGTATGTGTATGGATATATTTTAAATGAAAGTCTAGGATCGGTGGAACGGAGAAATGGTAACTTCCTAAGTATGACTAATATGTAGAACCTTCTATATAGAAAGGTTAAGAATGAGCTATCCTTATAGAGCATTGAGTGGCAGCACTAGGGGACCCATCTTTTTTAGGTGCATTATTACAAGGTAATGACAAAGAGATAGTACATTTTCATATGCCCCTTTTTATTGAACTTACTCTATGAGAAGAAAGGCTAGCACCGAGTGAATATGTTATGGGTTGTAGCTCTACTTTAGAAGGAGACTAGAGTGTAATGTATCTCTACTTGAGAAAGAGACTAGAGTGCATAAAAGACCTTGATATTCATTAACCATGTGCCCATATGAGATGTTTCCCTGTTCTACCTTTGGCAAGTAGAACACACTCCATCGGAGTAGGTTTATGACTCCGGATTCCATGCATAGCTAGTATGCTCTATGTCGGTTAATGTATATTCTCGTCATGTGGGATACATTCTAGTATTTGATATGTTCTACAACATTTAGGTAGTGGAATGAGACGCTATCTAGACATGGCACGAGTAGGCTTTGATGGTGCTAGAGTGTAGGTTCCCTATGTCTTTCTAAGACAATTATGTGAAGTCATTAATGAATGAAATCTCTTCTAATTGACTTAATGAATGATTATGACTTTAGCTAAATGTATGTTGAATAGAATGGCCTATATCTAAGTAGCTTTGATAGTTGCTTAGGTAAGTTTTAAGAGGGTGTATGGGTGGTATCTTCTTGTCCTACATAGGTGAATCTTGGAGTAACCTTAGGTGGTGGGTAAATGAAAGAAAAAGGTAACAATCTTATCTTAGGTGTTCTTAAGGATTGTTTATGTAGGCTTGAAGAGGGTGTATGGGCAGTATCTTTTTGTCTTACTTAAGTGAGTCTTAGGATAACCTTTGGTGGGAGGTGTATACATTTATATGGGTTGAAGTGATGTTGATGCTATATTGTGGAATGGGACTTATATGCATGTATGTTGACTTGTAAGTGACTATATACTTGTCTTATTATGTTTTCTCAAAAAGAGCATGTTTCATACTAAAGTATGTTTATCATGATTTTATGCATTATGTCATGCTTAGTACATGCATTGTACTAATTCCATACCTTTGTCTATCTCTAAAAGTGTAGGTGGCATTTGAAAGAGTCTCGAAGTGGAAACTTGGATTAGTATTCATTCAAGCAAGAGTTGGTATGTCCTCACTAGATTCTAGGACATCTTAATGTTTAGATTTCATTATTCAAAGTATTGTAATGCAGTTAGCTATTTTCCTATATGTTGATGTATGGGCCGTGTCACAATATATTCGTATGTCTAAGATTGTGACTTTGAGATTTAGCATTTCATTATGTTTTTCTATTAAAGAGATATTTTGAAGTGTTACTATTTCGTGTGAAAAGTTTTAATTCCGCACTACTTTTCATACATGTATGCAATGAATGATGTCTAAGGTCTTGTACAAGACCTCCTAGAGGTCGAGTACATCGTATTTCGACTCGAAGGTTGCCCTAACTTCTACGGGGTAATTGCGGGTCGTTACAAACTTGGTATCATTGCATAGATTATGAAGTAGTATTTAGGAATCGAAAAGTCTCAAAATGCCACATCTAGTAGAGTCTTGTTCATCGGTGTGAGTCGCGACACATCCATGAGCGAGAGGATATAGGACGATAGAGTTTCCCTTTTTTTCTACTGTTGTGTCATGTCGTAGAGATTTAAAATATAAGTGTCCTTTTTTAATGTTTTCTCTTATATTTATAGGAGATCAGTACGTGGAGGACACCGTCTAGGAGAGTTGATGAGGAGGTGGTGATTTGGGGAGTTCCTCCCTGAGGGGAACAAGTTTCCCAAGGTGGACAAGGTCCGCAAGGTGTCCAAGTTACTCAAGGTGAGAAAGTCCCTATTGTGGTTCAAGGGGATGAGGTTCCGGTGGTTTCCCACAGTTATGGATAATTGGGATATTAGAGAGGCTCTCCTTGCCCTAACCTGAGGTATGACAACTCAAATGAATAAAGACATTAGGCCTAGGGTAAATATTATGGAGAGTACTATGACCTCTAGATTGAGGGACTTTGAGAGGATTAATCCTCCTATTTTATTTGTTTCTACGGTGGGAGAAAATCCCCAAGCTTTCTTGGATGAGATGTACAAGATAGTGCATGCTATGGGAGTAAATTCTAGGGAGAAAGCAGAGTTAGCTTCGTAGCAATTGAAAGATGTTGCTCAAGTATGAATTACTCAATGAAAGGATAATAGACAGGTCGAATCGGGTCCCTTAGAGTGGGAAGAGCTTAAGAAAGCATTTTTAGAAAGGTACTTTCCTGTGAGAAGAGGGAGGTTAAAATTGAGGAGTTTATAAACCTTAGGCAAGGTAGCATGGGTGTTGAGAATATTCCTTGAAGTTTATCCTATTGTTTAAGTATGTTCCATCCTTTATGTCCCACCCAAGGGACGAGATGAGTATGTTCTTAACCGGTGTTTAAGATATTGTGAAGGAAAAGCGCCGTACGGCTATGCTCTATGGTGACATGACTCTATCTAGCCTTATGGTGTATGCTCAATCCATTGAAGAGTCTAAACTTGGGAGAAGAAGCAGATATTCTAAGAGAGGAAGAACCGATGAGGAAGTTTAACCTAAGTTTAATAAGAGGGCTCCAAATCAAGATGGTTATAGTGCTCTTAAGGCTGACTATGAGAGAGGTTGTGGTACCCAAGTGGTTAAGCCTACTTGTGCTACTTGTGGGATGAAGCACTTTGGGAAGTGTCTATCCGGTACTAGTGGGTGCTTTGGTTTTGGTAAGGATGATCACAAGGTGAGAGATTATCCTACTATTGCGGCTAGAGGAAGAGAAGCCAAGCAAGTTCCTCCTAATGCTCCGGACGGTGGTGCTCTAAAGAGGAATCGCTTCTATGCTCTCCGAGCCAAAGGAATAAATCCTGATGATGGTGATGATGCCGGTAAGTTATATTTTTCTCTCTTTAGTTTTTATGGGTTCCTTCTAAGTGGGGGAGTACGGTGAGAGATTAAATATCACACTAGCATGTTGCATTGTGTTTAGGAGTCTTGTTTAAATTGAATTTAATTAATCTCCTTGCGTTGTGCACTATATAAAGATTATGTTTAAGTGGTAAATTGCGTTCATATGGTTTTTTCTCTCATTTTGTCATGCTTTTATCATAAATTGCTTAAGAGTTGCATTTTTAGAAATTTGAGCATGTTTCACCGTAAAGAATTTGGTGTTCACTGTAAAGATTTTGAAAATTTGACTAATTTGTTCTTTCATGAAAAATGGTCATAATGTGTATAGAAATGAAGTATATGAGCATGATAATATGGGGAGAAGGAAGTTCCTCCTATATGAAATTAAAAAAAATGTGAGTCTTATTGCATGATGAGTTGTAGATGTAGTTCCGACCTTCTTGTTGTGTTTTCAGTCTCTTTGTCATGTGGATTTTATGTTACTCCTATATATGTGTATGGTATACTGTGTGGTATGGTTATGATCTTCTAGTCTTTGAGTCTTAACTCTTAAAAATGTTCAAAGTGTGGCAAGTGTCATTCGAGGATGAATGTTGTCCAAGTGGGGGAGATTGTAACATCCCTAAAAATTAGATAAGTTGATCTAGAGCCTAACAATTTTGTCATATTGGCATAAAGTCTTAAAATGCTTAATAATGGTGTTAGGGGAAGTATATAAAGTTTGGAAGTGTTTGGAGGTCAAACGTCCAAGAACGTCCAAGACATCCGAAAACTAGTCGAAGTTGAACTAGTATGTCGTAGTGTTTTGTAGTGAAGTTTTGGTGGATGGTTTGATGGTGAAATTTAGTATTGATGGTTCCTACACATATTATGGTATGTAAATGGTTGAAACGTCCAATAACGACGCCCCGTGGACCATCCTAAGGGTCCCCAAGGAGGACCTAAACATGACCAATGCAAGCTGCCGCGCCATCCAAGATGTGGCTGTGGCTGCGCGTCGTGCAGCTGACACGGAATGGGAAAAATCTTTCCCTGTGACCCGGGGCTTTCAGGAACCATTGTGTCTAGAAGTTTTCCAGAACCATGATTTTAAAATTCCTTCGCGATGCGCAGTAAACTCTTATAGTTGGTCGCGTCGTTTCAAAGTCAAACTTGAATTGGTTAAAATGTCTAATAAGTACAGGGGTCTTTTGGTTAATTTGGGGATGAATTTTGGATGGTTATTGAGTCATTTTAAACTCCTAAACTTACTTATAGAATCTAAATCCTCATCTCAAGACAAAACGTCTCCATTCTTCTCTCCAAAAAGCTCCATTGTTGAAGCTTTGGAGATCCCAAGGAAGAAGACTGTTTTCTCAAGTTTTTCTCCATCAATCTTGTGGTCTTTTCATCACCATTAATGTATTATATTTCATCCTTGAAAGCTCTTTCTTTAAGGAGTCAATTCCAATGATTTTTCAATGATGATCAAAACGTGATTTCTTGTATTTAAAATTCTAGCCATGGGTTCTTGCATGAAACAATTTGAAACAATGATTTACGATATAATTGATGTTAATTGATTGATTTTATATCAAATTCATTATGAATCCATGAAAATCACGCAATCCTTACTTTGACTATATTATGGGTAATTTGATCATGTCTCTTTACTAGTGAATTCATGTGTAGTTTACTTTGGGCTATTGAATTATGGAAGAATTATGTTAGAACTATTTATAGGATGCAATAACTTTATTAATTCATATTGTATTACCTTGGAATCATAGTATATTGTAATTATTATATTGAATTGGTGATCATGGCCTTTGGTAAGGGCCTTTGAGTATTGAGTTGGATTGAATTGGTTATGGATCGAAGTTCAGAGATTGAATTGGTGGTACGCTGCCCTAACTCTTTTATATAATGTAATATAGGTCTTGATTATGATTGGAATAGTCCACTTATGGTGGCGTTCTTATGCGTTATACTTGTGAAAAATGTGGCCTCGTCGGCATTACTTTATGAATAGTGATATTATCATGTTAAGACTTGATTATGATAAATGTGAATGACTATGTGATATATGTGTATGTGTCAGATTGAACTCTTCTAATTGACTATATGTGATCTTGATAGACTAGGGTGATTTCTCTAGTTGTATTACTAGTGTGTCTTGATAGGTTAACTTGGTTTTTCCTACATCATACTTGAAGACTGTTGTATATGTGATATGGAGATTATGTGAATGTGTTGATAGGTAGACTATGTCCCTCTTCTTGATACATGAAAGATATGTGAATATGAACATTTTGACTTAGTAGGCTTATGCACCTTTGTCTTGTATGTGTATGGATGAATGTTGAATGAAAGTCTAGGATCGGTAGAATGAAGAAATGGTATCTTTGTAAGTATAACTAATATGTGGAACCTTCTGTATAGAAAGCAGGTTAAGAATGAGCTATCCTTATAGACCATTGAGTGGCAGACCTAGGGTACTCATCTTTGGTAGGTTCATTATGACTACGTAATGACTAAGAATTGGTACCTCTACATTTGCCCTTTTTTATGAACTTACTCTATGAGCACAACGGCTAGCACCGAGTGGATATGTTATGGGTTGTAGCTCTACTTGAGAAGGAGACTACAGAGTGCAATGTATCTCTACTTTGAGAAGTAGATTAGAGTGCATAAAATACCTTATTATTCCTTAACCATGTGCCTACATGGGATGTGTCCTAATTCTACCCTTGGCAAGTAGAATACCCTCCATCGGAGTAGGTTTATGACTTCGGATTCCATGCCTAGCTAGGATGGTCAATGTCGGTTATTGCCTATTCTCATCATGTGGGATACATTCTAGTATTTGATAATTTCTACAACGTTTAGGTAGTGGAATGGGATGCTATCTAGACATGACACGAGTAGTCTTTGATGGTGCGAGGGTGTAGGTTCCCTAGGTCTTTCTAAGACCATTATGTGAAGTCCTACTATTTCTAAGACCATTATGATCACAAGGTGAGAGATTGTCCTACTACTTTGCTAGAGTAAGGGAGGCTAAGCAATCTCCTCCTAGTGGCCCGGATGTTGGTGCACCAAAGATGAATCGCTTATATCACCTCCTAGCTAGCAAGGGAGTAAATCCGGATGAAGGTACCGGTAAGTTATAGTGTTCTCTCCTTATTTTTGATGGGTTCCTTCTAAGTGGGGGAGTATGGTGAATAGTTCAGTTGTGGATTCTTGTCTCTTCTCTTATATTAGCTTGAGAGTCAGATTAGCTTGAGAGTTAGAACTTTATAATAGCATGTTGCATGTGTTTAGGAGTATAAGTGAAAATGAATTTCATTAATCTCCTTACATTGTGCATATTTTCATGAGGTTATCATTATATGTTAAAATGAGGTTAAATGATTTTTATCTCTCATATTATTATGTCTCTATAGGGATTACTTAAATTTTGCATGAGTAAACTAGTAAGCATGTTTAGCAGTGAAGTTTTCTTTTTTAAATATTGCATAATTGCGTTTTACGAGAAAATTGCATTTACGTGGTTAGAAGATGTAATAGATAACCATGATGATATGTGGATAATGAAGATACTCCTATGTGAAATGAAAAATGTGGAGTCTTATTGCATGATAAGTTTTAAATGATGTTCCTACTTTCTTATTGTGTTTTGAGTCTCTTAATTATATGGAATTGAATTTACTTCTAACTAAGTGCATTGTGTATGATGGGGTATGGTTATGAGCTTCTAGTCTTGAGTCTTTACTCTTTGTAAGTGTTTTAAGTGTTTGAAGTGTCATTCGAGGACAAATGTTGTCCAAGAGGGGGAGATTGTTACAACACTCAAATGAACTAGGTTGACTTAGAACCCATCATGTGTTTTATGAGGTAATAAAGTGTTAAAATTGTGAATATTAGAATTAAAAGTCAGTTTGAAGAGTTTGGACGTCAAACATCAAAGAACGACCAAGACGTCTAAACGTTAGCCTTTGTGTGTGCTAGTGTATTCTAGTGTGCCTTTACAAGTTTTACGCGTTTTTTGGTGTACAAATTTATAGAAGAAGGTCCTAAAACCTATATGAATATGTTTAGGGTTGAAACTTCCGGGTAAGACTCCCCAAGAACCACCATAAGGGTCCTTGAGGAGGACCCAAACCTTGGCAAGCAAGCTGCCAAAATAGTCCCTAACGATGGCCACCAAACCATGTGCAGTTGTTCCATGGACACCCATTGTTTCAGGCGTGGCTCCACACTTAGGTGTGGGAGCTTAGCCCTTAAATGGCCAGTCTCTATCCAAAACAACGCCCAGAAGGATGCCCCTTCGCTCAAACGACATCCAGTAGATGCAACCGTTGTTTGACACCTGTAACTTTTTGCCGGAGTCTCGGCCAACGTGAGGGTGTTTAGGGAAATTCACCTAAGGTCCTAATTAAGTTCTAGATGGTAATTTAGGGTTATTTATGGTATTTTAAGTTATTTAAGACTCTATAACCTAGTCATAGACTTCATTATTCAAAATCAAATCCCAAGATCAAAAGAAGTTTCTCTATAACCTAGGATTGAAGTTCATCATTGATTATTCTTCAATTTCGTTGGATTTCTTCAATTAAAGTATGGTGATTTCATCTGTGATTCTTCTCTCATTGAAGGAGCCAATTCCCAAAGGATTTTCAAAGATGTTCAAAACCTTGAAATCCTATTTGAATTATAAGCATGGGTAATCAATGTTTTATGAAGTAATTGATGTTAATTAGTGGTTTTAAGATCAAAACTTACATGAACCCATGTATTTCTTGAACTTCTAATTTTGGCTCTAAAGTGGGTGAAAATCATGGCTAAATCTTATTGAATTAATGAGTACTTTGTATTGGGCTATTGAAATATGTATAGATAATGATAGAATTTTCCATAGATTGCTTTATAATGTTGATGTCTATAGTGTATGTTGTTGGATCATTTATATGGATTTATTGTTGGCTTAGTATTGTGTAAATTGATATTGGTAAAAGTTTTTGTAATTTGAATGTGTTGAAAAGGCTAAAGAATGGTAATGATGACTATTGGAAGTTGGTCAATTGATATAATTCCTTTGATTAGCATAAAATTGATGTTGAATTGTATTGATTGGTAGGGTCCACTTATGGTGGCAATGTTTAATTGTTATATGTTATATGAACATAGCCTTGTGAACATTAATATGTGAAATATGGTATGATCATGATATGATATATGAGAAGGTATAAAGTGAAGGTGCTCATGTATTGTCTATATGATCATATATGGGTGCTATAATGGTATGATTTAATGTATTTCCTCTCTAGTTGGTGATATACTATGATGAAGGACTAGGGAGAGGCTTTATAGAATGATATTGTATCTTGATTGGTAGACTTAAGTCCCTCTTCTTGATACATGATAGCTTATGGATTATGAACTATGGACTTGGTAGACTTAGGCACCCTTGTCATGTACCTGTATGAATGAATGAAGAATGAAATACTAGAATCGGTAGACCTAAAGTAGGTGCCCTTCTATGAAAGACGTATATGTAACCTTGAATATCAAAAGAAGGTTATGTATGTGAAACCTTGAATATGAATAGAAGGGTAATAGAAGCCTTGATTGGTAAACCCTAATGGTGCGCTTCTTGAATGGAATGATGGACATAGGTATAGGTTGGCCGGAACATCATGAAACCAGCTTTCAGAAAGACATAAGAGCTATCCTTAGAAAAAGTGTTATGAGTTGGTATGACTTAGTGATGGTACCTTCTCTAATCCACCTAGGGTATGATTTACTCTAAGAGAAAAAGGCAAAGCACCGAGTGGATATGCTTTTGGTAGTAGCTCTAGATGAGTATGAGACTAGAGTACAAAAAGCCTTGATATCCCTTAGCCATGTGCTAACATTGGATGTGTCCTAGATCTACCCTTGTCAAGTAGAACACCTTCCCCAGTGTGGGGTCTTTATGACACCAGATTCCATACCTAGCTAGTATGGCCTATGTCGGTTAATACTTGTTCTCATATATGCGATGTACACATTAGTTATTTGATACAACATATGGGTAGTGGAATGGTACACTATCTACACATTGCACGAGTAGGCTTTGAAGATGCTAGGTGAGTTCCCTAGGTCTTCCAAGACCATTATTTCAACTCATTTATTTGATTACTTGTCTGTTAGATGGTTTCGAATGAATATTGTTGACTTAATGAAATATGTTGAAATGTAAGGTTCATGTCTTTCTTATGTTGAGAGTTTAAATGATGAAGAAGAGGTTACTTGACGAGTATGGGACTATGTGTTATTGTGATGTAAAGATTAATCTTACTTTGGATAGTCTTAATGATTACTTATGTGTGCTTGAAGAGGGTGTATGGGTGCTCTCTTCTTGTCTTACTTAAATGACTCTTAGGATAACCTTTGGTAGGGAGTCTAAATGATTATGGTTATAACGTGTGGATTACTTGAGTATGTCTTATGTGTGAATATTGACTTGATGATGTTCTTATACTTGTTTAAAAACATTTTTATCAAAGATCATGAAAAGTATATCTCAAAGGAAAAGTTCGTTTTAGCATGGTTTTCTTGCATGTTCGCCATACTTAGTGCATTCAATATTCTAATTCCATATGTTCTATTTCTACAAGTGTAGGTGGTAATTGAGGATTTTATTAGGAGTTGAAGCTTGGGAATAACATTCTATCAAGAAGATTGGTATGTCCTCATATGATTTGAGGACATAGTTTATGTTTTTCTTTCCTTTTCTACGACATTGTAATAGACTATAGCTATATTTCAAATTGATGTAAGGGTTGTGACCCTATGATATAATATGGGTCTGAAATGGCTTATGACGAGACATAGTTCTTTCTTATATTTCTATAAAAGAGTTTTGACTATTATTGTGAAAAACTTTAATTCCGCACTACTTCTCATATATATGTGATGAATGATGTATAAGGGCTTGTATAAGACCTCCGAGAGGTCGAGTATGGTGTGTAGCTTCTAGGGTATTCCCTTGGGTCGTTACACTCAAAATTTCACTAAGTTTGGGATTCACCTACAAGACCTATTTAGAACTCATACATAGGTTGGCTGGTCAACCAAAGAATGTTGTATTGAAACTTGATTTTTCCCAAAAGTCTAACCTGGGCCTACGACTCCCTTTTTCGGCCCATAGGTAGGACTCGTAAAACCAATCTTAGATAGATTTTCTGTACTATCGCTTTTCATTTTGACTTTAAACTTAGGATGTGTTACAAATTTAATATTGAGCATCGATGAGTACCTTTAATTCTTGGTTGTATTACTTCTTCATCAATAATTGATAAAAAGATTTACAAAAATTAGTTGAAGATGTTTTTATAACTTTCAACAATTGTTTTTGTTAACGTGATTTTGTTATGTAATGAAGGTAGTTTTACTTTATTTTAAAAATATTAAAATATTCATTTATATGTTAAATATTGTAACTATTATTACATAATAATATTTTTAGACTAAATCTATTTTCTTGTTGATATAATATTCAACTACGATTTTATTTGGAGTACAATATTTGTTATTTTTAGATATTAAAAACTATTAATATTCATATGACTAAAACAAAAAGTTTAGTCATTCACTGTTTAGATTAAAGACAGGATCTTAATCATTTGGATGCGCTTTCAGAGATAACATTTTAATCATTTAAATGTACATTTCAATTTACACGTCAAAATTCTAGTAAAATCAAATGAGGCCTAAAAGACCAAAACAGAATACACTAACCAAAAAGAAGTCGTGAAGAAGGAAAATAAGAGGGAATGACCATTTATTTCATCATTTTTTAACAACCATATTGTTTTTCCATGGATATTCCCCCTCAACATCATTTCTCATTTTCTTCTTCTCGATGTGTTTCTATGTTCCTATAAATCTCCATTGTCATTATCAATTGTCGTTTCACTCCTGCATAGAACGTTGAATTATGTGAACCAGTATATAAAAATGTCATTCATTATAAAACTTCATTTTTTATAAACATCGCTCTCAAGCATGACTCTTCTTTCATTTATGGAAAACTACAAAGAATAGAGTTTTTATTGAGAAGAAACTTCGGTATCATAATATTCGTAGAATATAATTCGAGAAATCCACAAATAGATCCAAGCAACCTCACAACATTCTTGGTTGTCCCTATAATTTTTGTCGGATATCCTCGTTGAAAAAAGGTAAGGCATAGGAATCACGTTGAAACGAGGAGCTTTATAAATATTTAGATTCATATGACTTCAAAATATTGAAATATTTAGTTAGTGCTTTTGAATAATTTTTTAGATTTTTTTTGTCTTGCCTTAAGGCGTTTCAGAGAGGTGAACATAAAATATGATATACCAGGGAATAACATTGCATTGGACTCTTTTTGAACGTTCATACTTTTATCCCATTCTCTCTCTTAGGCACGCACACACATAAAACTTTAAATTTATACGTTGTCGATTTATTTATTTATGTGTCTTATATTAAATTTGTGGGCAAATTAAGTTAACACATATTGTTCTAGAAAAGTTTCTTCTTCTTTTTATTTATTTGAGCTTGAGTGTCAATTTGTCGAGCTCGACTTTGTTCTAACAGTATAAAAGAAAAAAATATTGGTTTAGTCGATAGTATGAGGAGGAGGGCACTTATTCCCTCTCCCGCAAGAGTACTCTACCCTAACTTTGTGGTATTTATTCACGGATATATGCTAAATGCTAAATAGATGTGTATCTACTAATTATTTTGATCAGGTTATCTTCTGTATTCATTACTCTTTTAATTTTAGCACAGTCTTATTTTTATTGAAAGCAACCACTTCAATTTCTTATCGTGTTATTCATATTATGATGTAACATGTTTCGCGTATCAAAGTTCGGTAACTAAAGACTTACGGGTCTTATGTTATCTTTATGTAACTTGTGGATCAGATATCGAGTGAATGAATGAATATCATACGATATTAATTACTCAAACTATTAGACAAAAGTTAGAGGTTAAAGTGAACCATATTTCCAACGAGGGTACTATATTTCTTGTCTTATTTGGACCATCCATATTTTTCAGTCTATAAGGAGTTCAATGATATATTATATATCAATTAAAGGTTTTGGAGTCTAGTTTCAAACAAAATAAACCTATCATTAATAAAAATTTGAGACAAAAAATTATGTGTATTTTACTACAGACCAATGGAAAACCCAAGTGTTTCCATCGTTGATTAATATTTAATAAAGATATAATATTCAAATCGTCATTCAACTATGAGTTTATTACACAGAAAGTCAGTTGACTTTGATTTTTTTTACTCAAAAGTCACTCAATTATGATTTTTTTTAATAGAAGGTCAGTATACTTTGATTTTTAACTCAAATGGTATTCAACCATGAACTATTTTAACAAAAAGTCACTCAACTATATGCTTTGTACTTATAAAATTAGTCAGCCTATTCAAAAAAAAATTCAATAAATTTATTGACATGAATTTTTTATTTAAAACTTAAGTTTTTAAAAATAACTAAAAAATATGATTTAAATTATTTAATGACCCATTCCGCTTAACTCAATCTGCTGAAAATATAATAATGGCACTTTAGGAAAAAAAATTAGGGAAAAAAGTCTTAAGGGGTTACCATTGTTAGTCATACAAGTTAATTCAAAGAAAAGTAATGTTGGATAAAAGTTCTGCCAATGCAAGTTATTATACTTATGGGCACATTAAGATCATAAATATTCTGAAGCCAGTGGGTTGGGGTTTTGGTGATATAGTACATATTTATCCCTATATCAAGCCAAAGTTTCCTGTCCATATAGAAATCTACAAAGATAGTTCGATTGTTTCTAGGGGCTACAATAGAGGGGAATGATGGATCAGTGCTAATCCCTATATGTTGAGGGTGTGTGTTTGAAGATAGTCTGCCATGTGAGAAAATCCAGAGAAAGGTCTTAATTTTATTGAGTGTATTTAGAGATAAAATCCATTTGAAGGTATATATCGGGACATATTTGTATTTAAGGAGACGTTGCACTAATTTGGTAGACACCAATACAAAATGTCGCAGGCATGTTCATGTACCCTATCGATGAAATTTTACCCATTTCATCTATCGTAATTCAAAAGAATAGACAACTTAAGGGTATACTCATTGCCTATTAGGGTCCCTTGGATAAGAATTTGGAGATGAGTTGTATGAGGGATCCTACTATGCTACAAAAGGTCGATAGTTTTTTCATTAACCCTCAGCACATAATCCCCCCCCCCTTTAAGAAATTCTACCAAGTAAAGGAAGCGCAGGAAGTTCAAATACTAGTACTATATTTATTGATGAGGGTACGTGCCAATATGGAGTCTGGCTTTGTAACATTCCAGAAAATGTACTTGTCAAGTGAACAGTCTATTAGGTTTTAAGAATATGTATTGGGATACATAGGCATCCCAATGCCAAATATTGATTAATATTGGACATGTTAGAAAATATTGGCTTAAGGGTGTTAGCCAATTTCTATGTATTAACAAGTAACTTAAAATACACTTTGATGTTCAAATGCTCCAATCCAAGCTTACTTAGGATTGTACATGCAATGAAGACCCTAAGCTAAAATTCTTATTTTCTTCGCTTACACACATTAGGTACGAGACATGCAAGTGTCAAGCCTAGGTACCATAGCACATGATCATTCAAAATGATCATGTAGATTAAGCAGTGCCCAAGGACATAATGAGGATCCTTGGGACAAGAAGGGCACTTTCCAAGTGCAACTACAGAGTGCACAGTTAGGAAAGTATACGGCAACACATGTGCTGTCGGCCAAGAGACCATGCGAATAAGCCAAACCGATTCGATTAGGGCGGTTAGGGGGCCGACACGCGTTGGGTCAAGCCACATGGGGCCGAGCTTCCTAACCAATACTAGGCTCTAACTAACTTACCTAACTATCTAACTAACCTAGGACTAATTAAAATAAACTAACTAGTGTGCCCGAAATCCTAAGACCTAACCGGGTGACACTAGTCGAGTAGCTAACTAAAGAAACATCCTAGTACCTAACCTAGGATGGTCCAAAAGAGTTGGTTATGGTCCTAGTGACTTAGGGGTACTTTAGTAATTACCCTATGTCACTTAATTCATTAAATTAGCAACTTAATTAATTAATTTAAAATCATCGTCAAACCCGAGACCCTTAGCAAATTTTCAGAATTTGGCTAAGTCAAATGCTCTCCTATTTTTAGTCAATTTAGTAGAGGCATTTTGGTAATTAGCTAGTTGTTTTATTTAATTAAGTTAATTAGTCTAATTTGAATTAGTCAATATTCAGTTCTTTATACTTAGACTCACGTTTATCAAGTAGAAACCCTCGACTGAAAAACAGTGAGCAAACGTAAGAAAAAAAATAGAAAAATACTCTTGGTTCTCCTTAGGCGATTTCATGGAAATTCTTCAAAATTTTCGTGCAAAGAACAGGGTGATCTTCGTAGATTCAATTCTACAGTAAGGTATGTGTTTCTCTCTTGCATTCCTTTCCCAGGAGGCTCTTGAAACGTTTTGAATTCAAGAAAACCAAAACTTGGGTTGTTCCCAATGAAATTGTTGAATATTCATCTCCTTAGTTCTCCCTATTTCCGATTGTAGTAGTATGTATAATGCAAATCTCGAGCATGTTGTTGGTATGTGGTGCTAACTGATCATTATGTGTAGTTTTTTGTAATTTGATAATGTCGAATGAGACCTATAGGTTAGATCCGTATGATTAGAGTGTCATTTACATGAGATAAGAAATGTTGTAATGCCTTATTGTGTTCGAGAAGATGAAATTATTATAAGTCGTTTATGAAATTTAGTTTACTGTTGAAAGGAATGAAGGTTTTGATTACTGTGTGTGTTTACAGTAGATATATTTTTAAGTGTATGGAATGCAATGTTTCCAAGAGAAAATAAGAATGAGAATCAAAGCTAGTTAATGAATCTTCAATGCCAAATCAACTTTACAGCTTGGCCAAACTAAGCACTGAATTATTCTTATAGGCTAATCAAAGGTTAAAAGTTGGCTTGCTTAAAGTGATGAGATTACTATAATATATACATGAAGTTAATTGACTTGGCTAGTGATAATATCTTGACAAGTGTTTAATGAAAGTTTGGTTTATGCCAATAAATTGGCCAGCAATATTATTTTCAAAATATGTAATAGAATTGGCCAATGACTAAGTCATACCAATCTTATATGGCCAGTGTAAATTATGATGTTTATTGTAAGGCCAAATACACGTTAAAGATTAACTTGACAATATATAACTCAATGAACTCATAACCTAGGGTATGCCAATGATTGGGACAAGTCCCGGCATACCCTATCTAAATGAACTTGTGAACATAGTAGTACATTGAATACGTTTTTATAACATTCATAAATAATGGTACAAGACTACCAAATAACATTGAACAAGATAAGGTGAGTAATGAAATAACTAAAAGCTTATGAGTTTTGAAATTGACCTAGAATTGGGTGTTAAAGCAAGTGAGACAAGTCTCACCTACACCTAAACAATTAAGTTAAATATACTCACATAAGAGGGTGTTAGAAATTGTGAGACAAGTCTGTTTAACAGCATGATGATAATGTAAGATTTAAGTTCACATTCAAGTATAGAAAGGGATGACAAGTCATCCATTGAGCTAAGCATACCTCATACTATAAGCAATCTTCCATAATGTATGAGTCAACTCTAAAAGTTGTAAAGTATAATAAATTGAGCTAAGCACCGATAGACTAGTAATGAGCTTGTGCAACCATATGTAATCCTCATGAGATGAGACTACCACAAAGGTGTATAAGGGTCTCCAAACTCTCCTAGTCTTTGAACTATGTTACCAGCATAGGTTACTAGCTAGTGGATCAACCTAACAAAGCTAGGAAGTATTCAGTTTCACTTTGGCCTGTGAACCACCTCTTTTACGTGTGGTAAAGACAATGGATTTCATGTTAGCTCACATGATCTATGTCGTTTAAATTCAAAAGATTTCTTTAAGAAAGTAAGAAAGAAAGAAAGAAAGAACTAGGAAGATGAGGGGTGTTTGGATAGGATGACCAAAGGGTGAGGTTAGACTAAGTAATGATGTAAGTCATTCTTATTCATTGCATAGAAAGATCCCAATGGAATTCTTAAAAGAATATCCTAAGTCAAGCTAGCATGTTCAAAGTGAACATGAGAACTAAGAAGAAGAAATGTAAGTTCAAAGTGAACTAAGTAAGCAAAAGTATAAGAATATCAAATCATCAGTGTTTGATAAGAATAAATTTTTAACAGTTATTGGTTTATGCCATTAAAGGGAGATAAACATAATGACTCATCAATTGGAGTATGAATATATTCCCCATCATCTTTATATTATGAAAATGATCAAATAATGGGCATTGCCAATAAAGATTGGCTTATAAAGACTTCATGCCCAATTTAACAAGAATGGATAGAATAACTTGTGAGTAGGGTAGTCAATCATTTCCTTAGTCTTTTGGATTACTTACTTGATTCATTGTAGCAATGGGACTACAATGAATCATTGCACTCGTATGTAAAACATAGGATCAAAGGAGATCATTGAACCACACACACAAAAAAAAATGACTGGAAAATAAACTAAGTCTGGGAGAGGGATCTCTCGGCCTAAGGGGAACAAAAATATTAAATTTTGCTTGAGTTGTTGTTAAATTATGTTCATGATTCCAAGGTCTGATGTTCATATAGAAAATGAGTTATGTGCTTTAAATGCATGAAAATATGTCATATTCATAGCATGATTCTTAAATAACGAATTAGGAAAGTGAAGTGACTTCACTTTCCAGAAAAATGGCATGTTGCTACAGGAAGAGCTTTCCTTGATCATGCATAGTCCTTATGTGTTTATGTGCATACACCCATAGTTAGTACTAGTGTGTACTAACCCATATACAATTACTATTTCTATAGGTGCAGGTCCTTGAAGAAGATTGAAGATTAGTTGAAGCTGTTTGGACTAGTACCTCCAGACTTTGGTAGGTTCTCTTGAGTTCGAGGATGCCTGAGCTTTATTTATAGCTTTAGTAGATTAGATATATCTAGTGGTTATTGTCCCTAGCGTTTCCTTTCAAACATTTATTCAAGCTTTTGTATTAGGGCTGATTTGGAAACTATTAATGATATTATGAATTCTTCATTTAAAATGTTCAATCTGTTAATAGATGGTTGTTTATTTTGAGTTGTTAGTATATCACTCTTATTCAATAATTATATGAAGTCTAAGGACACTGCACTAAATTTAAAAAGTTTTTAAATTTTTCGCTAAATTTAACTGTATGATTTTGATGGAAGCTAAGAAGAGGCTTGTCTATGACCTCTGAGAGGTTAACGACGCAGGTATCATCTAGGGTCAAGGACCCGGGTGTGACAAACTTGGTATCAGAGCATGAGGTTAAATTACCTAGGAACTAAGGCTCAAAACAACCACGTTGCGTAGTTTCTAGCTTATGGTTGTGAAGTGCACCACAACCATGACTTAGAGAATTAGTGATGTTAAGAATCTTCCTTTCTTCTACTTTTTATCGTGCTGTGTAGAGTTTGGACATTTTGTGTAAGTTTAGCATCTAACTTCCTTCTTGTGTGTTCGCGTAGAAAAATGAACACAAGAAGAAACACAGGCAGGAGAGTTGGAGATCCGCAACTGTTGGAGGAAACCAAGCTCCTCCTCAAGACCTAGCTGCAGGAGTGCAAGTGCATGTCAACCCAACTGCGTTGACGGATGGAGAAGTGAGAGCAGCACTGGTTCAGATGGACCAAGCCATCACTGCTCAGGCACATGCTATCATAGCCTAGGCCACTATAGAGGGTGATCCCAGGGAGAACCCACATGATTGTACCATGGCTAGCAGATTGAGAGATTTCACCAGGATGAATCCTCCAATCTACTTCGTGTCCAGAACCAATGAAGATCCCTAGGAGTTTGTGGATTAGGTCCACAAGATTCTCTGTGCTATGGGTGTTAATGAAGAGGAGAAGGCTGAGTTGGCTGCATAAAAGCTCAATGATGTGTCTCAGGTATAGTACAAGATGTGGGTAGATGGACGAGCACCAGGAGAAGTCCCCATAACTTGGGACATTCTCAAAACTGCATTCCTGGAGACGTTCTTTCCCATATAGCAGAGAGAGGCTAACGTTGAGGAGTTCATCAACCTACGTCATGGAGATATGTCAGTCAAGGACTACTCCTTGAAGTTTGTTAAACTTTCTAAATATGTTTCTTCCTTGGTGTCCAGTAGGAGGGATGAGATGACCAGGTTTGTGCGTGGTGTATTGGAGAATCTGGAGGAGGAATATCGAGCATCCATGTTGCATGATAATATGTACCTTTCTAGGTTGATGGTACATGCACAACAGGTGGAGGAGAGTCGTCGGATAAAAAGAGGCCAAGAAGGAAAAAAGCCTAGGCCCTCGGATCAGGCTGGTTCTAGCATTGGTAAGAGTTTGTTTTGAGTCCAGGATAGGCCCAACTTCAAGAAGGGACACCAACACTCAGGTAATCCTACTCCTTCAAGGAACACTAATGCCAAAGGGTGCAAGTCTGGCCCCAAGAAGGGCAATGATAGAAATGCCCAGCGTGACAGAAAGTCGTGTGGTAAGTGTGGCCGTTTGCATGGAGGTGAGTGCATGATAGGTTCTAATGCCTGCTATGGGTGCGGCAAGAGTTTGCATATGATCAGGGACTGCCCACATGTGAAGAATCAGGCCAAGGCAGATACTCAACCTCGACCTAATCCTACTGCTGCAGCCAAGCCTTCCAAGAGGAACATGTTCTAAGCTTTGAAAGTTAGAGAGGAGCAGGAAAAGTCAACTGATGTGGTCACAGGTACCTTGCATGTCTTTTCTTTTCCTGTGTATGCATTGTTAGATCCAGGACCTGTCACGACTGGAATCTAGACCCCAGACGAGACCGGCGTCGTTGACCTCTCAGAGGTCGCAGACAAGCCTACTTACGTCATTCTTACTTTACATAGGTTAATTTTAGCGGAAAATTTGAAACTTTTTGTTTCTAAGCATTACTTACTAAACACTTCTAATATTTTTGTAATTCGTTCAATATCAACCATCTAAATATTAAGAGCTAATCAAATGAAATGAATAGTTCAATAACATAATCGTATAATTGCCAAAATGGCACCCATACATAGTCTAAATAAAATAAGAAAGAAACGCCAGTGGAACATGCTCCACTAGCTCAACTCCTAAACTAAGCTAGAACATAAACAGTAGCATCCTCGAAAGCATGAGGACCTACCAAAACCGGATGAATGCTGGATGTTCGAATAACTGCAGCGATGATCCTGTAGCTCTACCGTCCACCTTTGCCTGCACCTAAAATAGTAGAGTTTGTATAGGGTTAGTACACACTTGTACTAAGTATGGGTATATGCAAGCACACACCAAGGACATGCATGAGAAAGAATAGCTCTTTCCTAACAACATGATTTTTGGAAGTCAAATCAGTGGACTTGCCAAATTGAGATTAGGAAAGTTTCCTAATTTGGATTAGGAAAGTAAATGATCTTTCCAAATTTGGATTAGGAAAGTCAGTGAGCTTTCCAAATTTGGAATAGGAAAGTTATGCCACGAGAATAACATACATAATCATACTTTTCACATTTGTACACAGCACATAACATTTACACATAGCACATAACTTCGTTCATATCATTCATTCATATGCCATGAGACCTTGGAATCACGGACTTGACATTAAGACATCCCAGGAATGAAGGCTCAACATATGGGACCTCAACTGGGAGTCTTCGTTAGTAAACATGGAGTCTGCTTCATTCATTCATACGTACTTCATTTTATTTCGTTCATCGTCCAGTGTAACCACCGGTTATACCTTAAATGTAGTTTAAGACTTTCATTAGGTTCGTTGTGCAATGACCAAGAATGACCTAATGTCATTGCTTGAATCTGACTCACCTTTTGATTATCCTATCCTAACACCTTTGGTATTCATTCATTTCATTATGTGCATCATTTGAGGCTGGCCTCATTCATTCATTGGGAACTTTAACTTTAACCGACATAGATCATGTGAGCATCATGAAATCCAATGTCTCCCCCACACCGAAAAGAGGTGGAATAACCGGCCAAAGTGATCCAATAACATGCTAGCGTACATGGGAATTTAACACCGCCAGATCCCTATATTGGCAGTATAGGTTCAAAGACTAGGAGATATAAAGAGACCCATACCCGGCAAGCCGGACAGTCTCATCTCATGAGAGTTACGTGAACCTCCGCCCTTCCCGAAAGAAGGCATCACCGCTCATAGCTAGTCTATCGGTACTCAGTATAAAGTTCCATTTCATTCATCTCATACGTCATGGAAGCTGGCTTCTAGTATGAGGACATCATAGCTCATTAGATGATTTCTCATCTCATCATTCGTATTGAGTGTGTTAAGCTCAATACTCTCATTTTGAGTGTTCATAGAGACTGGTCTCTTCATTATCTTACCACTCTCATAGGTTATTAAGTAGTACAAGACTTATGTATCTTGTAGTTATGCCAAGATCTTGAATTAGATCTAAGTAGGTGGCATTACTCTTATACGTTTTGTTCACGTATGATTTATGTATCAATACGGAAGGTTGGGTATGGAATCCCAAGTCTTGAATCAATTGAATGTCATTTACATTATTAATAGATTTTATACTAATAGTCATGACATTTTAACTCTAAGTTAAAACACAATGTTTACATTGAAGGTTTACTTTTCTACTAAAAATCTCTCTTGTGTTGGCCGAGGGTTTGGGGGTTCAAGCCCCCACAACCCCATTTTCGTTTTTCTTTAATATATTTCGGTTCATGTGAGGCTTTGGGACCCGAGGTTGAGTCCCCTCAGCCACACTAAATTATCTTCTAATTTCCCCTCCCTTCCATTCGCTTAGGCCGAGAGGTTGTGGGTTCGAACCCCCACAACCTCTTTATTTATTCTCCTTTTTTGAAAGTTGACTTATTTGAGTTGACTTATGAGGTTGTGGGGTCGAATCTCCACAGCCTCATTTTATTTATATATTATCTCCCTCATCCGCATAGAGGTCGTGGGTTCGAATCCCACGCCTCTCAAAACTTTTCTTTATTTTTTTCCTTTCCTTGGTTTCTAACCGAGAGGGTGTGGGTTCGAATCCCACCCCTCTCGTTTCTTATTTTCTTTTTCTTCACTCTTATTACCCAGCCAACATAGGTTCGAATCACCCTCACCACACGAATTTCTTCTTCTTTAATTAAACCATTTTTATTTTTATTTTTAAAGGGGTGAGGTCTCGGGTTCGACCCTCAATGACCTCACCTTATTTTCCTTATTTTTCTTGGCATTTGAAACATCTTAGTTTGGCAGAGACATATTAACAAAATGCTGGAAATTCAAAGTAATCTTCTTCACTCATTTTTTTATCTCCATTTGTTAGTAGATTCATAGGACAATACATTGTACGTTTGGTACGTCCGTTAATAAAAACTTTCACGAACTCTTAACCAAAAAGTTTACTCCTCAATTCAGCCACACTTCATGTCACATGAACATCACATTTTACATCAATTAGTGTACATCAAACAACCAACAAAACATTAACAAAATCCAGCCCCTAGGCCGAGACTCAAACATGCCAAACACATTTTGTTTCTTTCTTAATTCGAACACACACACACATGGTTGTCTTTTCATGAATTAACGTACATCCAATACATTAATATTCAGCACAAACATCACATAATCCTAAGTCTACCAGCATTCATACCAACCTACATTCGTTGGGAGCTAATGACAGGGACATGCAACAGGGGAATCAACCTTAGTTTTTGAGCCGAATATACTGAGTCCTAGGGGTCTCTTGGGAAAGGGACCAAGAGTAAGAAGACCCATAGCTTGTTTTCTTGTTAAATGTCCAGAATGCTGCCCAAGAACTCCTCCACAAATCAGTCCAAACACTCACACTCACACCTCACCCGACTAGCGTAGTATGTTTTGCTTAACGTTACCGAATTGCTTTCTCTTTTGTGTTTTGCTTGTGAATTATTCAAGTATGAAGAATTTTTGTTTTCTTCTGACTTTAGTTCAAGTTTTCAGCCAGAGAGTGTGTGAAAAAGAGAGAGAGAAATCGTGCAAGAGAGTGTGGGGAAATGGGAGATAGAAGTCTAGTATAAGTAGGACTTTGTGGGTTTGAATTAGTCAACTTATTAATTAATAAAAATTAATAAAAAATCTGATTTCTTTTTCCTAACTCATCTATTACTAATTATTTATTAAAACTAAATTAACACATTAAAATAAAAGCAAGTTAAATCTTGCTTCTAGTGGGGTTCGAACCCGGGTGACCCCATTTTGCGAAAATGGGTCACTTCGGGTTGCCCCAGCCAAATTTCTTTAATTTTTTTAACTTAATTAATTAAATAATTAATTACTCTGGGTAATTACAATATTACCCTTGTCCTGGAAAAGACCATTTTACCGTTGGACCCTCAAAACTTAAAATTTCTTCTTTTGAGTCCGGTAAACACTCTTTCGATTAAATCTTAGTTTTCGTGAGCCTCACATGGTTGGTTCCAACCTTTCCAAGCTCAATTAACTCCACAAGTTAGTTGGCTTGGTCGTAGTAAGGGTTCTGAGGTCTGGTTCTACGCGTATCAATACGTGTGGACCTTGGTCTAATCGCATGCATTCTTGAAAAACCTAAGTCTTGATCCTATTCATTTTTAGGGTTGTTACATTATCCCCCCTTAGGAATATTCGTCCCCGAATGACACTACTCTTTACTAACAATAAGTATGTCATCTATAGAACCTACGCATACATAGGTACCTCAATACTTTCACTTGTGAATATCTTATTCACATATTAACATGATGGAACACCTCCTTGAAACGTACTAGTAGGTTTACATTAATAGACTAAAAAATTCTTCCCTAAACTAGTCTCATCAAAGGATACAACACAAAGTCAACATAAAAATCATATACATCAGCAACCAATATGATGACTTCAAACCTATTAACCTCATACTAGGGCATAAACACCATATACAGTCAAATATATGAAAGGCTAATTACGTTTACGCACCCGAGGCTTCCTCAGAAGTGCCTTCCCCTGCACCCCTGGACTTGAGTGCGAAGAATCGTTGCCTCTTTGGAGGCTCTTCATTCGGGCCATTAGTCTGAACTCTCTCCTTCCCTTGTTCTTGACTCCTCCTATTCGGACAATCTTTCACCATGTGGCCCGGTTTTCCACAGTTATAACAAGCATTAGAGCCCATCATACACTCTCCTCCATGCAGTTTGCCATACTTCCTGCAAGGTGGCCTCTCCTGAGGTGTATCTACTCCATTGTTTCTTGTAACTCTGGACTCAGAATCCCTATCATAGCGACTCTTGGATGAACTTGACTCCCCTTGGTGGGAGAGCCCCTTCTTAAACCTGAGCTGCTCACGGACGCCAAAGTTGTTCCTGTGGCCTCCATGACTGGGTCCTGCCTGATCTTGAGGCCTAGGCCTCCTAGCATCACGAACACCTCTCTTTCTGCGGTTGTCCTCTACCTGCTGGACATGCACCATCAATCTGGAAAGATCCATATTATCATGGAGCATAGCAGATCGACACTCCTCCTCCAGGTCTCCATTGATTCTGTGAGGAACCTGCTCATCTCATCCCTGTTGTTAGAAACCAGGGAAGTAGCATACCTTGACAGCTTAACAAACTTCAGGGAATACTCCCTGACTGTCATGGAGCCTTGTTTGAGGTTGATGAATTCCTCAACCATAGCCTCCCTCATCTCCCTGGGAAAGAATCTCTCCAGAAATGCTGTCTTGAACAGCTCCCATGTGACTGGTACTCCAACTAAGACACGGCTATCTTGCCACATCTTGCACCAAGTCTGTGCAACATCCTTGATCTGATAGGAAGCCAGCTCAGCCTTCCCAATATCAGTGGCCCCCATAGCTACCAGGATCTTATGCACCTCATCTACAAACTCTTGAGGATCCTCCGATGTCTTAACCCCTGTGAAAATGGGAGGATTCATCCTCGTGAAATCCCTCAGTTTGTCAGCCATGCTACGAACCGGTGGGTTCTCCCTCTGACCATCCTGTTTGTTGACCTGGGCAGTCATAGCCTGGGCCTGCATAGTAATGGCCTGTGCCATTTGGGCCAAAGATGCCCGCACCTCAGCATCAGTCAACCCAGCTGGGTTAACTGGCATGGCCACTCCTTCAGCTGGAGCCTGGGGTAGATCCTGATTACCCCTAGTAGCTGCTCCTCCTCTCCTCTGACCAAATCCTCTCGTAGTGTTCATTCTCTGGAAAAACAAAAAGCATTGATGTTAGACACGCTCATAACATCAAGAATTCAGACATTTAGAAAAGCACGATAAGATCAGAAGAAGGGAAATTTTCCTACGCATTATGCAGTCTCTAATTCAGGATAGTGGTGCACTTCACTACCATGACTTAGAAACTACTCAATGTGGTTGATGTGAACTTATTATTTTTGTAATTTAACCTAGTACTCTGATACCAACTTTGTCACGACCGAAATTCTAGACCCCAGATGAGACCGGCGTCGTTGACCTCTCAGAGGTCGCAGACAAGCCTACTTACATCATTCTTACTTTACATAGGTTAATTTTAGCGGAAAATTTGGAACTTTTTGTTTCTAAACATTACTTACTAAACACTTCTAATACATTCGTAATTCGTTCAACATCAACCATCTAAATATTAAGAGATAATTAAATGAAAGGAATAGTTCAATAACATAATCGTATAATTGCCAAAATGGCACCCATACATAGTCTGAATAAAATAAGAAAGAAACGCTAGTGGAACATGCTCCACTAGCTCAACTCCTAAACTAAGCTAGAACATAAACAGTAGCATCCTCGAAAGCATGAGGGCCTACCAAAACCGGATGAATGCTGGACGTCCGGATAACTGCAGCGATGATCCTGTAGCTCTACCGTCCACCTGTGCCTGCACCTAAAATAGTAGAGTTTGTATAGGGTTAGTACACACTTGTACTAAGTATGGGTATATGCAAGCACACACCAAGGACATGCATGAGAAAGAATAGCTCTTTCCTAACAACATGATTTTTGGAAGTCAAGTCAGTGGACTTGCCAAATTGAGATTAGGAAAGTTTCCTAATTTGGATTAGGAAAGTAAATGATCTTTCCAAATTTGGATTAGGAAAGTCAGTGAGCTTTTCAAATTTGGAATAGGAAAGTTATGCCATGAGAATAACATACATAATCATACTTTTCACATTTGCACACAGCACATAACATTTACACATAGCACATAACTTCGTTCATATCATTCATTCATATGCCATGAGACCTTGGAATCATGGA
This sequence comes from Solanum sitiens, assembly GCA_016801875.1. Taxonomy (NCBI): domain Eukaryota; kingdom Viridiplantae; phylum Streptophyta; class Magnoliopsida; order Solanales; family Solanaceae; genus Solanum; species Solanum sitiens. The sequence goes on along the minus strand of JABWTJ010000065.1, from coordinate 1,536,165 downwards.
CTTGACATTAAGACATCCCAGGAATGAAGGCTCAACATATGGGACCTCAATTGGGAGTCTTCGTTAGAAAACATAGAGTCTGCTTCATTCATTCATACGTACTTCATTTCATTTCGTTCATCGTCCAGTGTAACCACCGGTTATACCTTAAATGTAGTTTAAGACTTTCATTAGGTTCGTTGTGCAATGACCAAGAATGACCTAATGTCATTGCTTAAATCTAACTCACCTTTTGATTATCCTATCCTAACACCTTTGGTATTCATTCATTTCATTATGTGCATCATTTGAGGCTGGCCTCATTCATTCATTGGGAACTTTAACTTTAACCGACATAGCTCATGTGAGCATCATGAAATCCAGTGTCTCCCCTACACCGAAAAGAGGTGGAATCACCGTCCAAAGTGATCCAATAACATGCTAGCGTACATGGGAATTTAACCCCGCCAGATCCCTATATTGGCAGTATAGGTTCAAAGACGAGGAGATATAAGGATACCCATACCCGGCAAGCCGGACAGTCTCATCTCATGAGAGTTACGTGAACCTCCGCCCTTCCCGAAAGAAGGCATCACCGCTCATAGCTAGTCTATCGGTGCTCAGTATAAAGTTTCATTTCATTCATCTCATACCTCATGGAAGCTGGCTTCTAGTATGAGGACATCATAGCTCATTAGATGATTTCTCATCTCATCATTCGTATTGAGTGTGTTAAGCTCAATACTCTCATTTTGAGTGTTCATAGAGACTGGTCTCTTCATTATCTTACCACTCTCATAGGTGAGTACGTATTGGTAACATTTACTTAGGCTCATTTGAGATTGCTCACATCATTTACATTAGCCTCATATCATGTTGTCACCACATTCGTCATCATTAGCATCTTTGCTTTTCATAGTTATTCACCTCTTATTACGTGAATGTTCATTTCATCATATGCCAATGCACTTGGCCATTTGGTGTGTTTCACACCCTTACTTAACCCTTCTAGGATTTCATTATTTCATTGTTCATTTCATCATTTCATTGTTCATCTCATCATATGCCAATGCACTTGGCCATTTGGTGTATTTACACTCATACTTAACCCTTCTAGGGTTCATCATTTCATTTCATATATCTTAGGTTCACTTACTTTTGATCGTATGCTAGACTTATGAGTCTATACACACAAGCCATGAGGCTTTATTCGTAGTTCGTTAAGTAACTCTTACATTCATAAGATTAAGTAGTACAAGACTTATGTATCTTGTAGTTATGCCAAGATCTTGAATTAGATCTAAGTAGGTGGCATTACTCTTATACGTTTTGTTCACGTATGATTTATGTATCAATACGGAAGGTTGGGTAAGGAATCCCAAGTCTTGAATCAATTGAATGTCATTTACATTATTAATAGATTTTATACTAATAGTCATGACATTTTAACTCTAAGTCAAAACACAATGTTTACATTGAAGGTTTACTTTTCTACTAAAAATCTCTCTTGTGTTGGGCGAGGGGTTGGGGTTTCAAGCCCCCACAACCCCATTTTCATTTTTCTTTAATATATTTCGGTTCATGTGAGGCTTTGGGACCCGAGGTCGAGTCCCCTCAGCCACACTAAATTATCTTCTAATTTCCCCTCCCTTCCATTCGCTTAGGCCGAGAGGTTGTGGGTTCAAACCCCCACAACCTCTTTATTTATTCTCCTTTTTTGAAAGTTGACTTATTTGAGTTGACTTGTGAGGTTGTGGGGTCGAATCCCCACTACCTCATTTTATTTATATATTATCTCCCTCATCCGCATAGAGGTCGTGGGTTCGAATCCCACGCCTCTCAAAACTTTTCTTTATTTTTTTCCTTTCCTTGGTTTCTAACCGAGAGGGTGTGGGTTCGAATCCCACCCCTCTCATTTCTTGTTTTCTTTTTCTTCACTCTTATTCCCCAGCCAACATAGGTTCGAATCCCCCTCACCACACGAATTTCTTCTTCTTTAATTAAACCATTTTTATTTTTATTTTTAAAGGGGTGATGTCTCGGGTTCGACCCTCAATGACCTCACCTTATTTTCCTTATTTTTCTTGGCATTTGAAACATCTTAGTTTGGCAGAGACATATTAACAAAATGCTGGAAATTCAAAGTAATCTTCTTCACTCATTTTCTTATCTCCATTTGTTAGTAGATTCATAGGACAATACATTGTACGTTTGGTACGTCCGTTAACAAAATTTTTCACGAACTCTTATCCAAAATGTTTACTCCTCAATTCAGCCACACTTCATGTCACATGAACATCATATTTTACATCAATTAGTGTACATAAAACAACCAACAAAACATCAACAAAATCCAGCCCCTAGGCCGAGACTCAAACATGCCAAACACATTTTGTTTCTTTCTTAATTCGAACACACACACACATGGTTGTCTTTTCATGAATTAACGTACATCCAATACATTAATATTCAGTACAAACATCACATAATCCTAAGTCTACCAGCATTAATACCAACCTACATTCGTTGGGAGCTAATGACAGGGACATGCAACAGGGGAATCAACCTTAGTTTTTGAGCCGAATATACTGAGTCCTAGGGGTCTCTTGGGAAAGGTACCAAGAGTAAGAAGACCCATAGCTTGTTTTCTTGTTAAATGTCCAGAATGCTGCCCAAGAACTCCTCCACAAATCAGTCCAAACACTCACACTCACACCTCACCCGACTAGCGTAGTATGTTTTGCTTAACGTTACCGAATTGCTTTCTCTTTTGTGTTTTGCTTGTGAATTCTTCAAGCATGAAGAATTTTTGTTTTCTTCTAACTTTAGTTCACGTTTGCAGCCAGAGAGTGTGTGAAAAAGAGAGAGAGAAATCGTGCAAGAGAGTGTGGGGAAATGGGAGATAGAAGTCTAGTATAAGTAGGACTTTGTGGGTTTGAATTAGTCAACTTATTAATTAATAAAAATTAATAAAAAATCTGATTTCTTTTTCCTAAATCAGCTATTACTAATTATTTATTAAAACTAAATTAACACATTAAAATAAAAGCAAGTTAAATGTTGCTTCTAGTGGGGTTCGAACCCGGGTGACCCCATTTTGCGAAAATGGGTCACTTCGGGTTGCCCCACCCGAATTTCTTTAATTTTTTAACTTAATTAATTAAATAATTAATTACTCTGGGTAATTACAACATTACCCTTGGCCTGGAAAAGACCATTTTACCCTTGGACCCTCAAAACTTAAAATTTCTTCTTTTGAGTCCGGTAAACACTCTTTCGATTAAATCTTCATTTTCGTGAGCCTCACATGGTTGGTTCCAACCTTTCCAAGCTCAATTAACTCCCCAAGTTAGTTGGCATGGTCGTAGTAAGGGTTCTGAGGTCTGGTTCTACGCGTATCAATACGTGTGGACCTTGGTCTAATCGCATGCATTCTTGAAAAACCTAAGTCTTGATCCTATTCATTTTTAGGGTTGTTACAGGATCCACCTTGTCTTTTGTTACTCCTTTAGTAGCTAGTAAATTTGACTTGCTTCCTGAGATCTTGCATGAACCTTTTCTAGTTAGTACTCCAATAGGAGACAACATTAGAGCTGAAAGAGTATATAGAGGTTACCCAATAACTGTTCTTGATAGAGTTACCTATGCTGACCTAATAGAATTAATCATGCTTCACTTTGATATAATTTTAGGTATGGATTGGCTCCATGAATTCTATGCTACCATAGACTGGTGAAACAGGGTAGTAAGGTTTCAGTTTGCTAATGAGTTAGAGCTGGAATGGAAAGGGCGTAGTTCAAATCCAACAGTCCAAATAGTTTCCGATCTTAAAGCCAGTAAGATGTTATCTAAGGGGTATTTATACCACTTAGTCAGAGTCAATGACTTAGAACATGAAGTTCCTTATGAGTTTCAAGATGTCTTTCCGGAGGATTTACTAGGAATCCCTCGTTAACGCGCAATTGACTTTGGTGTTGACTTAGATACCAACACCAAACCAATTTCCATTCCTTCCTATAGAATGGCTCCAACTGAATTCAAAGAGTTGAAGTTGCAGTTAAAAGATCTACTTGATAAGGGCTTCATCCAACCGAGCATATCCCCATGGGGTTCTCCAGTGTTGTTCATTAAGTAAAAGGATGGAAACCTTGGAATGTGTATCGAATATCAGCAAATCAACAAAGTCGCTATAAAGAACAAATACCCTCTTCCCAGAATTGATGATCTATTTGATCAACTCCAAGGTTCAAGTTTCTTTTCTAAAATAGATCTCCGGTCAGGGTATCACCAGCTTAGAGTGAGACAAGAGGACATTCCTAACACTGCCTTCCGTACTAGGTATGGTCATTACGAGTTTCTTGTCATGTCATTTGGTCTCACTAACGCACCAGCAGCTTTTATGGACCTTATGAATAGAGTCTTCTGTGAATACCTTGATTTTTTTTTCATATTATTCATAGTTGACATCCTCATATACTCTAAGACCAGAGAAAATCATGAACAACATTTGAGAATGACATTGCAAGTACTCAGGGAACATCAGATGTATGCAAAATTTAGCAAATGTGAGTTTTCGCTGAGATCGGTGACCTTATTTTGTCATGTTGTGTCCGATCAGGGTGTAGAGGTTGATCCAAAAAAGATTGAGTCAGTAAAGAAATGGTCAAGACCCCTCACTCCTACAGACATTCGAAGTTTCTTGGGTTTGGCTGGTTACTATCGCAGGTTTGTTGAGGGCTTTTCCGCTATTGTTGCTCCATTGACAGCTTTAACAAAGAAGAAGGCGAAGTTTGAGTGGTCTGAAACTTGTGAAAAGAGATTCCAAGAGCACAAAGACAGACTCACTTCAGCCCCAGTTCTTACATTGCAGAGGAGTGGTGAAGGATATGTGGTGTACTGTGATGCTTCCTGAGTAGGTTTGGGATGTGTTCTTATGCAGGATGGCAAGGTGATTGCATATGCATTAAGACAGTTGAAAATCCACGAGAAGAATTACCCCACCCATGATCTTGAGTTAGATGTTGTGGTATTTGCGTTAAAACTTTGGAGACATTACTTATATGGTGTACATGTTGATGTATTTAATGACCATAAAAATCTTCAGTATGTTTTTACACAGAGAGAATTGAATCTTCATCAGAGAAGATGGCTAGAGCTGCTCAAGGATTATGACATGAGTTTCCACTATCACCCAGGTAAGGACAATGTAGTGGCCGATGCTTTGAGCCGATTAAGCATGGACAGTGTGTCTCATATTGATGATGAGAAGAAGGAGGTTGTTAAAGAGGTACACCAATTGGCTAGGTTAGGTGTACGGCTGGTTGATAACCAAGTTGGGGTGTTTATGTTCATTCCAGTTCTGAATCCTCATTTGTTGTAGATGTTAAGGATAAGCAGCATCTCGACCCAGTACTTATGGAGTTAAAAGAGTCAGTGTTGAGTAAGCTGAATGAATCATTCTCCCTAGAGGGGATGGTGTGGTTATATACCAGGGTAGATTGTGTGTACCCAATATTGATAATCTGAGGCCTAATATTATTGTAGAGGCTCATGGCTCCAGGTATTCCATTCATCCAGGTTCCACCAATATTTATCATGATCTCAAGGAGATCTATTGGTGAGAAGGTATGAAGAGAGATATTTCTAAGTTTGTGGAGGAGTGCCCCGATTGCCAATAGGTTAAGGCCGAACACCTTAAGTCTGGAGGTCTAACACAGTCGATTCAGATACCAACATAGAAGTGGGAGTCTGTTAATATGGACTTTGTGGTTGGTCTGCCCAAGAGCAGGAAACTGCATGATTCCATTTGGGTCATTGTTGAAAGTATGACTAAGTCTGCTCACTTCATTCCTGTAAAGTCTACTTACAGGGCTGAAGATTATGCCAAGTTGTATATTGATGAGATAGTGAGGTGGCATGGGATCCCTTTATATATAATTTCGGATAGAGGACCCCAATTAACTTCTCACTTTTGGAGATCTTCTTAAAAGAGATTGGGTACACAGTTGAAGCTCAGTACTGCTTTTCATCCTCAGACGGATGGGCAAGTAGAGCGTACCATTCATACCCTTGACGACATGCTAAGAGCCTGTGTTATTGACTTCAAGGGGAGTTGGGATGATCATTTGCCACTGATTGAGTTCTCTTATAATAATGGCTAACATTCCAGTATTGAAATGGCACCTTTTGAAGCACTGTATGGAAGGAGATGTAGGTCCCCATTTGGGCAGTTTTACGTAGGAGATTCTTCCATCCTTCGACCTGAGATCATACATGAGGCTACGGAAAAGGTGAGAATGATCAGGGATAGATTGGCTACTGCTTACAGTCGTCAAAAATCCTATGCTGATAAAAGGAAGAGGGCTCTTGAATTCGAGGTAGGTTATCAAGTCTACATGAAGATATCACCCATTAAAGGGGTGATGAGGTTTGGTAAGAAAGGGAAGTTGAGTCCGAGGTATATAGGTCCTTATGAGGTCTTACAACGAGTAGGGAATGTTGCCTATGAACTGAGTTACCAAATGACTTGATTTCTGTTCAGCCAGTGTTTCATGTTTTGATGCTTAAAAAATTTCTAGGTGATCCAGCATCCATCCTGACTGTTGAGGGGTTAGGAGTCAATGAGAATCTTTCTTATGAAGAGGTTCCAATTGAAATTTTAGATCTCCAAGTGAAGCAGCTGAGGAAGAAGGAGGTTGCTACCGTAAAGGTGTTTTGGAGGAACCACCTTTTTGAGGGAGCAACATAGGAGTCCGAGGCCGACATGATATCCTGTTACCCTCAGTTGTTTAGTTCTTGAGGTTAGATATACTATTCCTAAGTCTGATTTTGTTTATGAAACTCTAAATTTTAGTGCATTAGTCGGTTTTGGTGCTTTAAGTCCATGACTGTATGTTTTATACTTGCACTATATGAGTTAATATGAGCTCATGCTTGCATTCATGTTTCTGTTTTTGTATAGTGTTGACATGATTTTTGTGTCGCATGAGTTGTGATGTACATTGAGAAGGAAGTTCCTCTATCTCAGATATGAAGCTTGAGATAAGCTTTGAGTGATGTGCATCATTCAGAGTAAGTTGTGAATCATATATTCACAAAAAGTAAAGTTTCAAGTATGTTGATGTGTTTTTCGAAAATACCCTCTTTGATTCAAAATGATGTGTAGTGTCATTCGGGGACGAATGTTCCTAAGGGGGGAACAATGTAACATTCCAGAAAATATACTTGTCTAGTGAAGAGTCTATTAGGTTTTAAGAATATGTATTGGGGTACACAGGCATCCCAATGCCCAATATTGAGTAATATTGGGCATGTTAGAGAATATTGGCTTAAGGGTGTTAGCAATTTTCTATGTATTAACAAGTAACTTAAAATACACTTTGATGTTCAATTGCTACAATCCAAGCTTGTTTAGGAATTGTACCTGCAATGAAGACCCTAAGCTAAAATTCATATTTTCATCGCTTACACACATTAGGTACGAGGCATCAAAGTGTCAAGCCTAGGTACAATATCCCATGATTATTTAAAATGATCATGTAGATTAAGTAGTGCCCAAAGACATAGTGAGGATCCTTGGGACAAGAAGTGAACTTTCCAAGTACAACTACAGAGTGCACGGTTAGGAAAGTGCATGTCAACAATGTGCAAGCACATGTTCTCTTGGCCAAGAGACCAAGGGACCAAGCCTAACCGATTCAGTTAGGGCGGTTAGGGGAACGACACGCGTTGGGTCAAACCACATGAGGCCGAGCTTCCTAACCAATCCTAGGTTCTAACTAACTTACCTAACTAGCTAACTAACCTAGGAGTAACTAAAATGAACTAACTAGTCTGCCCAAAATCCTAAGACCTAACCGGGTGATACTAGCCGAGTAGCTAACTAAAGAAACATCCTAGTACCTAATCTAGGATGGTCCAAAGGGGTTGGTTATGGTCCTAGTGACTTAGGGGTACTTTACTAATTACCCTAGGTCACTTAATTAATTAAATTAGCAACTTAATTAATTAATTTAAATTCATGGTCAAACTTGAGACCCTTAGAAAATTTTAAGAATTTAGCTAAGTCAACTGCTCTCCTCTTTTTAGTCAATTTAGGAGGGGCGTTTTGGTAATTAGATAATTAATTTATTTAATTAAGTTAATTAGTCTAAGTTTAATTAGTCAATATTCAGTTCCTAACACTTAGACTAACATTTATCTAGTTGAAACCCTCAACTGAAAAACAATGAGCAAACAAAAGAAGAAAAAAACAGAAAAATACTCTCGGTTCTCCTTAGGCGATTTCATGGCAATTCTTCAAGATTTTCGGGCAAAGAACAGGGTGATCTTTGTATATTCAATTATACTCTAAGGTATGGGTTTCTCTCTTAGATTCCTTTCTCCAAGAGGCTTTTCAAACGTTTGGAATTCAAGTAAACCGAAACTTGGGTTGTTCCCAGTGAAATTGTCGAATGTTCATCTCCCTAGTTCTCCCTATTTCCGATTCTAGTAGTATGTATAATGCAAATCTCGAGCATGTTATTGGTATGTGGTGCTAACTGCTCATTATGTGTATGTTTTGGTGATTTGATAATGTCGAATGAGACCTATAGGTTAGATCCGTATGATTAGAGTATCATTTACATGAGATAAGGAATGTTGTAATGCCTAATTTTGTTCGATAAGATGAAATTTTTATAAGTCGTTTATGAAATTCAATTTACTGTTGAAAGGAATGAAGGTTTCGATTACTGTGTGTGTTTACAGTAGATATGTTTGTAAGAGTTTGGAAAGCAATGTTTCAAAGAAGAAATAAGAATGAGAATCAAAGCTAGTTAATGAATCTTCAATGCCAAGTCAGCTTTGTAGCTTGGCCAAACTAAGGACTGAATTATTCTTATAGTCTAATTATAGGTTAAAAGGTGGCTTGCTTAAAATGATGATATTACTATAGTATATACATGAAGTTAATTGACTTGGCTAGTTATAATATCATGACAAGTGTTTAGTGAAAGTTTGGTTTATGCCGATAAATTGGCCAGCAATATTATTTCCAAAATATGTAATAGAATTGGCCAATGACTGAGTCATACCAATCTTATGTGGCCAATGTAAATTATGATGTTTCTTGTAAGGCCAAATACATGTTAAAGATTGACTTGACAAGATTAACTCAATGAACTCATAGCCTAGTGTATGCCACTAATTGGGACAAGTCCCAACATACCCTATCTAAATGAACTCATGAAAATAGTAGTACATTGAATAAGTCCTTATAACTTTTATAAAGAATGGTACAAGACTACAAAATAACATTGAACAAGATAAGGTGAGTACTGAAATAAATAAAAGCTTATGAGTTATGAAATTGACCTACAATGGGGTGTTAAAGAAACTGAGACAAGTCTCACTTGCACCTAAACAATTATGTTAAAGATACTCATATAAGAGTGTGTTAGAAATCATGAGACAAGTCTCATTAACACCATGATGATAATGTAAGATTTAAGTTCACATTCATCAAGTATAGAAAGTGATAACAAGTCATCCATTGAGCTAAGCATACCTCATACTATAAGCAAGCTTCCATAATGTATGAGTCAACTTTAAAAGTTGTTAAGTATAATAAATTGAGCTAAGCACCGATAGACTAGTAATGAGCTTGTGCAAGCACATGTAAGCCTCATGAGATGAGACTACCACCAAGGTGGATAAGGGTCTCCAAATTCTCCTAGTCCTTGAACTATGTCGCCAGCATAGGTTACCAGCTAGTGGATCCACCTAAGAAAGCTAGGAAGTATTCGGTTTCACTTTGGCCGGTGAACCACCTCTTTTCAGTGTGGGGAAGATAATGGATTTCATGTTAGATCACATGATCTATGTCGGTTAAATGCTAAAGATTTCTTTAAGAAAGTAAGAAAGAAAGAAAGAAAGAACTAGGAAGATGATGGGTGTTCAGATAGGACGACCAAAGGGTGAGGTTAGACTAAGTAATGATGTAAGTCATTCTTAGTCGTTGCACAGAAGATCCCAATGGAATTCTTAAAAGAATATCATAAGTCCAACTATCATGTTCAAAGTGAACATGAGATCAAAGAAGAAGAAATGTAAGTTCAAAGTGAACTAAGTAAGCAAAAGCATAAGAATATCAAATCATCAGTGTTTGATAAGAATGAAGTTTTATCAGTTATTGGTTTATGCCATTAAAGGGAGCAAAACATAATGACTCATCAATTGGAGTATGAATATATGACCCAACATCTTTATATTATGAAAATGATCAAATAATGGTCATAGCCAATAAAGATTGGCTTATAAAGACTTCATGCCCAATTTAACAAGAATGGAAAGAATAACTTATGAGTAGGGTAGTCAAATCATTTCCTTAGTCTTTTGGATTACTTACTTGATTCATTGTAGCAATAGGACTACAATGAATCAATGCAATCATAAGTAAAACATAGGATCAAAGGAGATCATTGAACTACACAACAAAAAAGAAGAAAAGACTGGAAAATAAACTAAGTCTGGGAGAGGGAGCTCTCGGCCTAAGGGGAACAAAAATATTACATTTTTCTTAAGTTGTTCTAAAATTATGTTCATGATTCCAAGGTCTTATGTTCATATATAAAATGAGTTGTGTGCTTTAAATGCATGAAAATATGTCATATTCATAAGATGATTCATAAATAACGAATTTGGAAAGTAAAGTGACTTCACTTTCCAAAAAATGGCATGTTGCTATAGGAAGAGCTTTCCTTGATCATGCATAGTCCTTATGTGTTTATGTGCATACACCCATACTTAGTACAAGTCTGTACTAACCCATATACAATTACTATTTCTATAGGTACATTTCCTTGAAGAAGATTGAATAGCAGTTGAAGCTGTTTGGACTAGTACCTCCAAACTTTGGTAGGTCCTCTTGAGTTCGAGGATGCCTACGCTTTATTTCTAGCTTTAGTAGAATAGATATAGCTAGTGGATGTTATCCCTAGCGTTTCCTTTCAAACATTAATTCAAGCTCTTGTATTAAAGCCGGTTCGGCAACTATCAATGATATTATGAATTCTTCATTTCAATTGTTCAATCTGTCAGTAGATGGTTGTTTATTTTGAGCTATTAGTATATCACTCTTATGCAAGAATTATATGAAGTCTAAGTACACTTCAGTAAATTTAAAAAGTTTTTAAATATTCCACTAAGTTTAACTGTATGATTGTGATGAAAGCTAAGAAAAGGCTTGTTTGCGACCTCTGAGAGGTTAACGACGCTGGTCTCATATAGTGTCTAGGACCCGTGTGTGACAGGGTTAGTGAGTGATCTCCACGAGAGAGTGGTTATAATGGAAAGGTTTTTATCATGAGCTTTGGAAACACCAAGCCCACCTTTATGTTTTGCATGGCTACTGTATCCCTGTTAAAATAGTGTAGTTTTTCTCTTCTGAACGGTAGACCCCCAAAGTTAATCCCTTTAAATATTATCAATGTCCTTAAAGATCATCTTAGTGTGAATGAAAAGTTGCATCGTATAAGTTAGAATAGTGTAAAGGGTTGTTTTAATGAGTGTCAAACAAATGAAGTTTAGCTTCTAGTTAGAAAGCTTAGCCTTCCTGTTATCAAGGATTTGAACATAATTGGATGATTCCGGATTTTTATTCAGAATAGGGAAACCATATTATTTCCCAAAGCCCTCACCATGAGTAATATTAAGCAGTCGATGGATAAGGTAAGGAGTGGAGTCCGTACATGATTTAGCGTAGATCACATTTGATTTGGAGGAGTTAATTTTTTCTCTAGAAAGGGTACATAAGGAGTATAGCACTCGATGAATTGTTTGTGTAGTTTTTGGGTTGTCTTGGGCAGTCAACGTTAGATCATAAACGAACCATTTTTTGAGAGTTTAATGGGGTTCTACTTGATAATATAAACTTGATAATTTATATACGTTGATAATAGTTACATACAAAGGATGAAAATATATGGAGACATGGGATCACCTTGTCTTATACCCCATGAGGGAGAGAAGTAGTCTGTTTTTGTTCTATTCACAAGGATAACAATCCTGCTAGTAGTGGTACAACTCATAATGAGGTTGATGATTTTTGGTGGAAATTTAATAAAACACATCCCCTGATAAAAAAATGATAAAACTCAAATATTCTCTGTAAAAATAATTTAAAGGGACAATGGTCGTAATCAATTAAAATGCCCAACGATGATCAGGGTCGAATCTCATAGAGAATGCCATGGAGAATTACTATCAAGAAACTTAGTCTTTAAGATCACTCATTTGTAATAGTAAGAACAAGTGGGTAGATAATTCCATAAATTTAATATAAAGATTTGGTTATCAATTATCACAATTAACGTAAAATAATGAATAATTCAATAATTAACAAGTTGTAACACTCCGAAAACTAGTACATCAAAATAGAGGTTAACATGAGGGTTATAGTCGTAAATCTACCTCCCCGTACCTAAAAACAGGTCTCTGAACCTCCACCCACGTTTGAAGAGCATGGGTTGTGGGTCCAACCACAGTGCATAGGTGAGGGTCTCTTGAGTGAGGGCCAAAGTATCTGTCAAGACCACAGATTACCAGGATGGACTTTAAGTCCATCCACGGTCCATCAATGTGGTCTCGTGGGTGAGGCCTAAAACTGTCATTTGGCAGTTACACTTAGGGGCGTTATGGGTTTTCTAGTTTTTTATTTATATTAAGTCACATCGTTTTACAATAAATTAGAATAGCTATAAAAGGTTTTTAAGGTACCAAATAAAATCATCTTCCTCATAATTCCAAATCACAAAAAAAACACAAACCCTCTCCCAAAATTCTATTTGTAGAACTCAAAGGAAGGAAAAGAAGGACGATGAAACTAGGGTTTACGGAGTAAAGATTTATACTCAATTTCGTTGGAATTCATTCTTAAAGTATGGTAGTCCTTAATTTTTGGATATCTATCATCCATGGAGCCCCTTCAAAACTCAAATTTCAAGGATATAAATTCCTCAAAAGCTAGGGTTTGTCTCCAAGTCAAGGATTCCTTTGAAAAACTATTTTGTTGATTTAATTAATTTATATCATAATTGAATTGATGATTCATTATTGTTTTATGATGAAATCCCCATATTATCAATTTATGATCTTGTGATGTTGGTGAATTGTAGAAACAAGAGTATTATGAGATTATCATTGTAGTAATAAATAAGTTGAATCATGTTAATATCCATGTTTAATGTAGTAATTGTAGAGGTGTTGATTGAAAACGTTCTATGGTCCTTGAAAGGCAATGTATGCGAATTATGCATGACTATGAGGGTTACGTATATGCTTGAAGATCACTTTGAGAGTTAAGTGAATATGATTATGATCTAGTTGTTGTGTTGTTGGAGGTTATCCTCATGTACACACTTATGTATGATTATGATATGATGTTAATAGTTTTCTCACAATATGATGTTTCTAAGGTTGAAAGGCTATTCTCACCTATTAAATCAAAGAGCTATTGTAGGAGATATGTTGGATTGAGTGTCAAGACATACTTTCATGAGTGTGAACTTTACTCAAGACTTAATGTTAACTCTATGAGTATAATGCTTAACACTAAGTGGATAGCGATATGAGATGGAAGCCCTCATGTTCGTAGAGGTTAGGTTTCTAGGAGCAATCTCTTGGGATGGAGGACCTAACATTAGTAAAGGTCAGGTTTTCTAGTAGACACTCCCTTATCCCATAAACTATGTCCCCTCATAGATCTTTATAATCCAACTAAGCCAAGAGTATGGATATACCTTAGGCAGGTAGGAAAACCCTATTTCGGTGTGGTGTAGACACCAGATTCCATGTTAGCTCACATGATATATGTCGGTTAAGGCTTATACCACTATGATAGTATAAACAAAAATATAAATTATGAAGTATAGTTACTCAAGAAACTTTACTTAGTATGGGTGGGATTATGGGATCTTATTCATGCATTGCACAATTAAGTTTTGAGGGGATTTATGGTATGTTACTTTTATGGAATGATGATTTATCAGTTAATTATGCTTATGACTTATTCTTGTCCATTATCTTCAAAATGATGTTTTAACATAGTAAATTGCATTCAACTAAAATGTCCCTTTTAGCATGATTTCATAATCTTATGCATGGCCATTATGCTTAGTGCATTTGTGTACTAACCCATATTTTCCAAAATTTTCCCTAAGTGTAGGGTACGGTTCTCAAGGTTGTCCTCATTGTGGCTAGTGCTTGGATTTGTTCATTTCTCCTTGTTTGTGGTTAGTACTCGTGATTGTAGGACGGATTTTTATGAACTGTGATCGTACTTATTCAACTATCGTAATAGATGTCTTATTAAGAGAAGTTTAGATCTTATGCTTTCCTTTATGAAAATTTCAGGACTTGAAATGTGTTTTTACTCTTACTTTTCTAATGCTATATGTTATGATAAGCTAAGTGTCTTACTTTAACACTTTTAGGGTTCTATGTGCCATGTTACAGCTACACGGTACCCCTGGGTCGTGACTAATTTGACAATCATAGCAGTAGGTTTAGAATGATTCTAGGATGATGCCTCATAATCCCCATCTAGTAGAGTATTGTTCATAAGTGTGAAACGCGCCAAATTTATGAATGAGAGGCTATAAGATGTTTAGGAAATTTTATTTCTTTCATTACTCTTAATTCATGTCTTAGAGTTTAACTCTATGAGGTCCCCCTTCTAATCCTTTTCTTGTGTAATCAGGATATCAATACACGAAGGGCTAATACTAGAAGAATAAAGGGTAAAAATTTGAATGAGGAACCTCCTCATTCTAATAAAGCTCCTCACGCTAATCAAGCTCTGATTAATCTTTTATCAATGTCATATATGGAGATTAGATCGACATTTCAAATGTTGGCGCAGGCTTTGACTATTTAAGCTCAAGTTGTGACTGCTCAAGTCAATAGAGATATTGTGAATCACATGAATCCTAATGTAAATTCGGTTGCATAAAGGGGTAGGGATTTTTATAGAATAAACCCTCTCGAATTTCAAGGCTCTAAAGTGGAAAAGAATTTCCAAAGATTTATCGATGAGGTGTATAAAGTTCTTGATATTATGGGGGTCGCTTTGGAAGAGAAGGCGGATCTAGCCGCCTACAAAATAAAGGATGTTGCTCAAGTATGTATAAATTGTGGAAGAAAGGAAGACATGTTTGAGCGGGACCGGTTGAATGTGAAACTTTCAAATTGACATTTCTTGATATATTCTTTCCTTGAGAGTTAAGGGAAAATAATTTAGAGGAACTCATTAACATTCGCCATGGAAGTATGAGCGTGAAAGAGTATGCTCAAAAATGCACTCAATTGTCCAAGTATGTTGCGAGTATCGTGGCGGATCTGAGGGATGAGATTAGTAGGTTTTTGACAGCTGTGTTCAGTTTTGTAGTAACAGAATGTCGTTCAATAATGATCCATCATGATATGGATGTATCACATCTTATGGTGTCTACAAATAGAGGAACAAAAACTCAAGAAAAATAATATGGAGGCAAAAAGAGAAATGACCGTGATGGGAACTTTTCCAATGCTAAGTCTGATAGACAAGGTCGACAAAGATTCAAACAAAGGTTCCCAACCAAGGATTCTGTAGTGCTCCCCCAAGGGTCAATAAGGATAGTGTGGCTAACCCAAAACCTAAAGGAGGTATAGTGGTGGTTCTTATGTTGCTAGGCCTAACTGTGGAAAATGTGGAAGAAAACATGATGGTAAGTATCTACTTGACTCCGACGGTTGCTATGGTTGTGGGAAGAGAGGCCAAAAGATGAGAGTTTGCCCGATGTTCATGACCAAAGGGAGAAAGGCAAACAAGCTCCTCCAAGCGGTTCAAAATCCAATTAAACAAAGTAAAACCACTTTTATGCTTTTCAAAGTCGAGGTGATAAAGAGAGCTCCCCGGATGTGGTAACCGGTATATTAAATGTCTTTTCTATTGATGTATATGCCTTGTTAGAACCCGATGCTACTTTGTCATTTCTGACACCTTTTGTGGCCATGAAGTTTGAAATACTCCACGAAGTGTAAGTAGAACTTTTTTTGTCTCTACCCCGGTTGGTGACTTGGTGGTGGCTAAGAGAGTTTATAAAAGTTTTCCCAGTTTTGTGTCCCATAGAGTTACTTTGGTGGATTTGGTAGAGTTGGACATGTAATACGTTGATATCATTTTGGGTATTTATTGGTTTCATGCATGTTATGACTCTATCGATTGTAGTACTCGGGTGGTTAGATTCCAATTTCCAAATAAGCATGTGTTAGAGTGGAAGGGGGAAAATTCTATACCTAGAGGTCAATTTGTGTCTTGTCTTAAAGCTAGGAATATGATCTCTAAAGGGTGTATTTACCATCTTCTTAGGGTGAGGGATGTTGAATGTGAAACCCCTCCTCTAGACTAGGTTCTGGTAGTGAATGAGTTTCTGGAAGTTTTTCTCGATCATTTATTCGGTATTCCTCCCGAGCGGGAAATAGATTTTGGTGTGAACCTTTTGTCGTAAAGCAACCTATCTCCATTCCCCCTATAGAATTGCTCCGATCAAGTTGAAAGAGTTGAAAAAGTATATAAGGGTTTTATCCGACCAAGTATTGCTCCATGGGTTGTGATGCTTATCGTGACCAATGACACTACTTCCGATTCAAGTTCTACGATCGTAGATAATATAGTAGCCCCATCGAGGGTTGGGGTCGTGTCACAAGGGAGTGTTAGTGAAAATTTGTAGTTAATTAGAATTTCATTTTATTTTTTCATAGCTAAAGAAATTAACGAGTAAAACATTGTAAATTAGAGGGGCTGACACGAAAGTATCAAATATCAAAAGGAGTTTTTTTGCCACAAGTAGCAAAATAACGAAAATAACAAGAAATCTAAACAATGTAATGGGGAATACTTGAAATGTGACGGCAACAAGAATTAATTTATATTATTGGGTACATGCCTTCAATAGAAGACCTACAAAACAATAGTGTCTAGGCTAAGCTTTATGGAAACAAGTTCTCTGTCGAGCAACTTACCCTGTTTCAGATGGGTTCCTCTCTAACACTCATTTGCCGCTTGAAGACCAGCTTACGCCTTACCCCTCTATCTCTCTTGAGCTGAGTGTTACGATATACGACTATGGTACAACCTTTGGGGATGAACCTCATGTCGTCCCACTCCTTAGACCTTCAATCTAGTGTCTTGGTTTTGCGATTTCAATCTCAAGAAAGACAAAAAAACATGGGTCAACTTGTATTTGCAACTAAAAATCCATTAGATTAAACCACAATTACTAGAAGAAATCACCATTAAAATAGAATTAATCCACCAACAAGCAAGACCCAACAACAATATTAACCCATTTTTTCTAAATCACACCCCAAGAATGGTTTTTTTTGGCCACACATCAAAAATTAAAAATTATACCTTCAATGATGTTGAAAGTAAATGGGTATGATAAACGATGTCTTTCTTTGAGCAAAGAAAGAATAATCAAGGAGACCCACTTCCAAATTGAAAGAGAAGAAACCCTTCGTTCTTCAAGTCTTCAAAACCCGTACAAAAGTAATAAAAATATGATAATGTTCTATTCTATTTGGGAACTCTCTGAAACAGATAATAAGACTGTATTTATAGTTTTAGAATTAATTTTGCAGCGGATCACTCGGTGAATTTAGTGGGAATCTTCGATCAACTCGGCTATTCGTCCTTTGTCTGGTTTATTGCCTTCTATTCATGCCTATAACATCTTTGAGTCTGTTGTTCCGCCGATTGGATCCTTTTTTTTACGGCTAATCACATTGGGAAAAAAGGTGGTATCCATGCCTATGAACGACTCGCCAAGTGGATTCGACAATGCTCAAGCTTTCTTTCTTCGTCCTTTTCAGCCTTTTCGCTTCATTTTGCAACATATTGTCCATGCTTTCCTTCAAATTTCAAATAGCTGAAACTTAAGAGTTTTCATCAAATATTGAGATTAAAAAAGCAATACAGGACACTATTTCTACTCAAATATAGACATTAATGAGTCCAACATGTGGACTCATCAACACCCCCAACTTAAACTTCTGCTTGTCCTCAAGTAAACTCAAGTTCAACAGTTCAAAAGGATGTCTCAAATAGTGTTACATAAGACCCAATCATCAATGTACACAACAAGACTCAAATTACTTATGAAAGGATCAACTTTGTACTCAAATATTCAAGTTGTGACACACCATTACCAATGATTATCGAGCTCGCATTACTTGCTTCATGCTCAAGTTTAATCTCAACAAAAGCATTAGAATGCCTCACAGAAATGATGATTCCATTTTCACAAAATAAGTGTATAATCAATTTAATGTTCGAGAATCATATACAACGCTCACTCTAAAAAAGAGGAACACAATGCATGCGTTCACCCATAGGTGTGCCCTTTTTTTCCAGTCAACATTAGTTTCAATTTTGTCAAGATTAACAAGGTCTTTTTAAGGCTTGTAATGGGGCTGAGCGCAAAGGAATGGTCATTTACGCTTAGTGACTAATAATCCTCATGAATTGTAGTGGTTGTAACACTTCATTTCTTCTTCCTTCCTCATCTTTGTTAGTTCCATAAGTCATACTATTATTTACTTCCCATGGATAGTGTGGAATCCCTATTCTTTAGGACTTTAATTCCACAAATTTTCTTTTTCATTTCTTTGCTTTTTTCCCTTTTTCTTCTCCCTTTTTTACATATGGAGGATTTTCATCTTTGTGCAACACCATGGGTTAAGGAATACTTTCCTTGCACTTCTTTGACTTTGCCCTTTTATTTTTCCCACACACCACATCTTAGGATTTTGGACTAAGTCTACTATTTCAATCAAACCAATCATTCAAGAGGATCAAGGAAGATGGATGAAGAAGGGTCTAGTTTTCATCAAACTTCTTCCAAAGAAAGTTAAGGCTCAAGGGGTGTTTAGGAGAGGTTCACACGCTCACAAAAGAGGTCACAAGAGCAGTATATGTCAAATTGACTCACACTCTATAAAATAGCCTCAGATCATTATCAAGAGAAATCATTACTTAGTCAACCAAGCTAACGGATAACATTCTAGGTGTTGTCAAGCATGGTTCAAGGTAAGTTTATCATACAAGGCATCAATACTTATGTTAAACAAGACTTTACAAACAACATGGATCTTTCATTTCATACGATACTAAAAAATAAGTACGAATTTAAAAATTTCTTCGCACAGGAAGAATACTTTCATTAATAAGCAAGCGGATGACTTTATAACACCTAAATTTACAATATGTGTGCCTCATAAACCATCTAATAATTTAGAGTACAACATTGGGACTAAGCACATACAAAACTTAAAGAAAGACTAAAGAGACATAAAATGAACATGTGGGTCTTCTCCTCGAATCTATGAGGACTCACCAATATTCATCTTCCACCACATAGAAACCTAACAAACCTCCATGGCATACCACATCTTTAATCCCTACACTTCACTAAAAAAGGGAAACAAAGGGGTTCATACAATTAAGCACTAAGTATAAAGACCATGCAAAAACCATGTTAAAAGGGACATTTGATATTGAAACATGCTTTCATGATATTTTGATAATAATCATCCTCATAAAAGTTTTAGAAACATGACACAAGTCAAAATTCCCATATAAGACCATTTTCAAGTAACATCAACATATAAAACAAGACAAAACCATATTAATCAAGTAAGCAATTCACCATTTAGTCTCTCTACCTAAGGCTACTCTAAGACCAACCTAAGTATGACATGAAGAGACCTCCCATAAACCCTTTTCAAGCACACCTAAGTATTTCTCAAAGTCACCCTAGAAAAGGACCTTTCTATTGAATATACTATCATTAGGAGAATATACATTACATAAGTTATTTAGATGTCCAGAATACAATTAGGAGACTTCATATAATGGTCTTAGAAGACCCAGGGAACTCATTTTAGTATCTTCAAAGCCTACTCGTGTTATTTGTAGATAGAATCCCATACTACTATACAATAGCGAGGTATGGAATCCGGATTCTACCCTACTCCATGGAGGGTGTTCTACGTGCCAAGGGTAGAACTACGACACATACCATGTTGGGATATGGTTTAGGGGATATAAAAAGTCTTCTTTGTAATCTAGTCTTATACTAGATTAGAGCTACTTACATAAATATATCCACTCGTTGTTTTGCCTTCGTTCTAATATAGTAAGTTCATTCATATAAGTGTATTAGAGAAGGTACAATCACTAAGCCCTACCAACTCATAAAATCATTTCCAAGGAGGGGTCCATAAGGGCTGTCGATCAAGGTTCATTAAGGATAGCCTTTATGACTTCCTTAGGGATGGTTTCATCCCGTTCTAGCAAACCTACCTCTAAGTCCATCATTCCACTCAAGAAGGAGTCACCGCTTCAAGGCTTATTCATTAACCTTCTTTTCATATTCAAGGTTTCACAATCTTAACGTTCTTTTCATATTCAAGGTTTCACATTAGTCCTTCATAGACAGGTATCTACTTTGGGTTTATCAACCCTAGACTTTCATTCATTCATACACACATGACAAGGATGCCTAAGCCTACCAAGTCAAGAGATCTCAATCATATAACTTTCGTACATCAAAGAGAAGGCACCTAAGTCAACGAATATATTCCAAGAGTTCATACTCTATAAGCCTTTATGTATCGAGTAGGGACAACTAGGTCTACCTAATCTAGACACCATATCAACATATAAGTACCTTCATAGTCCTTCATCATCAAATGTAAACATTAGAGAAATACACTATTCCTCACATCATGCCCACATTATACAAGATCACACACATATATCACGTCATCCTTCACTTTATGAATTCATATAAGTCATACAACCTTATACAAAATCAAATTACCCAATATAACCAAATTCACATTATGCCTTCACCTATACCATAACATGATAATACTACAATTCACATAATAATGACAACAAGGCCATGATCACAATAAGAACAAGAAGTAAACACTGCCACCATATGTGGACCATACAACAGAAGAGCAATTCTATAGCGGTTCAACAGTAGCAAGGGAATTAGGTTAACTTAAGTTCTTCCAATAGCCACCATCACTATCCCTTCAAGCACCGTAATTCCACAATAGAATCACATAGGTAATAGAAGAATTCAACTATGCAATTAAGCTAAACATATTCCAATAATCAATCACAAAGATCAAATCACTATTTGCCCATTCAAGGCTTAAATCTAATAGTATTCAATTCAATACCAATTGTTCACAATTCAACATAATTAATACCATATATATACAGCCAACACAAATTTAAACACAATTGTATAACCATCAACTCAAAATCAATAAACCTACTTCATGGTGAAATTTAGAAAATTTGAGAAGACATGGGTTCATGGAATTTACTTTCTTAAAACCATCAATAATCATCAATAATAACATAAATCATCATATAAAACCGTTTTATGCAAGAACCCATGCATAGAACCGGAATTGAGGTTTTTAGAGTTTTTGAAGAACTTTGAAAATACTTTTAATTTGATCTTGGATTGAAAGAGGGATCAAAGATAAAGAATCCCCATACCTTATTAAAGATCTTTTCACGAAATTTGCGTTGAAACCCTTGAGAATTGGTCCTCTTCCTTGGATCATGAAGGTTCTTCAATGGAGGATTTTACTGGAGAGAAAATTTAGAGAGAAAGAAGAACTTCAATAAATTTTTTGATTTCTAATTGATGATTGAGGTTTTTGATTAGGTAATGGGTGTAAAATGACCTAAAATGAATATATAATACACCCGCAAAATGCCAAAAACACACCTACAATAGTTGGACCTTCTTAAATAAGTCAAACTAAACTTTCATTTTCGGATTTATCGTCGAGGAAAAAGTCCGCGTCACGGAGGTGTTCCCACAAGTTTCTGGAAAAATTGTTGGGATAGAAGGGTCCGCAATGTCTCTGCGACATGGAAACACTTTTTTCTGATGGCTTGAGCAAGTCTGTGATGCAGACACACTACCTAGAGCTACTGGTCGCGCTGCCCAAGCAACTTCTTGGCCAAGTGTTTGGGTCCTCCTCAAGGACCCTTAGGGTTGTCCTTGGGAAGTTGTACCCAAAGGTTTTGACCTTAAACATTATTATTAAGACGCTAGGGTCACCTCCAATGAATTTTAACTCTAAACAACACATAATAACATGAACAACATACTAGGACACACCAACACATAAAAGACTATTTTTTCGAACGTCTAGGTCATCCCTTGATGTTTGACTTCAAAACTCTTTAAAACTAACTTCTAAAGTTATTCTTCATTATTTTAATAATTTATTCACTAATAAAACCTATGTGAGCTCTAGTTCATCCTATTTAAAATTGATGGTGTTTCAGCAACGGTAATTACAAGAGACTCAATTTGACAAAATGGCTAATCACAACTAGATGAAAAGAGTACACATATTTTCTACGCAATTTCATTTGATCTCTTCATAGCCGCACATTGATGTTTGTTCCATAGAGAGCACTATTTAAGTCATCGATATTGATCGAAACTGATACTTGATTTTTTAAGATAACAAAAGGTGGAAATTATCTCCGTAAAATTTAGGTCAAAAATCATTTTGCAATAAGGATCAACACGAGAGACATAATCTCAACCAGTCGCACAAGCAATATAATTTTTTTTTAAAACAGACAACCCAAATGTAAACACAAAATATAATTTTTTTTAAAAACAAAATGTGGGTCTCACCCCACAAAAAATTAAAATATTTGTCCTCAAATGTTAATAATAATAGTATCCAAAAGTGTAATCAAAGTAATACAGAGAGAGGTAAAGAAGGATCCTGCCTATGAATCCTCTCCTCCTATCGGGGCATCATTTGTAAGATCCACAAAATGAGTTAAGGTGTCTAGAGCCTCACATGAGTCTAAAAGGGTTTAAAATGCGTTAAATGAGTGTTTTAAAGTATGCATAATAGATTTGAAGTCATTTGGAAGTCA
This sequence comes from Solanum sitiens, assembly GCA_016801875.1. NCBI lineage: Eukaryota > Viridiplantae > Streptophyta > Magnoliopsida > Solanales > Solanaceae > Solanum > Solanum sitiens. Next base: position 1,513,166 of record JABWTJ010000065.1, on the reverse strand, counting down.
AACGCCCAATAACATCCAAGACGTTCAAAAGTTAGCCCTTGAGACGTGCATGTGTGTCTTGGTGTGTCTTGATATATTTTACGTGTTCGTTTTGGTTGAAACTGGTATGGAAGGTACTTAACTCATATATGAGTGTATTTATGTTGTAAATGTACGGGAAATACTCTCCAAGTACCCCCCAAATCCGTCAAGGAGGACCCAAAGGCTGTCGAGATACTGCCTTGGAAGTGTCAATCGACGAGTCCAATTGATGCCTCGTGCTTGGGATGACGCCCCGTCGATGGGAGTCATAGATCAACACTTGACCGTGTGAGAAGAGCCCCCAAGAATCCGCCTCATTCACCATCAACGGAGCACCAGGACAGTCCGTCAGTCCATCGAAGCCCCATCGACTGGCGTCCGTAGGTGCTGCCTGCAAATTGCAGCATGCACGCTGCCATGCAAGGGGTGAATTGGGAAATTCACCCCACATCCCAAACTGTCCCTAGACAGTTAATTCATTTATTTTTGGGTATAGTAAGTTAATTTATAACAAGAAATCCCAATTCCCAATCCATTATTCAAACTTAGACTTCCCTCTCCAAAAAGAAACCTCTCTAGAAACCTCTATTGGAGATGAAGCTCACAAAACGTTTGGATCTTGGATTCACATGGATTCATAATGAAGATTTCGTGGTTCTATCCTACAATAAGGAATGGTGTTCCTTCATCTCTAGATAACCTTTGATCTAAAGAGTTCATCCTAATGTTTTCAAAGAGATTCTATGATAAAATTGTGTATTCTTCAATCTAGCCATGGGTTCTTTCTAAAAACGATTTCAAAAGCATGATGATAATGAATTGATGATTAGCTACTGATTTTAATGTTATTTTCAATCCAACTCAATGTTTAACCCATGATCCCTCACAATCTCGAATTAGCGTATGTTGTAGTATGTTATGATCTTGATGTTAGAATGATTGTTATGAGATTCAATTTTGATAAATTGATTTACCTACTCACTATGATGTAAATTTATGATGAATTATGTATAGTTGATCCAATGTGTATCAATATTTGAAGATTTGAATGAAATTGACCTATCTTCTTCTACTTCCATAGCTTGTTATGTAGTGATTTCAATGCGATCTCGATTCTACGGCAGTTGAAGTAGGATTTCGTTTATGTTATGTATATTTAGCTATTCCCCTATATTGTATTATTGATGAATTATGAATATTGATCATTGATGATCAGAGAAAGGGGGATTTAGTAAGTGATCTATGTTTCTCTACTCTCTATTGAATTGGTGATGTAGTGTACATTTTTGTATCATGATCTCGTTGTGGTTTATGCATGATTTCGACCATGTTAATGTACATTTAGCTACTGCCCTATACTTGAATTATTGATGAAAGATGAATATGGATAAATTATTTCACATCCGGGGAGCACCCCTTAGAAGTAACATGGCGTACTTTACCTCCCGGAAGTCTTGTCCAAGACCATAGCTATCATTCATTGCATTGTCATAGGTAAATAAGCGGAAAATTTAAAACTTTCTTAGCACATGATATGCTAGAACTTCACTTCATTATATATAAAATATATTGATACATAGTTAAATACTCTAGTATCTTTAATAGTTAAATACTCTAGTATCTTTAACCAACTTAGACTCAACATTATTTGACTACTTAGGGACACAACCCTTACAACATAATCATAAGTACAATAATGCTACACTTTACAGTAAGCCATAATTTAGGAGATCCTTGGACTTAAGGATTCCTTTCCTTGAGCTTGGGAATCACATATAAAGATCCTCATCTTTTAAATACATCCCTTAAGCATCCATAACCTACACTTTTTGTTAAAAGTAGAGAAGAATGGTGTTAGTACAAGAATGCACTAAGTATGACAACCATGCAAAAACATGCATTTAAAAGAGACATTTTACTTGAAAACCATACATGATGCCTTTTTGTGAAATCTTTATAAAACCTTGATAAAATAGCATTTATATCATTAACATACTTCATATATACATATTCAAAGTCCAAACATCATATAAAAATCATATATAGAATTTAAGCCACATTTGAGGTCACTTTACAGTGAGCTACTTTCACTTTACAGTGAGCTCCTTTTATTTCCAACTTCTTTACTTTCCTAAGTAATCCTTCTAGTGATACTTGGTTCAATGTATGAAGAATGTTCCATAACACTATTAATGCTCAAGCTTAAGCTTAAGACCACAAGAAAACCATACATACAACATTTTAACTCAACTCATACATTCATAGGACCATTTCATAAACAAAGTACACATTTCACATTAGAACCCCATATCATTCAAATCATTACATCATGTAGACACTAAAATATTGTCATGTAAGAGAACCATAAGCATATGCACATGTATTAGAACACCTTCCTAGGACTCCCTTATATAGCTACTTGTGCAATGTCTAGGTGGGTTCATTACTTGAACCTATCCTAAGTATCCTCTCTTAGGTTATCCTAGTAAGGGTCCTTAGTCATTTGCTTTAACTCCATTGTCCATTTTACATTAGGGAAGCTAAGACTTAACCGACACTAAGACCATGGATGCTAAACATGAAATTTGGTGTTGTAGAGCCTTACACCAAAGGAAGGTGTTGTTACCTAGCCAAGGTAGAACATTAACACATGCTACCACACTAAGTAAATTCACTAGCTAGATCCTATGTGGCAAGCATAGTTATGGGACTTGGAGGTACATGTGAAAACCCTCTTTATGCAAAGATGGGGTATTATGGTTATTCACTTATGGAAACCCTATTTATACCTATTGAGACATTGTGGTTATCCACCTCATGAGATTTATGGTAGACCCGCCTTACCACATAGGGAAGGACACCACTCATATTCATGTTCACTCGGTGCTAATCTAAGTTCCTTTTTTTTTAAAAACCTTTATTAATATTACTTTATAAAATTAGGCTTTAGGAGATTGACTCCCTATATGCTTAACTCATAGGTCATAGATGAGAGTTCATCAACCTAAATCATGTGAGAAACCCTTTCACATGGACATAGCATATATCATAAGCACTATCATGTTTAGGGTACCCTTGGGAACACCTTCCAAGTGCCCCTCTTTTGACTATATCATAATACATGTGTGTGTGTAAACATATATGTGAGCAATCTTTTGCATAATACTTTAAAGCCACACAAGTTCATACTTCATTTCATTCATGCATAAGTATACCAGTGTAACTATATGAGCCATGCTTTAATATAAACACAATTAGACACTAGGTATAATCATACTTCATCATACCACCTACTTCACATTATACCATATAAGACATGTTCATAACATACACATACAGTCATATCCATCTACATAAGAGACCAAACCTAGGAACTATACTATCAAGGTACACATGTGCAATGCATAGACAAGGTCCCATACCCTTTCCCATACTAGTACGCCTATCAAGTCATCCTAGTTAAGGGATACATAACATACTTTCATGGACTTAAGCTTAGCATGTATAATAGTAGACATTAGTGAATATGAGAACTACCTTTCATTTAGACACCATGACCTATACTACTTGTAAGCATGCATGTAGAGTGAAGGTGTTTTTGCATTGATCAACATGATCACATAAGGGATATCAACACTACATTGAGACATCCACCCTCTTAGGACCACAATACACAACCAAGCATAGACCACACAACCGATAATAGCATAGGAGACAAGCCAACTTCATATTACACTTAAGACTCCTAACATTTGCTATTCATGCATTCGCATAGGGGTACATAGGTAGGGGTCAGAATTTCTAAATACTTCATTAATGGAAGCACCTACACATAACCCTTACATGATCATACACATGCTCATAACAATTGCACATAACATAGATTCACAACTACACTAGAAGACTAGGCACAAGTTACACATAAGGTGATCATCATAATCACACACTCATATATTAATCAGTTTTCCTTCAAGGCCATAGTAAACAAATATATATTTACAATAAATTAAACATTGCCACGATAAGTGGACCATACCACACAATTCCATACAAGGCTTCATCAACTACAATAATATAGAAAAGTAGAGAGGAAGAGTCATTCTTACCAATTAATCAACCGTTGATCATCATTGTTCAATACACCTTTCTCATCATCAATAAATTATTGGTCAGTAGCTAAATATACATTTAATCATTAAAGAAACCAATTACAAGTCGATACAAGATCATACTACAACCTAATACAATACATGACATATAGACTAGAAAGTAGAGAGTTATAGATCATACACTAATTTCCCTAGTCTTGTTCATCAATCATATTTTATAAATTATATACATTTAGGGCAGTAGATAAAGATATAGAACATCGTAGATAAATCATGCTTCATCCAACCTAGAATATAGATCACAACATATACATTACTCTATCAAGTCTACAGGCTAGAAGAACCTAAATCAATCTTTACCAATTCAATTGTTATTTTATTCATATTGGATCAATTATACTTAATGATCATCACATTACACATATAGGCAGTAGCTAAGACAATTCACCATAATCGAGTCACAAAACAATCGTCCTAACGTCAAGATCACAGGTTACTACATGATAGATTAGAAGAACCTATATAAATTCATACCAAGCCTTCTTTACTTTGATCATACAAGATTTATACTCACAATTCAACCATAATATTAACCTAAGTCAGTATCTACAATCATCTTAACCAAATCGAATTCCACATTCATACATTATAAGATCAACGCTACAGGCATAGACTAGTCATGTTCAATTCTTCATACATTGATCCAATTGGATCATTCATCAATAACACATTATCAATGTACTTAAATAATAGTAGACATGAATAGAATCATAATTCAACCAATAAAAAGCCACGATAACAATGCTCATGCAAGGGCTAAATCGAGTTTGGGAAGGGACATGGGTTCACAACGCAATTTGATTAATATGCACGTTAAAAACAATATCATAAATTCATTATGATTAAGCCTTTAAAAACGTTTTTAGAAAGAACCCTTGGCTAAATTGAATAAAGAGAAGTTTGATCATGAAATATCTTTTGAAAACTTTCAGATTAACTCGCTAGATGGAAGGATAACTAGAGATGAAGGATCACTATACCTTACTTTAGAAGAAAACCTATAAAACTCGATGAAGAATGCATGGAAATCCAAACCCCAAGTTGTTCTTGAGCTTCACATTCAATAGAGGTTTCTAGGGAGAATTGGTTTTGGAGGGAAAGTCTATTTTGTGTGAATTGGATTGGGAATGGGTTGATCAAGTTTTTTATCACTTAAATACACCCAAAAACAACCAAATAAACCATGTAGTGTCAGGTTAGCACGTGGGGTGAATTTCTCATTCACTCCTTTAACGAAACAGTGCGGAGACATCTTGACACCGCCTGCACCAACTGCCACAATCGACGCCCAGTAGGTCCATCGACGGACCGTCTGTGGCTTCCGTCGATTGGGTCTTGGGCTGCTTCTGGTTGATCCTTATCCAGGCTCAGTTTCCATTGAATACACCATCATTGAAGGGACGTTTGTCTACAAATGTGGCGTCATTTGGTTCAATCGATTTACACTGCCAAGGCAGTATCCTTCTTGTGGGCCCATTTGCGGGGCCCTTGGGAAGTCGTACCCTGACGTTTCCAACGTGAATATACACACCAACCTGTTGAAGACCTTCTATGAAAGTTTCACAAAAAATGAACACGTAACACACATCCAAACATGCACGGCACATTCAAGACATACATGAACGTCTCAAGGGCTAACTTTGGAATGTCTTGGACGTTCCTGGACGTTTGACCTCCAAAACTTATGAAACTCAATACACTTATTATAAACATAATTATTACTCATTATAAGACTTTACAATCTCATTACACACTCATAAACACATAAAAGCATCTAAGGCCCCTTTGGCGACTAGTCGTCGAATGTCTTGGTCGTCCCTTGACGTTTAACGTCCAAATCACCTCAAACTTTATACACTGACTCAATACCACATTATAAACCATTTTAGGACCTTATACCCTTAGTACAAACATGTTAGTCTCTAGATACCCTAACTCATTTTTGGGAGTCTTACAATATCCCCAATTTAAAACATTCATCCTCGAATGACACTTAGAACACTTCAACCACAACAAGGACTTTAATGCATCATAAAGCAGCTTACCATATTCATAACATTATAACATAAAATCCAATGCACCAAACTTACAAGGAACACAAACTTCAAACCACTGCACACAAGCAAGCCACACATTCATTCACTCATGTTTAATACATCAAACACTTAGGCACTTCTCATGTTCATAGGAGGAACATCATTCTCCTAATCCTAACATGATCATTATACTTCATTTTATCAGGAGCTCATCTTGTAAGATCACACATACACAGATTTAACAAAACTCAAAAGCAAGTAGGCACTCATACTTCAATGCACATAGACTTGAGTAAATTGAATCAACAAAGATCTTTATGGAATTAGACCTAGTGCCATGAAGGTCATACTCAACCATACCATGCTTAGTTGTGTCCATGGAGGAATTTCCTTCTCCTTAACACACTTACACGTCTCATGAGTTTATACCCAAGCACATGCACAAAGGTCAATTCCTATTATAATGAGAAACTCCCAACTTTTAAACAAAAGACATGCTCATGTTTTCTTCTTAATGAAGTCTAAATGGTAAGTCACACGAAGCACATCACAACAAATAGGAAGCCATTTCATAAAATGTCAATTTGTAACATAGCAATAGCCTTCACAGTAGGCATCATTTGGGAAAATAACACAATTGATAGGTACACACAACGATACTAGCTAATCATGTCTTCACTTTTCAAGAGTGAGCCTACAATCATGCTTTCAAAAATCATAAAAGTCACATAATTTATAAGAGACTCAACACTTTTCACTTTAAAGAGGCTCAATTTGTTTCATTTCAAGGATAAAACGTACACATCACAAGTGACTCCAACTAAGTTTCTTACCTTATCTCGTGAAGTCAAATGCACTTCTAGCATATTAAGATGCAAAATCAACATGAGAAAATATGTATTTAATCAAAATTCTTTTTCAAGTACTTTAAAATATTTAAAATATCCTTAAGATAGTGTCAATCAATACATACCAAACATATAGAGGTCATGCTATTCATACTCTATACAAGACTCCATTCATGAAAAAGCTTACCAAAAATTCATTAGATTCAAGCTCAAGCAAAAATAGAAGGACAAGGTAGAAAATATCTACAACCTTACTACTCCATCCCCATCCCCCACTTAGGGTAAATCCAATTAAGAGCAACTTAACCCAACCTAAAGAGGATCTTAACTTAACAACTTTCATTTTCATCACTTAAAAGTGATTACCACTTTAGAAGGAATTACAGCAAGTCAACCAAGGCATTTTAAACTTTATAACCTAGGCAATTTATCCCCCAATCATCAAGTTAGGTCATACCATTCAACCACATAAGGTTTTTATACAATACAATAGACACCAAGGTCATACAACATTAGGGGAAACAATCGAGGAGACTTAGCCATAACACTTCTTCTTTTTCCTTGAACTTTACAGTAAGGTGACTTCTAGGTGAATAAAACCCACATCATCACCCTACAAGGACAAGCATACTACCTTCACACCTAGGATCAAGTTTATACAAAGGAATCCAATCCATACTAGGCAACTAGAAAAGACCACATATATACAAAGGGACACATTGAACACTTTTAAGCAGATATTCTTAGGGTAGCATGCTTCCATAGGTGGTCACTAATAATTTCAAACTCAAATCATATCATTAGGATACCATCATGTAAAACCATATAGTAACACATCATTCCAAAAGAAACTCATTTTAACCATAATAACTTCTAACATGCTTTAACTATATCATGACACACATTTTTCAACATAACTTGCTATTTCACATAAATCTCATACATAGCCATAAATGGCATCACATCATCAAAACATGCCAAAATGCACCTTCACACATACCCTTCAAACCATAAAATCAAAATAAGCATTAAACTCACCTTTTCTCCCTCAAGCATATAAGATACTATCTCATCCAAGCAATCACATCTAGAAGACCACCGGACAAGAAAACATAAGAGAGAGATCTTATAGAGTTAAGTTGTATAGCGGGATTTGAGAATGACGGCGAAGGGAATATCTATCTTCTTATAGCCTCCCGTATCATTTGATGTGTTGCGACTCACCACCAATGATACGAGACTCTACTAGACGTGGCAATATGAGACTTCTTGGACCCGAAACAACTTTTAAAACCGCATGCTCTGATACAAACTTTGTCACATCGGGGAGCACCCCCTAGAAGTAACATGGCGTACTTGACCTCTCGGAGGTTTTGTACAAGCCCATAACTATCATTCATTGCATTGTCATAGGTAAATTAGCAGAAATTTAAAACATTCTTAGCACATCATATGCTACAACTTCACTTCAATATATATAAAATATCTTGATACATAGTTAAAGACTCTTGTCTCTTTTTCCAACTTAGACTCAGCATTATTACAATATCTAGGGACACGGCCCTTATAACATAATCACAAGTAAAATAATGCTACACTTTACAGTAAGCCATTATTTAGGAGATCCTTAGACTTAAGGATTCCTTTCCTTGAGCTTGGGAATCACATATCAAGCTCCTCATCTTTTAAAGACATCCCTTAAGCATCCATAATCTACACTTTATGTAAAAAGTATAGAAGAATGATGTTAGTACAAGAATGCACTAAGTATGGCAACCATGTAAAAACATGGATTTAAAAGGACATTTTACTTGAAAACCATACATGATGCCTTTTTGTGAAATCCTTATAAAAATTTGATACATTAGCATTTATATCATTCACATACTTCATATATACATATTCAAAGTCCAAAAATCATATAAAATCACATATCGAATTTAAGCCACATTTGAGGTCACTTTACAGTGAGCTCCTTTCACTTTACAGTGAACTACTTTCCTTTACAGTGAACTCCTTTTATTTCCAACTTCTTGACTTTCCCAAGTAATCTTTCTAGTGATACTTGGTGCAATGCATGAAGAATGTCCCATAATACTATTCATGCTCAAGCTTAACCTTAAGACCACAAGAAAACCATACATACAACCTTTTAACTCAACTCATGCATTCATAGGACCATTTTGATAAACAAAGTACACACTTCACATTAGAACCCCATATCATGCAAACAAATACATTATGTAGACACTAACATATTGTCATGTGAGAGAACCACAAACATATGCACATGCATTAGAACACCTTCATAGGACTCCATTAGATAGCTACTTGTGCAATGTCTAGATGGGTTCATTACTTCCACCTAATCTAAGTATCTTCTCTTAGGTTATCCTAGTTAGGGTCCTTAGTCATTTACTTTAACTCTAAATTAGGCAAGCTACGCCTTAACTGACAATAAGACCATGGGTGCTAAACATGGAATTTTATGTTGTAGAGCCTTACACCAAAGGAAGATGTTCTTACCTAGCCAAGCAAGAACATTAACACATGCTAGCATACTAAGTGAATTCAATTGATAGATCCTATGTGGCAATCATAGTTATGGAACTTGAATGTACATGTGAAAACCCTTTTTATGCCAAGATGGGGTATTATGGTTATTCACTTATGGAAACCCTATTTATGTCTATTGAGGCATTGTGGTTATCCACCTCATGAGATTTATGGTAGACCTTACTTCCCATATTGGGAGGGGACACCACTCATATTCAAGTTCACTCGATGATAACCTAAGTTCCCTTTATTAAAATCCTTTATTAACATTACTTTATAAAATTAGTCTTTAGGTGATTGACTCCCTATATGCTTAGCTCATAGGTCATAGATGAGAGTTCATCAACCAAAATCATGTCAGAAACCCTTTCACATGGACATAGCATATATCATATGCACAATCTAGTTTAGGGAACCCTTTGGAACACCTTCCAGGTGCCCCTCTTTTGACTAGATCATAATACATGTGTGTGTGTGTATACATATATGTGAGCAATCCTTTGGCATAAAACTTTAAAGCCACACATGTTTATACTTCATTTCATTCATGCATAAGTGTATAAGTGTAACTATATGACCCATACTTTGATATAAACACAATTAGACACTAGATATAATCATACTTTATCATACTACATACTTCACATTATACCATATAAGACATGTTCATAACATACTCATACCTTCATATCCATGTACATAAGATACCAAACCTAGGAACTATACTATCAAGGTACACATGTGCAATGCATAGACAAGGTCCAATACCCTTTCCCATACTAGTACACCTATCAAGTCATCCTAGTTAAGGGATACATAACATACTTTCATGGACTTAAGCTTAGCATGCATAATAGTAGACATTAGTGAATATGAGAACTACCTTTCATTTAGACACCATGACCTATACTACTTGTAAGCATGCATGTAGAGTGAAGGTGTTTGTGCATTGATCAACAGGATCACATAATGGATATCAACACCACATTGAGACATCCACCCTCTTAGGACCACTATACACAACCAAGCATAGACCACACAACCCAAAATAGCATAGGAGACAAGCCAACTTCATATTACACTTAAGACTCCTAACATTTGCTATTCATGCATTCGCATAGGGGTACATAGGTAGGGGTCAGAATTTCTTAATACTTCATTAATGGAAGCACCTACACATAACCCTTACATGATCATACACATGCTCATAACAATTGCACATAACATAGATTCACAACTACACTAGAAGACTAGGCACAAGTTACACATAAGGTGATCATCATAATCACACACTCATATATTAATCAGTTTTCCTTCAAGGCCATAGTAAACAAATATATATTTACAATAAATTAAACATTGCCACGATAAGTAGACCATACCACACAATTCCATACAAGGCTTCATCAACTACAATAATATAGAAAAGTAGAGAGGAAGAGTCATTCTTACCAATTAATCAACCGTTGATCATCATTGTTCAATACACCTTTCTAATCATCAATAAATTATTGGGCAGTAGCTAAATATACATTTAATCATTAAAGAAACCATGTACAAGTCGATACAAGATCATACTACATCCTAATACAATACATGACATATAGACTAGAAAGTAGAGAGTTATAGATCATACACTAATTTCCCTAGTCTTGTTCATCAATCATATTTGATCAATAATATACATTTATGGCATTATCTAAAGAGAGAGAACATCGTAGATAAATCATGCTTCATCCACCCTAGAATATAGATCACAGCATATACATTACACTATCAAGTCTATAGGTTAGAAGAACCTAAATCAATCATTACCATTTCAATTTTTATCTTATTCATATTGGATCAATTATACTTAATTATCATAACATTAAACATATATGCAGTATATAAGACAATTCACCATAATCGGGTCATATAACAACCATCCTAACGTCAAGATCAGAGGTTACTACATGATAGATTAGAAAAACGTCTATCAATTCATACCAAGCCTTATTTAATTTGATCATACAATATTTATACTCACAATTCAATCATGATATTAACCTAAGGCAGTATCTACAATCATCTTAACCATAGCAAATTCCACATTTATACATTATAAGATCAATGTTAGAGTGATCACATAGAAGCATAGACTAGTCATGTTCAGTTCTTCATACATTCATCCAATTGGATCATTCATCAAAAAATCATCATCAATATACTTAAATAACAGTATACATAAGTAATATAACATAATAGAATCACAATTCAACCAATAACAAGCCACGATCACAATGCCCATGCAAGGGCTAAAACGAGTTTGGGAAGGGATGTGGGTTCACAATGCAATTTGATTAAAATTCACGTTAAAACCAATATATTATCATCAATTAACCTTTAAAAACGTTTTTATAAAGAACCCATGACTTGATTGAAGAAGGAGAAGTTTGATGATGAAACTCTTTGAAAACATTGAGATTAACTCTCTAGATGGAATGATAACTACATTTGAAGGATCACCATACCTTAATATAGAATAAAACATCTAGAACTTGATAAACAATCCATGGAAATCCAATACCCAAATTGTTCTTGAGTTTCACCTTCAATGGAGGTTCCTAGGGAGAATTTGTTTTGTAGGGAAAGTCTATTTTGTGTGAATTGGATTAGAAATGGGTTGATCACGTTTTTGATCACTTAAATACACCCAAAATACACCAAATAAACCATGTTGGGTCAGTTTAGCACGTGTGATGAATATCCCATTCACCCCTTTAATCAAATAGTGCGCATGCAGCTTGACACAACCTGCACCAACGACCACAATCGACGCCTTGTAGTTCCATCAACGGACCATCTGTGGCTTCCGTCGATGGGGTCTTGGGCTGCATTTTTGTTGAGACTTATCCAGGATAAGTGTCCATACATGAAACCAACATTGACGGGCCGTTTTTCAATAAACGGGGCGTCGTTTGGTTTAGTGGATTGACACTGCCAAGGCAGTGTCTAGACAATCTTTGGGTCGTTCTTGTGGGCCCTTTATTAGGGCCCTTGGGAAGTCATAACCGGACGTTTCCAATGTGAAAACACACCTTAACATGTTGAAGAACTTCCATGAAAGTTTCTCCTAAAATGAACACGTAAAACACATCCAAACATGCAAGGCACAATCAAGACACACATGAACGTCTTGAGGGCTAACTTTCGAACGTCTTGGACGTTCTTGGACGTTTAATCTCCAAACCTCATGAAACTCAATGCACTGCCTATAAAAATCATTATTATTCCTTTTAAGACTTCATAAGCCCATTACACACTCATAAACACAAAAAAGCATCTAAGGCCCATTTGGCGACTAGTCGTCGAACGTCTTGGTCGTCCCTTGACGTTTGACGTCCAAATCATCTCAAATTTATACAATGACTCAATACCACATTATAAACCATTTTAGAACCATATACCCTTAGTACAAATATGTTAGGTTCTAAAAACCCTAACTCATTATTACGGATCTTACAAATGATGATCAAAGGTTGATGAAATTGTAAGGTTTACTTTATTCCTCTACTTTTCTATGTAATGGCTAGTTGAATTGGCCTTGTATTGAATTTTGTTGTATGGTTCACTTATGGTGGCGGTGTTTAAATCTTTTCAATCTATATAATTGTTGATTATTGCCTTGAAGGCAAATTGAAATTATGTGAGTGTGTGGTTATGATGGTCACCACTATGTGAAGCATGCCTAGTTTACTATTATAGTTATGATCTAGGTTGTACAGCTATTGTATATGTATGTGGAGGAATATGTTAGGGTTGTGTTTAGGTGCTTTCATTGATGAAGTAATGATGATTAATGACCCTTACCTATGTACCCCTTTATGAATGTGTGAATAGATAAGGTGAGGAGTCTTGAAGGAAATGTGATTTTGTTTTGTCTCCTATGCTATTATGTGTTGTGTGGTCTATGCTTGGTTGTGCATTTTTTTTAGAGAGTGGCTGCCTCAATATGTTGTTGATATCCATTATGTGATCATGTTGACCAATGTACACACACTTGCACATTATGCATGCTTACAAGTAGTATAGGTTCATGGTGTCTAATGAAAGGACATTCTCATATGCACTAATGTCTACTACTATGCATCTAATGTATATGTCCATGAAGTATGTTACGTATCCCTTAACTAGAATTACTTTCTAGGTGTACTATTATGGACAAGGGTATGAGACCTTGTCTATGCATTGCATATGTGTGCCTTGAGAGGATAGTTCCTAGGTTTGAGATTTAAGTACATGAATATGAATGCATGAATATGTTATGAACATGTCTTATATGCTATGATGTAAAGTGTATGATATGATGAAGTATGAATGTGCATAGTGTCTAAATGTGTTTATATGAAATGATTGATCATATAGTTACACCTATACTATTATTCATGAATGAAGTACAAGTATGAATATGTGGTCTAAGGGTGTTTATGTGAAAGTTTTACTCACATATATGTATACACACACATGAAAACATATCTATGTTGCTTGTATGATAATCTAGTCAATAGAGGGGGTCTTGAAAGGTGTTCTAAAGGGTACCCTAAACAAGATGGTGCTTGAATATGTGATGTCCATGTGACAGGGTTTCTCACATGATTTAGGTTGATGAACTCTCATCTATGACCTATGATCCAAGCATATGAGGGGTTAACTCTTCTAAGCCTATATTTTATAATGTAAAGATAATAAAGGCTTTCAATAAAGGGAACTTAGCTTAGCAACGAGTGAACTTAGATGAGGGGTTCCCCGCCGTAATGTGGGAAGGCTTGTTCACCATTGTCCTCACGAGGTGGATAACTAAAATGCCCCATTTGGCATAAAGAGGTTTTTCATATATGCCTCCAAGTTCCATAAACTATGCTTGCCACATAGGATCTAGCAAGTGATATCACCTAATATGTTAGAATGATGTAAAGGTTTTACTTTGGCAAAGTAGAGCCCCTTCCCTTGGTGTAAGGCTCAAATTCCATCTTTAGCACCCATGGTCTTAGTGTCGGTTAAGGCTATAGTTTCCCTAAAGTAAAATGGAAAATGGAAATAAAGTAAGGACCCTAACTAGTATAACCTAAGAGAAGTCGCTTAGTGTAGGTGGGGGTATGGGACTTCACCTATGCATTGAACAAGTAGAACTTGAAGGTAGTTCTCAAAAGGTGTTCTAATTCATATGTATATGTTTATGTTCCTTATGTATGATATTGTAGTGTTGTCTACTTGTTGTGATGATTTGCATGATGTGAGTCTATATGATGTGGTCTTACTTTATATGCACTATGTATGTCTTATTGACTAAATGATGAAGGCCTTGCTTTGTTTGTATGAAGAGTTTATACTTTCCATGTTGATGTCTGAAGTACATGTTAAGGCTTGTAGTCTCTTTATGAGTTTACTAAGTATGTGTGAGGTTATAGGAATTCACATGCACATTGCAATAGTAGACTTAGAAAGGGATTATGAGTAGGGTTCTATGTTGTTCTCATGAGGTGAAGTCCAAATATGTAAATGTGACTATTGCCTTTCTATGATTATGTTTGAAATCTTGACTTGTATATGGTCTTGTAATGAGTCCTTCTATCTGTCCCTAAAGTATGTTGGGTCAATTGTAAGTTATGTATCTTATTATATGAAATAGTTCCATGAATGCATGTGTTAGATTAATGAAGGTTGCATGCATGATTTTCTAGTGGCCTTAAATTGATGCTTGAGTGTGGATAGTGTTATGGAAACAGTCTTTACATTGCACCAAGTATCACTAGAGGGTTACTTGGGAGGATAAGGAGTTAAAGTAAAAGGAAGGAGTTCACTGTAAAATGAGATAAGTTCACCGTAAGTGAAATAAGCTTATTGTAAAATAGTGACTTATATCCCTTAAATGCAATGTGTGATTTTATATGGGGTTTAAACGTTGCATATGCCTATATGAAGTATGTGAATTTTATAATGCTTATTATATCAAAGCTTTATAAAGTTTTCACAAAAAAGGCATTATGCATGGTTTCAAGTAAAATGTCCCTTTTAAATACATGTTTTTTCATGGTTGCCATACTTAGTGCATTCTTGTACTAACTCCATTCTTCTTCATCTTTTTACACAAAGTGTAGGTTATAGATGCTTAAAGGATGTCTCTATAGTGAAGAGCTTGTTATATGATTCCCAAGCTCAAGGAAAGGAATCCTTAAGTCCAAGGATTTCCTAAGTCATGTCTTACTGTAAAGTCTTGTAATAGTATAATTATGATTTATGTTATAAGGGATGTGTCCCTAATGTACTCTAATGATGTTGAGTCTACGATATCAAAGAGAATTAGAGTCTAACTATGTTCTTATGTTATTTCTATATTAATGGAAGTGAAGTTTCTAGCATTTGATGTGCTATGAAATGTTTTAAATTTTCCGCTTAATTTACCTATGATAATGTGATGAATGATCAATATGGTCTTGTATAAGACCTCTGAGAGGTCAAGTACGCCATGTTACTTATACGGGGTGCTCTCTGGTCGTGACATCATTACACCGAATAACAGTGTATGCTTGGGGGTAGCCTTAGGAAGGAAAACAGTACCAGATCCACTAGGATGTGCTATGGACGTCTGAGTAGGCGATGTCTGGGTCTCCGAATGCACAACTATTTTTTGGCAAATATCTAAAGATGCTCTCCTATTGGCTATCTCTGGTCTCCTCCGCTTTCCCTGCTACCAACCCCTCATAATTCTATTCATCTGAAGATCTATCTGTTACATCTCATATATGCAGATCTCTAGTGGTAGCTGGAAGAATTATGAGGTCACATGGGCACATACATGTTAGGACCCTCAAAATGAACAACGATTATCCAGAGCCTAACATGTTCTTAAATAGTTAATAACTTGTTTATAAGGTATGTCACAACTTGTAATGGTTGGTTTGAAGAGGTTTGAGGTCAAACGTGAAAGGACGACCAGGATGTCCAGAAACTAGTCTATTGTGTGCTAGTGTGCCTTTGTATGTTTGCCTTATTTTGAAGTGTTGTTTGGAGTCTAAAATGATAAGATGGTACTCTAGTTTGGTCATGTTTAGGTTCAAAAAGTCCAGCACACTCCCCAAGGACCACCTTAAGGGTCCTTTAGAAGGACCCAAAGGTTTGACAAGAGGCTGTCAAAATAGTGTCATTTGACGACTATGGTTGACGTTCAACCGAACGACACCCCATCAAAAGGGGGTGTGGCTCCACACATAGGTTTGGGATTTTAGTCCTCAGGTGAAGGATCCTCTGACCAATATGATGGAGCACTAGGATGAGTCGTCTTTTAGTTGACGCTCCGTTATTGGTGTCCATCTATTACACCTGCAATTTACTGTTCAGACACGGCCAAGTGGGGGTGAATAGGGAAATTCACCCTACTTTCCAATTAAAGGGAGGATGGTTATTTTACCTATTTTGGGGGTATATTATGTTAGTTAAAACAATGAAACCCCAAATTAGAATTCATTCTTCAAATTAAACCGTTCCCACCCAAATAAGATTTTTTGTAAAACTGCATTGGAGACCAAACTCAAGATCAATCTAGGGGATGGATTCAAAGTTCTTTCTTGTCCAAATTTTGTAGGCTTTTCTTCCATTAGGGTATTGTTACCCTTTATCCTTGGATAACCTTTCATCTAAGGAGTGCTATCAAAGATTTGCCAATGTGATTCTGAGATCAAACTTCCTAATTTCCAATTTAAAGAAGGGTTCATTGTCAAATGGTTTTCAAAGCCATTCTAATGATCAATTGCTGTTTAAACAATGTTTTTAAGATGATTTTGAATGTAATTCCTCGAAGAACCCATGATCTCCCTAATTTCTCAATTTAGCCTATAAAGTGGGTTTTTGATCTTGATTAGATGTTAGTTGAATTGCGATTAGATTGTGATGTATTGTTTAATGCTACTGCTATCTATATTATTCGGTTATGAATTGTTGAGGATTGAACTATGATGATCATGGCTTGGATAATTGGTAAGTTAACCAAACTTCTTGTCTGTAGTATGTGTATTGATGTTGTATGGTATGGTCCACTTATGGTGGTGATGTTTACATCCTTGTCTATCTATACATGTTGTGATCATGGCCTTGAGGGCAATAGATGTAAAGTGAATTGATATTATGATTATCATGACTATGTATGTGTAGTATTCAATGCTAGTATCATGAGCAGGGTATATTGATAATGTGAAGCATAATGTGAATGATGATGTTAGGGTAAGGTATGGTGTACTTGCTTGGTTGTGATAAGTAAAATTGTAGAATAACCCCTACCTATATAACCCTACATGAATGTGTGATCTTATGCATGATAGGAGTCTTCAATTTTGATGTTGAATATGTTCTTGTCTCCTATGATGTAATGTGTGTGTGGTCTATGTTTCCTAAATACTGTATTTGTGAGTTGTTCATTACTTGAGTGATATATTGTATACGTGTTGTGATCCTTTGAAGGGTGGTTTCCTCAATAACTAGGTTGTTGCTTTTAAGTGGTCATGATGACCAATATGTACACACAGTACATGCATAACTATGAGTATAATATGTTAATGGTTTTAATCGATAGGATAATTCTCATAATGACCTTTATATACTATTATGCATGTAACATATATGATAAATGATTAATGAAGTATGAACATCTGTTGTCAAAAGGTGTTTATGTGAAAGGCTTTCTCACATATGTATATACACACACACATGAATGTACGAATGAAAAATGTAATGATAATCTAGTGAATGCGAGTCTTGGATGGTTTCCTTAATTGTACTCTAAACTAGACTATGTTATGATTATGTGAAAGGACATTCTCACATGATGTTGGTTTTGATGAAAGGACATTCTTATCATATAACCTATGAGCTATGTACATGTATATTACTATTTAATCCTCTAAACCTTATTTTATGAACTAATGGTTAGTAAAGACATAGAGGCTTTAAAAAAAGGGAAGTTAGCTTAGAACCGAGTGCACTTAACAATGAGAGGTGGCCCTTCCCAAAAATAAGGTAGGTTCTCCCGATGTTCTCATGAGGTGGAAACTACAATGCTAGTTAGCACAAAAAGGTTTTCTAGTAAAATTCTCCTAGTTTCTTAACTATCTGCCCCCATAGGAACATTAGCAAGTCCATCCACCTAAAAGCTATTATCATGTATATGTCATACATTGGCAAGTAGGATGCCCTCATTTAGGTGTAACGGGTTGACACCGGATTCTATGTTTACCTCGTATTGTATAATGTCGGATATTGCGAAGTTTCATAAATGTAAAATGAACAATGGAAGTAAGAATATTAACACTAACTGGGACTACCTAAGAGATGTTTCTTAGTGTAGGTAAGGGAATGAGACTTTACCTATACATTGCACAAGTAGGTCTTGAAGGTAATTCTAAGGTGAGTTCTATGTATATATATATATATATATATATATATATATATATATATATTACGCATGACATTATGGTGTTAACATACTTGTTATAAATATGTGCATAGTGTTGTTCTTACTGTTTCTACGTGATGAAGGTCTTACTTAGCATGCATGTTATTGTCTATACTTGTCCTGTTGATGTACGGAGTAAAGGAAATGCTTGTGATATCCTTGTGGGTTTACTTTGTATGTGTGAGGTTATGTGGCTTCACATATACATTGAACTAGTAAACTTAGATTGGGATTATGAGTAAGGTCTTATGATGTATTGATGAAATGAACTCTAAATGTGCAATGTTGACTATTGTTTCAGTATGGTGATATTTAAAATATTGACTTGTATGTTGTCTTGTGATGTGTATAAAGACTAAATGGATTATGACTATGATGTAATAAATGAATGAGTTCTTATATGAGGTCTATAAAGTATGTGGGCCTTATGTTTAAACTTAATTGCATGTGTTGTATCTTGTTGAATGGGATGTGCCTAAGTCTAGGGTGACTTCATAGGAACACTTGGTATTAGTTGTATTATGGGATGCTACTTGCACATTGAACTAGCGTGACTAGGGGTTGTTATAGGTGATGGTTCTTATGTTAAGGTTGTGTTTCATGATATGTTATGTCCTTATGAATGTATGTTCTTGAATTAATGAAGGTTGTATGAATGTTCACCTTTGTGACCATAAGGTGATACTTTGGTATGAATGGTGGAATGGGACACTACTCATGCATTGCACTTAGTATACTTAAGGGTTGCTTTGGGTGAAATGAGTTAAGGTAAAAAGGAAAAGTAATACTATGAAGATATTGAGTGTGTCTTGAATGTGATATATGGATTTATGTGTTGTTGTGAATATTATCCATGTCTATGTAATGTATCTAAACTAAATTGTGCTTATTGTATCAGGTGTTCATGAAGTTTACTAAAACACATGATGCATGGTTTGTAACTAAATGTCCTCTTGATTCTTGATTTTGCATCGTTATCATATTTAGTGCATTCTTGTACTAGTACCATTCTTGTTCATCTTCTCACACAAAGTGTAGGTGTTGATGGCTAGAGGATCCTTCCTAGAATGAAGAGCTTGGATTGCTATACACAAGTTCAAGTGTGTCGTTAATGATTCAAAGGCCTTCATGTCAAGAGTTAAATTAAGTTCATGTAATATAATAGAAATATTATTTCATGTTTTAAGGGTCGTATCCCTATTCTATTGATGTTGTGTCTAAGATGGAAAGACGAGACTTAGTGCCTTTACTATGTACTTATGGTTTTTCAATGAAGTGATGTTTAGCATTGGGCTTATGATATGAAAAAGTTTTGAATTTTTTGCTAATTTTATGACAATGCAATGAAAGATGTCTAACGGCTTGCATAAGACCTCAGAGAGGTCATGTACGCGGTGTTACTTCTAGGGGGTACTCTCCGATCGTGACAAACTTTGTATCAGAGAATGATGTTATAAAGAGTGGTTTTAGGGTCCAAAGTCTCATAATGCCACGTCTAGTACAGTTTTGTTCATTGGTGTGAGTCGCGATACATTTATGAGCGAGAGGCTATAAGAAGATATAAGTTTCACTTTCTTCAATACTCTTCTGTCGTGTCATAATGCTTAATTCTATATGATCTCTCTCTTATTTCCCTTGTTGGGTAATATTTAGATGTGATTGCTTGGAAGGGTGATGTCTCAAGGATTGAGGGAGAAAAAAAAGTGAGTTTTGATGCTTATTATGGTTTTGTGACTAGATGAGTATATATGAAGGTAGATTTTGAAGATTTTGATGTGATGTCATTTATGCCTATATGTGACCTCTAAGACTTGAGATATTAGGTTGAGAAGTTGTATTGTGATGTAGTTCTAGTATATTAAGAGATGTTATGATTGAATGAAATCTTTTGGGATAATGAGTTACTTTATGGTTATGTGCAATGATAGTAGAAAGTTATGGTGTAGACTTGAGGAATTTTGGAGGAATTTATAGTAAGAGATGAAAGTTGCCTTTTTATATGAGTAGTGCTTCATGGTTTTCTTTGTGTGGATTGGAGTCTTGTGTATAGACTTAATACTAAGAAAGGAAAATAGTGAGTTTATCTTGTAAGGTAATTGTGAAGTTATGCTAGTTAATAGGAGAACCCATATGACTAATAAATTTGTTCTCATGTAAACATATCCTAAGAATGGAAAAAGGGAAGAAAGGATTTTATTCCATAATTTAGGGTTGTGTCTTACTCTAAGGTTGACTTAGAGGGATGTATATACCCCTTAGTTCATGGGGAGAATAAGAGAATAGATGTTGAAAAACATTAGATAGGTTAGTTGTCTTTTAATATTGATCTTAAGTATGGTCATTTTAGGAGAGTGCTTAGATTGTACCTAGGCATGGTTGGTTGGAAGATTTCAACAAAAGTGATGATAAGGGTTGAAATGGTCTAGAAGTTATCTTGCTCTAGTATTGGAAGAATTGAAGGAGGCTTGTAAGGCAAAATCTCTTCTAAGTTCCCTTAAGATTTTACCTAGAGAGGACGGTTACCCTAAGTCTCTAGAGAATAGGTAGAAGATCTGAAGAGTCCCAACATGTGTGTTGTGTTTTGTTAGAATCTTGGATTTCTATTATCCTAAATTGGAGGGAGAAGTCTCTAAATGCTATAGATGAATTACCTAAGGTGCTGAACCTTGTAGGATTAAATCCGGAACTACTTACCTTTTATGGCTTGGTAGTAGAATTTTATGAAATTATGTATTTACCCTTGGTAGCCATTGAGTAGTTAAGACCTCATGTGGTTGGATAGTATGATTCAACTTGAATTTTTTATGAGTTTTCCTTAAGTGATGTACTTCGAGAAATAGTGGTACTTAGGTTGTACCTATTGATGTTGAATTAGTAAGTCTTTTTTTATGAGCACAGGAGTGAAATCCTCAATGGTCTAAAATCATATTATGTGAGGAGTATGGATCATTAGTGTAGACTTGCTTCAACCTTGGTATTTAAAGGCATGATGTGATGAAGATTTGATTAAGCTCACCCTAAGTGGGCGATAATGTGCCTAGATGGCAAGGTTTTGAGTGCCCTTAATGTTACTACATTGAACTTCCTTGAACTTCTCTATGTTGAGAATCACTTCGAGTGATGGATATGAAGTGGAGTGATTTAGCTACTCGTTATTGGATCTCTTAAATTTCTCACCTAATAAAATGTGAGTGAAAACTTAGTGAGAAATTGTTCCTCCTTTAGAGCAGAATGAGAAGATGTTAAAAAAGCGTTCGCATAAACTTGATCCCAATAGTGGGATATTGTGTTTTTGACTAGAAGGATTGGTAAGTTAAATTTCTCTTAGATGATATGAGTTCTCTTAAATGAGTTTACCCTAAGTGGGGAATGATGAGTTGAGTAGTAAGGTTGTTGCTATCCCTATCTTTTCTTCTATTCTTACTCAAGCTTGAAACCAAAGAATTCCTAGTAGCTTGTCCATGTTATGGCGTCTTGCATATGAGTATAAATTGCATGTTCTCCATATGTTATGCATGTCCTATATGACACTATGTTATACATGTTTTGAAAGATTCTATTACATGAAAAAGGATTTTTGAAAAATTACATGTTTCTGATGTTATTATGCATCTTAATAAGGTAAATGCACATTTGACTTCATGAGATGGTTTAATGAACATGTTTCATTTCACTTTTGATATGAGGGTATTCTGGCCCCACAATGAAGTGTTGATTTTTCTTTTAAATAAGAAAAAATGTGTCCCTTTAAAAATATGTGATTTTGTAATTTGGGAAGTGTTATTATAGGCTCACTCTTGAGAATGTATGGTGTATCTAGCCAATATTATTGATGTGTTCCTATGAATTGTAATAATTTTCCTAAATGATGTATGTTCATGAAAACTAGTGTTATGCAAGAAATTAAAATTTTGTGATATAAGTTCCTATTGTTGTGATATGATTGGTATTATCTACCATTTGTGACTTCATTAGGAAGGAAGTATGAGCCTAATTTTGTTAGCAGTTGAGAATTTCTCCTTAAAATGAATCGACCTTCGTGAAATGCATGAATATGAACTTTATGATGACATGTGAGTATCAACAGGAGAAGCAAATTCCAACTTGAACATAACTAAACATGGTGATGATATGTATGTCCTTGATGATGTTATGTATGAATGATAAAGGTTATTTTTGTTGATTTACATTGCTCATGATTTATGTGCATTTAGTAAGAGTTACTTATTTGCCTCATGAGTTGCAATGTTGAACATGCCTATGTGTGATTTAAATGATATTGCGTATCAAGCCTTTTGATAAACTGGAGAGTAAAGGTCATGAAAAGATTAGGAGAATGAATTTCCTCCTATGAACATGAGAAATGTTTATGTGTTTGATGCATTAGGAGTGAGTGAATGGAGATTCTACTTACTTATGTTACATTGAGTGCGGAATGGCATGAAGTTGGTGTTCCTTGTAAGTTTGGTGCATTGACTATGATTTTATACTATGTTGAATGTTGTGAGATGCTATATGGGTCATTGAGTCCTTGAAAATGATTAACGAAAGTGTTTTAAGTGTCATTCGAGGACGAATGTTCCCAAGTGAGGGATATTGTAAGGACCCTCAAAATTAACTAGGATAATCTCGAGCCTCCCATTTTCATAAAGAGTTAATAACTTCATTAGAAGGTATCTGACAGCTTGTAATGGTTGGTTTTAAGAGGTTTGAGGTCAAACGTCAAAGGACGACCAAGACATCCAGAAACTAGTTGTTTATGTGCTAGTGTGCCCTTGTATGTTTGCATTGTTTTGAAGTGTTGTTTGGAGTCTAAGATTATCGGAGGGTACCTTAGTATCTAGATGGTCGTGTTTAGGGCCAAAAAATTTATGCACAACTCCCCAAGGACAACCCTAAGGGTCAATGGTTTGGCAAGAGGCTGCCAAAACAGTGTCATTTGACGACTGTGGTTGACTCCTCTTCAACCAAACGACTCCCCATCAAAAGGGGGCATGGCTCCACATGTAGTTATGGGATCTCAGTCCCAAGTTTAAGGAGCCTCTAACAAAGACTATAGAGTACCAGGACGAGCTGTCAGTTGATGCTCCATCATTGGTGTTCGTCGATTGCATCTCCCATTCACTTTTAAGACACAACCAAGTGAGGGATGAATTGGGAAATTCACCTAACACTCCAATTAAAGGGTGGATGATGATTTTTCCTATTTTGGGGTATTTTCAATTATTTAAAACAGTGAAACCCCAAATTAGGATTAATTCTTCAAATCAAACCCTTCCCTCCCAAATAAGATTCTCTGTAGAACTCCAATGGAGACCAACCTCAAGATCAAGATAGGGGATGGATTCCAAGTGCTTTATTCTACAAATTTCATGTGCTTTTCTTCAATTAATGTATTGTAACCCTTATCCTTAGATAACCTTTCATCTAAGGAGTTCTATCAATGATTTTATGTGATTCTAAGATCAAATTTCCTAATTTCCAATCTAAACATGGGTTCATTGTCAAAACGTTTTAAAAGTAATTCTAATGATGAATTGTTGTTTAAACAATGTTCTAAGATGATTTTTAATTCAATTCCTTGAAGAACCCCTGATCTCCTTAATCTCTCAATTTAGCCTATAAAGTGAGCTTTTTTCATCTTTATTAGATGTTAATTGAATTGTGATTAGATTGTAATTTATTGTTTAAAGATATTTCTATCTATATCAATTGTTTATAAATTGTTGAGGATTGACCTATGATGATCATGGCTAGGAGAATTGGTAAGTTGACCTAACGTTTAGTGTATAGTATGTAAATTGATGTTGTATGGTATGGTCCACTTATGGTGGCGCTGTTTACATTATTTTCTATCTATACATGTTATGATCTTGGACTTGAGGGAAATTTCATGTAAAGTGTATTTAGATTATGATTATCATTACTATGAAGTATATGTGTGTATTATTCAATGTTAGTATCATAAGAAGGGTATATTGATAATGTGAAGCATAATCTGATTGATGATATTTGGTTAAAGTGTAGTCTACATGCTTGGTTGTGATAAATATTATTGTAGAATGACCTCTACCTATGTACACCCAATATGAATGTGTTATATTTTGCATGATAGGAGTCTTTTATTCAAATGATGAATATGTTAGTCTTATATGATGTAATGTAGGTGTGTGGTCTATATTACCTAATATTCTATGTGTGAGTTGTTCATGACTTGAGGGATATATTGTATATGTGTTGTAATGCTTTGAAGGGTGGTTTCCTCAATAACTAGGTTGTTTCTCTCATATGATAATGATGACCAATATGTACACACACACTCCATGCATAACTATGACAATAATATGTGTATGGTGTCAATAGAAGATTATTCTCATATGCACATTTGTCTCTTATTATGCATATAAAGTATATGATTAATGAGGTATGAACATGTATTTTCTAAAGGTGTTTATGTGAAAGACTTTCTCACATATGTATATAAACATACATGAATGTATGAATGAAGGATGTTAATGATAATCTAGTTAATGAGAGTCTTGGATGGTTTCTTTAATTGTACTCTAAACTAGACTATGTTATGATTATGTGAAAACAAATTCTCACATGATGTTGGTTTTGATGAAAGGACATTCTCATCATATAAGCTATGAGCTATGTACATGTATATAAGGGGTTAATCCTCTAAAGCCTATCTTATGAACAAATGGGTATTAAAGACTTAAAGTCTTTTAAAAAAGGAAAATCTTAGAACTGAGCGAAGTTGAGAATGAGAGGTGTCCCTTCCCAAAAGGAAGGTAGGTTCACCCGATGTTCTCATGAGGTGGAAGCTACAATTCTAGTTAGCAAAAAGACAGTTTCTATTAAAAGCCTCCTAGTTCCTTAACTATGTTCCCCTATAGGAACCTTAGTAAAGTGGATCCACCTAAAAGCTATTATCATGTATATATCCTACCTTGGCAAGTAGGATGCCCTCCTTTCGGTTCTTGGGGTTGACACCGGATTCCATGTTTAGCTCACATGGTCTAATGTCGGTTATAGTGATGTTTCCAAATGTAAAATGAACAGTGGAAGTAAGAAGATTAACACTAACTAGGACTACCTAAGAGATGTTGCTTAGTAGAGGTAAGGGAATGTGACTTTACATATACATTGCATAACTATGTCTTTAAGGGAATTCTAGGGTGAGTTCTATATATATATATATATCATATGCATGACATTATGGATTTAACATACTTTTTATAATGATATGCAGAGTGTTGGTGTTATTGTGTCTACATGATGAAGGTCTTACTTAGTATGCATGTTGTGGTCTATACATGTCATGTTGATGTGTGGAGTAAAGGCAATGCTTGTGATCTCCGTGTTGGTTTACTTTGTAGGTGTGAGGTTATTGGGTTTCACATATACATTGTACTAGTAGACTTAGATTTGGATTATGAGTAAGGTCGTATGATGATTGATGAAATGAACTCTAATATCCAATGTTGATTGTTGTTTCATTATGGTGATATTTATGGTATTGACTTGTATGTTGTCCTGAGATATGCATAAGGACTAAATGGATTATGACTATGATGTAATAAATGAATGAGTTCATATATGAGGTCTATGAAGTATATGGGTCTTATGTTTAAAATTTAATGCATGTGTTGTATCTTGTTGAATGTGATGTGCCTTAGTCAAGGGTGACATCATAGGAACACTTGGTTTGAGTGGTATTATGGGATGCCACTTGCACATTACACTAGTGTGAATTGGAGTTGTGTTAATTGATGCTTCTTAAGTGAAGACTGTGTTTCATGATATGTTATGTCCTTATGAATGTATGTGCTTGAAATAATGAAGGTTGTATGAATGTTCACCTTGGTGACCTTAAGGTGATATTTTGGTATGAATGGTGGAATGGGACACTACTCATGCATTGCACTAAGTATTACTTAAGGGTTGCTTTTGGTGAAATGAGTTAAGGTAAAAAGGAAAGGTAATTCTATAAACATATTGAGTGTGTCTTAAATATGATATATGACTTTATGTGTTGTTGTGAATAGTATCCATGTCTATATATATGAACTATATTGTTTTTATTGTATCAAGTGTTCATGAAGTTTTATTAAAAGACATGATGCATTGTTTCTATCTAAATGTCCTCTTTAAATCATGTTTTTGCATGATTATCATACTTAGTGCTTTCTTGTACTAATACGATTCTGTTCATCTTTTTACACAAAGTGTGGGTAGTGATGGCTAGAGGATCCTTCCTAGAATGAAGATCTTGGATTACTATTCCCAAGTTCAAGTGTGTCCTTAATGATTCAAGGGCCTTCGTGCCAAGAGTTTAAATTAAGTTCATGTAACAGTATAGAAATGTTATAAAGGGATGTGTCCCTATTCTATTTATGTTGTGTCTAATATGGCAAGATGAGACTTAGGGCCGTTTGGTATCATGATATGAAATTAGGAGATGAAATTGAAGTTTTGTTTGGACATGCGATATGACATTTTTGTGTTGTATATTTTCTGATAAACATAAAAATCCCATAAGTTCTAAAACTATTAAAATAGCCCCAATTATTTATTTAATTTTTTCAAATAAACAAAAAATCATAAAATCGTATAATAAATTATTACAAAGTTATTTCTTCTCCATCTAAGCAATTGTTTCATCAATACATTTAAGTAAAAATGAAACACCTTTCACGGGCTCTTCAAGATTTAATTACTCAACAATCATTAAGTGTGAGTTAAAGTTATTATATGTTAGTGAGAATAATAAATAGTCGGTGAGAATAATAAATTTTAAAAAGCAATGATGTGATTATAAGTTTTATTTAAATGTGAAATAAATTGTTAGTAGATATAAATGTGGGGTTGTTTTAAAAAAAATATAAACTCGTGTATCAATTTTTGTATTAAAATAACTTAAATCATGATATGGTATTTCCATATGATTCCATATCATTATTTTTGGAGAATATGATATCACATCTCATGATATGGAATCATGAGATGGAATCAGCGTAAAATTGCATGTCCAAACGCCTACTTAGTGTCTTAACTAGGTGCCTATGGTTTATAAATGAAGTGATGTTTTATCATTGTGTAATGCAATGAAAAAGTTTTAAATTTTCCGCTAATTTTATGACAATGCAATCAAAGAAGTCTAAGGGCTTGTATAAAACCTCCGAGAGAAGGAAGAGAAATTGGGTTTTGGGAAATATGAGAGTTGGTTTAGTTTAATTAGGTTAGGGTCTTTATATAAGTCATTAACTAACTTAGTTAGACCTACCTTAACCCCTAACTAATTAAAAAATCAATTAATTAATTTAATTAACTAACCTAAAACGTGGCAGCAACGAGTGACCCTGACCTACAAGACCCCGACCTACGAGCCCTAGGTCAGTCGACGGACCTGGGAACCAACCGTCATGCTGGTCCGTCGTTTCGGTCAGAGATTTTCCAAAAATGTTCTTTTCCCAAAATATACAAGTGACCATCGACAATGGACATAGACGCCCCGTCGATTGGCCTATGCCCCGTTGGTTGGCAACCGTCGATGGCACTGTCTTTTGACAATTTTTAGCCAAACAGGAAGGGTCGTCTTCAAGGACCCTTTGGTTTGTCCTTGGGGAGTCGTACCCGAACGTTTCGACCCTAAAATAACTTTAATACGTATTATACACCTTAATACCTAATTTTATCGAATTATGACTCCTTCAACCTAGTAAAATAGGCTAAGGCACACTAGCACCTCTTGAACTAGTTTCCGGACATGGTGGACGTTTCTTGACTCTTTGATTCTAAAACTTCCTAAATGACTTATGTTCATTATATTTGACCTTGAAACAGTGTCCTTAAATTTAGACACTCATGTTAGGCTCTAGATTATGTCTTTGATTTTCGGAGTGTTACATTATCCCCCCCTTAGGAACATTCATCCCTGAATGACACTCAAATCTTTTGGAAGGAATGAATAGAGTCAAGACTAGAAGCCCAACCAACAAAAACATATCAAAACATGAATTACCACTCAATTCAATATAACAACCTGATCTTTTAAACAATGCAACATTAAAACATCATTTTCAACTCATAAGGGCTAAACATTCACTATATGAGTATTCACTTATGCCAAAGCTTTCTTAAACACATATAAACATGCTCAATACAAATAATTAAGGCACAACA
Organism: Solanum sitiens; assembly: GCA_016801875.1. Taxonomy (NCBI): domain Eukaryota; kingdom Viridiplantae; phylum Streptophyta; class Magnoliopsida; order Solanales; family Solanaceae; genus Solanum; species Solanum sitiens. The sequence goes on along the minus strand of JABWTJ010000065.1, from coordinate 1,483,858 downwards.
TACTAAAATACACCACCTAAGTTCAAAGCAAGAAATAGAGAAAAAATTTAAAACTTTCATTTCTATAGGCATAACTCACTCAAAATCACTTTAACATGCACCTTTTTGCAAAACATCACCAAAAATCAAGACAACTTCAAATTTACTCATTATTTTCATTATTAGTAAGAACAACTAACCTTTGTTAGGAAAGAGATGAGGATAACGGGACTTCATATCGACCACAGCCTCCCATGTTGCTCCCTCAACTAGGTGGTTTCTCCCTAACACTTTATGGAGGACACCTATTTGTTCCTCAACCTCTTCACTTGACGATCAAGGATTTCAACCAGAACTTCCACATAATAGAGGTTCTCTTTCACACATAGACCTTCAATAGGAAGAATGGACTCCAGGTTACCAATGCACATCTTAAGTATGGATACATGGACAACCGTATGAACCGAAGATAGTTCACTAGGGAGATTCAACTCATATGCAACTTTGCCAAATCTTTACAAAATTTCATAGGGACCTACATAACAAGGACTTAAATTCCCCCTTTTGCCAAATCTAACCACCCATTTCATGGGCAAAATTTTCAAATACACATTATCACCCTCTTAAAGTTCAGGTCTCTTCTTGTCACATCCGGGTTTACCCCCTAGACATAACCGGCGTCGGCGTCCTCTCGGAGGACTAAGACAAGCCTCTTAGCTTCGTCATGGCATTCATCGACTAAAAATCAGAAAGAATTTAAAACTTTTTATCTAAAACTACTCGGAGGTTTACATAGACCTCTACATACACATAATTATATATATCAAGTATACATAGACTTGTTCATATACGAAGATTACTTAGTCTTCTACTTTTATTTCATACACTTATATATTTAGAAAATAATAGTCATAAAACCGTCTCATCTCATAGACCATCTATCGATTACAATAAGTCTTGGGCATAGCCCTACATCAAATGAAAGAAGCCGCATATAGGCTGTCTACTACATCGTCTCAAGAGAATAACGGAGTCAACATAGAATCATAGTATCTACACATCATAAGATAGAGATATCGGCCACGTCCTCGAGAGAGTGAGGACCTACCACTTTGATGGCAAAATACCCAAGTCTTCCTTCCTAGCAATTTGGATCAAGCTCAATGACCCGTACCTAAAATGTTTGGGAAAAGGGAAAGAAAAGGGATTAGTACTCCACATGTACTAAGTATGGAATCTCATATACAATTACCAATCAAATATATTTAGAAAGGGACATTTATGAAAACATAATAGACTACATATGAAATTAAACCGTAGCAAAGCAAAGCATACTAATGATAACCTTCAATAAGTCACAAGTGCAATGATCAAGTAAAATTACCATATCTCCTACTCAATCAAGTAACCTACCAAGACTACAATTAGCAACTTACTTACCAACATACTCGTCATGTCATGATACATCCTTCTTCAAGCAAAGACAACAACATTATATTCATAAGCATGTTACTCAACATACCAACCATTTACATCATACTATCGCCTTACATGCATAATATTGACCTCTCAAAGTTCCTATCAAGGCAAACTCGTGCAAGGCGTAGGTAGAGTCCCATACCCCTACCTAAGCTAAAGCCAACCTCTCAAGTTACTTTAATTAGCCTATACCTTATTCATTCATTCATTTTAGTTTAGGGAACATTTGCCTTAACCGACATAGACCACATAATCGAATGTGGAATCCGGTGTCATGAAACCTTACACCGATGGAAGGTGGTCTACCGGCCAAGGTAGAACCTAACGTGAACATAGCTATCTAGGTGGATCCACTAGCTAGTATCCTATGGTGGCAACATAGTTCAAGAACTAAGAGATAGGTATTCCCTCTATATACCATTCGGTAATGGGGCCTCATCTCATGAGAATTCATGAGTGAATATTTCTCAAGGAAAGTCAACACTTCACGTAGATCCATAGGTGAGTATTCCTCTAAGGGAAGTCAACACTCTATAAGGAACAAATGGTGAATATTCCTCTAAGGGAAGTCAACACCTCTCAATGTCAAGTTCGCTCGGTGCTAAGCTAAGTCCCCATTTGTAGAGAAGCCTTTAATCTTTATTAATCTTCTCAATTTAATTAGATAGAAGGGTCAATCCCTTGTATATCATCATTATAGCTCAAATAAGAATTGTATGAGAATTAGTCCTTTCATTAACAATTCATATAGGTGAAGTCAACCCTCGTACATCTCATCATAATAGGGCACATCGAACAACTTCCCTATATTACATTACACTTAGCAACCTCACAACCAACCTAAGCATATAAGTTCATGTATCATATCATCTTATCACATCAATCAAAGCATACTTCAACATAACATTATCACTTGATGACAATTAACCATAATTTGAAGTGAAGGCTAGGATCATCAAGACTTACCAATACTCCTCCCTAGTCCATCAATAAAGGGCCTTACCATCAACCCATAGATCAACCAATCTTAGATCATCACATCGATGTAATTCAATAATAAATCACAAGAACTAATCAAGGAGAAGCACTATACTATGAAGCAATACTACATCAAAGCTTAGTAACATGATCTCAAGTGTATCTTCTTAACTTAGATTCAATATTCAAGAACATAGGTGTGAAGAACTTCAATTCATCATAATAGATCCATAATCAATGCAATAACAATCATTAAAGACCATTTAACTAATTATGAGATCAATTCTATCAAACTCAACCTAATCCATATCAATTCAACATTTAGGGTTAAGGGTTAGGGGTCATCACCCACAATCTAGATCAAACTACTTCCATTCACCATAATCAAGTTACAATTCATGATAATCTACTCATTCTAACCCAAAGAATACATAATTAACTCAATTCACATGATCAAATTCGGATTTGGATGAAACCCATAAGAAACTCAACTTTTTGGAAAAAGCTTTGAAGGAACCCTTTGAGGAAAGAATTTCAAAGGTGAATTAGATCCCATACCTTAAGGTTTGATGACGTTTTGATGGTGAATTTCGTGCTAAATCAACCCCTAATGATCTCCCCAAGTTGATCTCCAATGGAGTCTTCCAATAGAGAGAGAAAGTAGAGAGAAGGAAGAGAGTTTTGTTTTTGAGAGAATGATTAGGCTAATGATGGTTAGGTATTTATAGTGGGGTCTTAAGTCACTTAATTAGTCTCTCTTAAACCCCTAATTACCCCTAAGACACTTAATTAATTAACTAACTAAAAAAATAACTTTTCCATAACTGCCACAGACCTTCCACGACGGATCCCCGACGACGGTCCGTCGTGGGCGTGACGGACTGATATCCCTCTGTCCTGCACATCCGTCACGTTGGTCAGAGACTTGTGCAGGCGGCGGCTTTCTCCCCAAGCGCATGACGGTTCCACGACGACGGACCGTCGTGGCCGTGACGGACTAGCTTCCCTCCGTCCTGCACATCCGTCACGCTTGTTAGAGACTTGTGCAGGCGGAGGAAAAGTCCAAGCGCTAAGGCTGGCACGACGGAGGCCTCGATGCCCCATCGCGCCTGTGACGCCCCGTCATGGGGTCCGTCATGCCCTGCTGCTTTAAGGGTCCTCGAGGGTCCTTGTTTGGTCCTTGGGGAGTCGTCCCCTGACTTTTCCAGCATGATACCACCCTACACAACATTTTACACCTGTGGTTACAACTGTTTACCAAATTCCGACTCTTTAACTTGGTTATATCAAAAGGACACTCTAGCCCTCTTATGAACTAATTTGCCGGACGTTTAAGAGTTTCGGTTCCAACACCACTTCAAAGACTCTAAATATGCCTAATTGGCTAGGAACGCTGGTTTAGATCCTAAGTAGACCATTTAAGTCTTATCACATGACCTCGATATTTCAAAATGTTACATTACCCCCCCCCCTTAGGAACATTCGTCCCCGAATGACACCAAACACTCTTAAAAGAGGGAGTAAACTCAAGACTAGCAGCTCAACCAATTCACAATATTCTGTAGCATGAACTACATTATTTCATAAAAATACTACAAAACATCAATTTACCATACATGATCTCAACATTTCCTCATGAGGTTTTTCTCCTTTTCATACCGGCATGAGCTCAATCATTTATCACTCAATTCAAATAGTACAAATCTCATTTTATCAATATGCTCAATACAATATCAGCAAGGATTAACCATACCTAAATCACAAAACTTGACTCAAATATGCAAGAAACAAGACAACTTCCAATTTGTCTAAGGTCACCTTAAAGTGACTCCATTTTATTTATTTTTTAAATCTCCATAACTAAGAGTTTTGCTAAGTTTCACAAAACAACAGAGATTCACAATATCTAACGCATTTATATCATTAGAGAGAGATACTAACCTTAAACATCAAAAAGATGAGGATAACGGGTTTTCATGTCGGCCTCCGCCTCCCATGTTGCACCCTCTACTAGGTGGTTCCTCCATAACACTTTTACGGAAGCTACCTCTTTGTTCCTAAACTTTTTCACTTGCCTGTCAAGGATTTGAACCGGAACCTCCTCATAAGAGAGGTTATCCTTGACTCCGAGGCCTTCAAGAGGAAGAATTGACTCGGGATTTCCGACACACTTCTTTAACATGGAGATATGGAAAACCGGATGAACCAAAGCTAGCTCATCAGGTAATCTTAAACGATAAGCAACTTTACCAACCCTTTCTAAAATCTCATAAGGGCCCACATATCGAGGGCTCAACTTCCCTTTCTTGCCAAATCTTACCACACCCTTCATAGGTGAGATTTTTAGATACACTCTATCACCCTCTTCAAACTCCAAGTCCCTTCTTCTATTATTGGCATAGGACTTTTGTCGACTATAGGCTGTTTGCAACCTATTTCTTATGATATGTACATTCTCTAACGTCTTGTAAATCAAGTCGGGACCGAATATCGATGACTCACCTACTTCAAACCATCCTATAGGAGATCTACACCTCCTTCCATACAAGGCTTCATAGGGGGCCATGGAGATGGATGAATGGAAACTATTATTATATGCAAACTCCACCAACGGCAAATGCTTATCCCAACCCCCTTTGAAATCAATGATGCAATATCTAAGCATATCCTCAAGAGTCTGAATCGTGCGTTCCGCTTGACCATCCGCTTGAGGATGGAAGGCGGTACTTAATTTCACTTTAGTACCCAAACCTTTTTGAAACGACTTCCAAAATCTAGATGTGAATTGTGCACCTCTATCCGAAATGATGGATAACGGAATACCATGACGACACACAATCTCATCTATGAAAATCTTCGCATAATCTTCCGCCGAATATGTAGATTTGACGGGGATAAAGTGAGCGGACTTAGTCAATCTATCAACAATCACCCATATAGAATCAAATGACTTTTGAGTCCGAGGCAACCCTACTACGAAATCCATATTAATATCTTCCCACTTCCAAGTAGGAATTTGGATCTCCTGTAGTAAGCCACCCGGCTTTTGATGTTCCGCCTTCACTTGTTGACAATTCGGACATTTAGCAACAAATTCCGCTATATCCTTCTTCAAACCTTCCCACTAATATATTTCTCGAAGGTCATGATACATCTTTGTAGAACCGGGATGGATGGAATAGTGGGATCCATGGGCTTCATCAAGGATCCGATCCCTCAATCCATCCACATTAGGAACACACAACCTCCCTTGATACCTCAAAACACTGTCTTCTCCTAAGGAGAATGATTCGTTCGTCTTGCCAAGAACCGACTCCTTTAACTCCATCAATAGTTGATCAAGGTGTTGTTTGGACTTTACCTCAACCACCAATGATGACTCAGAGCTATGATGAATCGTGGCACCTCCATTTAGCGAACACACCAATCGCACTCCCAATCTAGTCAAACGGTGAACATCTTTTACTAGATCTTTCTTGTCTTCTTCGATATGAGACACACTACCCATAGTCATACGACTTAAAGCATCCGCCACCACATTTGCCTTGCCGGGATGATATAGGACACTCATATCATAATCTTTCAACAACTCTAACCACCTTCTTTGTCGAAGATTCAAATCTTTTTGGGTAAACACATATTGAAGGCTCTTATGATCAGTGAAAACATCTACATGAACACCATACAAGTAGTGTCTCCATATTTTTAAAGCAAACACCACGGCCGCTAACTCAAGGTCATGAGTAGGATAATTTCTCTCATGCACCTTAAGTTGCCGCGAAGCATAGGCAATCACCTTCCCATTTTGCATAAGCACACACCCCAAACCTATGCGGGATGCATCACAATACACAATGAACCCTTTAGATCCTTCCGGTAAAGTTAACACCGGAGCGGAAGTAAGCCTATCCTTCAATAATTGAAAACTCTTCTCACATGCCTCTGACCATTCAAACTTTTTGCCTTTTTGAGTCAATGAAGTCAAAGGAGATGCAATGGAAGAAAAGCCTTCTACGAACCTTCGATAATAACCCGCTAGACCCAAGAAACTCCTAATATCAGTTGGGGTCAAGGGTCTAGGCCAGTTTCTTACCGCATCTGTCTTCCTTGGATCTACCTCAACTCCCTCTCTAGAGATAATGTGCCCAAGAAATGCCACCGACCTCAGCCAAAACTCGCACTTGCTATACTTGGCGAACAATTTATGTTCTCTAAGGGTTTGCAATACTACCCTTAGATGATCACTGTGGTCAACCTCATTTTTCGAATACACCAAGATATCATCGATAAATACAATAACGAATGAATCAAGGAAATTTCGAAACATTCTATTCATCAGATCCATAAACGCCGCTGGAGCATTTGTGAGACCAAAAGACATAACCACGAACTCATAATGCCCATATCGAGTCCGAAAAGCTGTCTTTGGAATATCTTCATTTCTCACCCTAAGCTGGTGATACCCTGACCTCAAATCAATCTTTGAGAAGTAACTCGCTCCTTGAGTTGATCAAATAAATCATCAATCCGAGGAAGAGGATATTTGTTCTTGATAGTAACCTTGTTGAGTTGTCGGTAGTCAATACACATTCTCAAGGACCCATCCTTCTTTTTCACGAACAAGACCGGAGCACCCCATGGAGAAATGCTAGGCCTTATAAAGCCCTTGTCTAGCAAATATTTAAGTTGTGCCTTCAATTCCTTTAACTCGGCCGGAGCCATTCTATAAGGAGGAATAGAAATAGGATTTGTTTCCGGTAGCAAATCGATACCGAAATCGATTTCCCGTTCGGGAGGAATGCCAGGAAGGTCATCAGGAAAGACCTCCGTAAATTCACTCACCACGGGGACTGACTCTATAGGAGGAACTTCGGAATCCACTTCTTGGACTCTCACAATATGGTAGAGACACCCCTTCGAGATCATTTTACACGCCTTTAGGCATGTTATGAAACGACCTCTAGGAAGAGAATTTCCACCCTTCCACTCTATAACGGGTTCATTTGGGAAACAAAACCTCACAATTTTGGTCCTACAATTGATGGAAGCGAAACTAGCATGCAACCAGTCCATACCTAATATGACATCAAAATCAATCATGTCTAGGTCAACTAGATCAATATGAGAAACTCTATGAGGTATTGAAATAGGACAATTTCGATAGACTCTTTTTGCTACCACTGACTCACCCACCGGGGTAGACACCAAAATAGGTTCATGCAAAACATCGGGTAATGTACTAAACTTCTTAGCTACCAATGGAGTAACGAAAGACAAAGTAGCACCCGGATCAAGTAATGCATACACATCAATGGCAAAGATTTGTAACATACCAGTCACCACATCGGGAGAGGCCTCTTGGTCATCTCTAGTACGAAGAGCATAAAGACGGTTCTTTTTGGGAGCACTATTAGAACCACTTGGCTGACCACCCCTCTCTTGTCCCTTAGCATTTGGACAATCCCGCACCTTGTGACCAATCTTTCCACAACCAAAGCAATTTCCCGTTCCAATCAAACATTCTCCATAGTGACCTTTCCCACACTTAGAAAATGTAGGCTTCTCATAAGACGAGTTCCCATCCTTTCCCTTGGCAACTTTTGGTCTAGGAGCTTTAGAATCCCTAGTCTTGGGAAATTTGGATGGAACGTGGTTTGAGAACCTCTTTTTGAATCTAGGCCTGTCTTGAATTCCCAACCTATCTTTAGCAGTTTCACTCTTAGAAGACCTTGTCCTCCTTGAGTCCTTATCCTTCCTTTTTGATCTAGCCTCATCAACCCTTCTTGCATGCACCATGAGACGACCAATGTTCATGTTATCATGTAGCATAGCCGATTGACACTCCTCTTGTAAATCGTCCGATATACCTGTCACATATCGACTCATTTCGTCTCTAGGATCGGAGACCAAAGACAGAGCATATTTGGCCAATTGAGTAAATTTCAGAGAATACTCATGAACACTCATCGTTCCTTGGCGGAGATTGATGAATTCCACCACCTTCATTTCCCTCATCTCTCTAGGGAAGAACCGATCAATGAAGGCCCCTTTGAATAACTCCCACGTCACTAACCCACTTCCAAGTGGCCTGTTGTCCTTCCATTGCGCATACCATATCTGAGCGACATCCTTGAGTTGGTAGGAGGCCAACTCGGCATTCTCGCTAGACGATAGCCCCATAGAACACAAAATCTTGTGAACCTCATCAATAAATTCCTGAGGGTCTTCATCAACCTTCGACCCATAAAAGACAGGAGGATTCATTCGAGTGAAATCCCTAAGTCTGGAGGCCATAGTCTGTTCATGGACTCTAGGTGCCAAATCCCTATTGGCTTGGGCAGTCATAGATTGGGCTTGCACTATTGCGGCTTGAGCTTGAGTAGTCATGGCTTGAGCCATTTGAGCAATAATAGCTCTCATCTGAGCTTCTGTCATCGGTGGAGGATCAGCAGGAACCTGGTCATCAATAGCAACCTCTTCAAGAGGAGGAGCAGGTTCGTCACGAGGAATTCCCGCAGCAGCCATCTCTTCCTCAAGTCTTCGAGCCGCATTTCTTCTAGTATTCATCTCCTATAACCAAAACACAAGGTTCAGGCAAAAGCATATACGACGTACATTCTAGGGGCACGATATGGATTTCCAACAATGAGAATGATTCCTAATCATCAAATAAGTTCCTATTCATAAGTGTGGCGCGCTTCACAATTATGAATACAAACTTAAATAACGTGGTTGAGAGAGAGACGTTAACATCAAGGATATTCAACCTCATGCTTTGATACCAAGTTTGTCACATCCGGGTTTACCCCCTAGATGTAACCGGCATCGTCGTCCTCTCGGAGGACTAAGACAAGCCTCTTAGCTTCGTCATGGCATTCATCGACTAAAAATCAGAAAGAATTTAAAACTTTTTATCTAAAACTACTCTGAGGTTTACATAGACCTCTACATACACATAATTATATATATCAAGTATACATAGACTTGTTCATATACGAAGATTACTTAGTCTTCTACTTTTATTTCATACACTTATATATTTAGAAAATAATAGTCATAAAACCGTCTCATCTCATAGACCATCTATCGATTACAATAAGTCTTGGGCATAGCCCTACATCAAATGAAAGAAGCCGCATATAGGCTATCTACTACATCGTCTCAAGAGAATAACGGAGTCAACATAGAATCATAGTATCTACACATCATAAGAGAGAGATATCGGTCACGTCCTCGAGAGAGTGAGGACCTACCACTTTGATGGCAAAATACCCAAGTCTTCCTTCCTAGCAATTTGGATCAAGTTCAACGACCCATACCTAAAATGTTTGGGAAAAGTGAAAGAAAAGGGATTAGTACTCCACATGTACTAAGTATGGAATCTCATATACAATTACCAATCAAATATATTTAGAAAGGGACATTTATGAAAACATAATAGACTACATATGAAATTAAACCATAGCAAAGCAAAGCATACTAATGATAACCTTCAATAAGTCACCAGTGCAATGATCAAGTAAAATTACCATATCTCCTACTCAATCAAGTAACCTACCAAGACTACAATTAGCAACTTACTTACCAACATACTCGTCATGTCATGATACATCCTTCTTCAAGCAAAGACAACAGCATTATATTCATAAGCATGTTACTCAACATACAAACCATTTACATCATACTATCGTCTTACATGCATAATATTGACCTCTCAAAGTTCCTATCAAGGCAAACTCGTGCAAGGCGTAGGTAGAGTCCCATACCCCTACCTAAGCTAAAGCCAACCTCTCAAGTTACTTTAATTAGCCTATACCTTATTCATTCATTCATTTTAGTTTAGGGAACATTTGCCTTAACCGACATAGACCACATAATCGAATGTGGAATCCGGTGTCATGAAACCTTACACCGATGGAAGGTGGTCTACCGGCCAAGGTAGAACCTAACGTGAACATAGCTATCTAGGTGGATCCACTAGCTAGTATCCTATGGTGGCAACATAGTTCAAGAACTAAGAGATAGGTATTCCCTCTATATACCATTCGGTAATGGGGCCTCATCTCATGAGAATTCATGAGTGAATATTTCTCAAGAAAAGTCAACACTTCACGTAGATCCATAGGTGAGTATTCCTCTAAGGGAAGTCAACACTCTATAAGGAACAAATGGTGAATATTCCTCTAAGGGAAGTCAACACCTCTCAATGTCAAGTTCGCTCGGTGCTAAGCTAAGTCCCCATTTGTAGAGAAGCCTTTAATCTTTATTAATCTTCTCAATTTAATTAGATAGAAGGGTCAATCCCTTGTATATCATCATTATAGCTCAAATAAGAATTGTATGAGAATTAGTCCTTTCATTAACAATTCATATAGGTGAAGTCAACCCTCGTACATCTCATCATAATAGGGCACATCGAACAACTTCCCTATATTACATTACACTTAGCAACCTCACAACCAACCTAAGCATATAAGTTCATGTATCATATCATCTTATCACATCAATCAAAGCATACTTCAACATAACATTATCACTTGATGACAATTAACCATAATTTGAAGTGAAGGCTAGGATCATCAAGACTTACCAATACTCCTCCCTAGTCCATCAATAAAGGGCCTTACCATCAACCCATAGATCAACCAATCTTAGATCATCACATCGATGTAATTCAATAATAAATCACAAGAACTAATCAAGGAGAAGCACTATACTATGAAGCAATACTACATCAAAGCTTAGTAACATGATCTCAAGTGTATCTTCTTAACTTAGATTCAATATTCAAGAACATAGGTGTGAAGAACTTCAATTCATCATAATAGATCCATAATCAATGCAATAACAATCATTAAAGACCATTTAACTAATTATGAGATCAATTCTATCAAACTCAACCTAATCCATATCAATTCAACATTTAGGGTTAAGGGTTAGGGGTCATCACCCACAATCTAGATCAAACTACTTCCATTCACCATAATCAAGTTACAATTCATGATAATCTACTCATTCTAACCCAAAGAATACATAATTAACTCAATTCACATGATCAAATTCGGATTTGGATGAAACCCATAAGAAACTCAACTTTTTGGAAAAAGCTTTGAAGGAACCCTTTGAGGAAAGAATCTCAAAGGTGAATTAGATCCCATACCTGAAGGTTTGATGACGTTTTGATGGTGAATTTCGTGCTAAATCAACCCCCAATGATCTCCCCAAGTTGATCTCCAATGGAGTCTTCCAATAGAGAGAGAAAGTAGAGAGAAGGAAGAGAGTTTTGTTTTTGAGAGAATGATTAGGCTAATGATGGTTGGGTATTTATAGTGGGGTCTTAAGTCACTTATTTAGTCTCTCTTAAACCCCTAATTACCCCTAAGACACTTAATTAATTAACTAACTAAAAAAATAACTTTTCCATAACTGCCACAGACCTTCCACGACGGATCCCCGACGACGGTCCGTCGTAGGCTTGACGGACTGACATCCCTCCGTCCTGCACATCCGTCACGTTGGTCAGAGACTTGTGCAGGCGGAGGCTTTCTCCCCAAGTGCACGACGGTTCCACGACGACGGACCGTCGTGGCCGTGACGGACTGGCTTCCCTCCGTCCTGCACATCCGTCACGCTTGTCAGAGACTTGTGCAGGCGGAGGAAAAGTCCAAGCGCTAAGGCTGGCACGACGGAGGCCTCGACGCCCCGTCGCGCCTGTGACGCCCCGTCATGGGGTCCGTCATGCCCTGCTGCTTTAAGGTTCCTCCTCGAGGGTCCTTGTTTGGTCCTTGGGGAGTCGTCCCCTGACTTTTCCAGCATGATACCATCCCACACAACATTTTACACCTGTGGTTACAACTGTTTACCAAATTCCGACACTTTAACTTGGTTATATCAAAAGGACACTCTAGCCCTCTTATGAACCAATTTGCCGGACGTTTAAGAGTTTCGGTTCCAACACCACTTCAAAGACTCTAAATATGCCTAATTGGCTAGGAACACTGGTTTAGATCCTAAGGAGACCATTAAATTCTTATCACATGACCTCGATATTTCAAAATGTTACACTTCTCCTATGATCGGCATAAGACTTTTGCCGACTATAGGCTGTTTGCAAACGGTTCCTTATGATATGAACTTTATCTAAGGTTAGATCATGTCGGGATCAAGAAGATAAGACTCGCCAACCTCAAACCATCCAATAGGAGATCTACACCTCCTACCATACAAAGCTTCAAAAGGAGCCATAGATATGGATGAATGAAAACTATTATTATATGAGAACTCCACCAAAGGCAAGTGCTAATCCCAATTACCCTTGATGTCAATGATACAAGCTCTAAGAATATCCTCAAGAGTTTGAATGGTACGCTCCGCTTTACCATCCGTTTGAGGATGAAAAGCGGTGCTTCACTTCACTTGAGTACCCAAAACTCTTTGAAACGACTTCCAAAACCTATATGTGAATTCAGCACCTCTATCCGATATAATGGAAAAAGGAATCCCATGAATACTCACTATCTTGTCAATATAGATTCTTGCATAAACTTCGGCCGAATAAGTAGACTTAACGGGAATAAATGAGCGTATTTGGTCAATCTATCTACCACCACCCATATAGAGTCATATTTCTTCCGAGTCCTAGGTAACCCAATTACGAAATCCATGTTAACATATTCCAACTTCTAAGTAGAAACTGGGATCTCTTGTATTAAACCACCCCTCTTATGGTGCTCGGCATTCACTTGTTAGCAATTTGGACACTTTGCAATGAACTTCGCAATGTCCCTTTTTAAGCCATCCCACCAAAACACTTCCCTATGGTCATGATATATCTTAGTAATGACTCATTCATCTTCCCAAGAACCGATTCTTTCAACTCCATCAATAATGGATCAAGGTGTTGCTTAGACTTAAATTCAACCATCAAAGACGACTCAGAGTTATGATGTACCACAACACCTCAATTTGGATAATCTTCAATTTGAACCCCTAAACGAGCCAACCTATGAACAACCCTCACTAGGTTTCTCTTGACTTCTTCCACATGGGACACATTTCACATGGACAAACAACTTAGAGCGTCCGCCAGTATATTAGCCTTGTCGTTCTCATAGAGAATACTCATGTCGTAGTCCTTCAATAATTCCAACCACCTTTTTTGCCAGAGATTCAACTTCTTTTGGATGAATATTTATTGAAGACTTTTATGGTCCGTATACACATCCACATAAACACCATACAAGTAATGCCTCTATATTTTCAAAGGAAATACCATGGCAGCTAACTCAAGATCGTGAGTTGGATAATTCTTCTCATGCACCTTAAGTTGTCTAGAGGCATAGGCTACTACTTTCCCTTGTTGCATAAGAACACAACTCCAGCCCACTCGCGATGCATCACAACCACAAAACCTTTAGTACCCTCCGGTAGGGTCAATACCAGATTGGAAGTAAGCCTATCTTTCAAAATTTGGAAGCTTCTTTCACATGCTTCCGACCACTTATATTTCACATTCTTTTGGGTCAAGGTAGTCAAGGGAGAAGCAATGGACACAAAACCATCCACAAACCTCCAGTAATAACACGCTAGACCCAAGAAACTCCTAGTGTTGGTTGGAGTCAATGGTCTAGGACAATTTTTCACCGCCTCCGTTTTCCTTGGATCCACCTCAATACCCTTACTAGAGATAATATGTCCAAGAAACTCCACTGACCTCAACCAAAACTCACATTTGCTATACTTGGCAAATAGTCTGTGTTCCCTAAGCACATGCAAAACAACCCTCAAATGCCCCATTTAATCACCCTCACTCTTTGAATACCCTAACATATCGTCAATAAATACAATCACGAATGCATCAAGATAGTTTTGGAAGACCCTATTCATGAGAAACATAAACGATGTCGGGGCATTAGTCAATCCAAAAGACATGACTAGGAACTTGTAATGACCATATCTAGTCAGAAAGGCCGTATTGGTAATATATTCATCTCTCACCCTAAGTTGGTGATATCCCTACTCAAGTAAATCTTGGAAAAGTAACTCGCACCTTGGAGTTGATCAAATAAATCATCAATCCGAGGGAGAGGATACTTGTAACACTTTGAAAGTTTAAGATGTGTTCTAGAGACTAACATAAGTGAATAATGGATGTGTTAGTGTTTTAAGGTCCAAAATAGTTGATATGAGTCATTTAGGAAGTTTTAGGATCAAAACGTCAAAGAACGTCCATGACTTTCGGAAACTAGTTCAAGGAGGTTCTAGTGTACCTTAGCCTATTTGACTAAGTTTTAAGAGTCGAAAAATGATAAATTATGTGGAAAGGTGTCTAACACGTATTAGAGTTAGTTTATAGTCACAACGTCTAGGTACGACTCCCACAGGAACAACCAAGGGCCCTTGAGGAGGACCCTTGCAATTTGGCAAAAAGCTGCCAAAAGGCAGTGTCCACAAACGAGTGCAAACAGCGGATCGTGGGCCAATAGACGGGGTGTCGATGGCCACTGTCAATGGTAACTTATAAAAATCCATGGGAGGCCTGTTTTTACAAGTCTCTGACCTAAATGACGGACAAACAGGATGGTTGGTCCCTTTGCCATTGTTTGACAAACGGACCTTAGACGTGGTCTCGTCTGTGGAGTCCACTGTTTTGTTGCATGTTTTCAAGTTGGTTAAATTAGTTAATTAGGTGGTTAGTTGATTATTTAGGGGTTTATTGAGGTATAATTAAGTTAGTAAATGAATTATATAAAGACCCTAACCTTATTAAACTAACCTAAGCCCTCATAATTATCAAAACCAAATTACTCCTCCTTCTCTCTTCTTTCTCTCTCCCAAGTTGAACAACACCATAGAAGACCAATGTCAAGGGTTCTAGGGCTGATAAAAGGTTAAGTTTCTCCATAAAACTTCATCAATTAACAAGGTATGGGATTCCTTTCACCTTTGGGATCTGTTTCCCCAAAGGGTTCCTTTAAGATGATTTTCAAAAATATGAAATTCAAGTGGGTTTTCTTCCAATACGAAATTGATCTTGTGCATTGCTTTATTTATGATTCCTTTTGGTTATGATGAGTATATTAACATGTATTATGAATCAATTAGATTACTTCTTGATGGATTGGTCTAGTTTGTAGAAGATGACCTTTTCCCCTCAACCCTAGGTTGTAATCTTGAATTGAATTGAGTAGTATTGGTATAATTAATTTGGTTAATGTGTGAATTACTATACTATTTTCTTATTATGTCTATTTATGAATATATTGAGATAAAATGTAATCCTATTATGCTAGTTGTTGAGTAATTTACCTAGGTTGTGAAATAGATCATGAACTTGATCTAAGTCTCTTATTTTAAGCGATGAACTAGTGATGGATTGTGATGTAATGATTCGATTGAATTCATTAAAATGTGGATTACTATTATGTGGTGGTATTATACCCATTGTTGGTTTGAATTGAGTATGGTTGATAGTAAGACCTTGATGATGGTTTTGCGAAGAAGATTGGGGTAAGTCTTATGATCTCAACTCATTACTTCAAATGTTGTTACTTGTGATTAAGTGATGATGTTGTATTGAAGTATACCTTGTATTAACATTGATAGGTTTGGTATGATGTTGAATTTAAATGTCTTGACTATGGTTTGTGAGATGTTGGCTAATATTTAAATGTTATAAGGATGGTGATAACTTACCAATGTGCCTTATCATGAATTATTTTGTAAATGTGCTAACCTAACATGTATGAATTGAAATGAAAGGAAAATACTCATACAATTCTTATTGAGCTATGATGATAATGATTATATAAGGGATAAACCCTATGACCTACATTAAGCTATGATGGTTAATAAAGGCATTAAAGACATTTCAAAAAGGGACTCTAGCTTAGGACCGAGTGAAATAGAGTGAGGAGTATGCCTTCCCACATAGGGAAGGTAGGATCAGTAACGTGCTCTTGAGATTGGAGACTATAATGCATGTAGCATAAAGAGGGTCCCAACTATATCTCCTAGTTCTTGAACTATGTTGACCCCATAGGAATACTAGCTAGTGGATCCACGCAGTTGCTATGTTCATGTTATGGTACTATCCTGGCAAGTAGTCCACCTTCTTTCGGTGTAGGGTTCCATGACACCGGATTCAACATTAGCTCATGTGGTCTATATCGATTAAGGTAAGGTATTCCCAAAAGGTAAAAATGAATTAATGAATGAACTCTAACTAGGATGACCTAAGGGGCTTGGCTTAGTCTAGGTAGGGGTATGGGACTCTAACTATACATTGCACTAGTTAGCCTTGAAGGAAATCTTAGGAGGATGTTCTTATGTATGTACATGCTTATAAATGTAAATGAGATGTATATGATGATCTTACATGTTGATAGTACCTTATGATGTTGAATTCACTCGTGAATGTATGTTTGGTTTATGTTGCTAAAGTATGATGTTATGAACTATTAATGATGTGATATGTGAAGTTGGACATTGGTTATGGTTCTTGTTGGGTTTATTTGATTCAGTAACATTATGGAGCTTTGACTATTCATTGCACTAGTGGACTTAATGAGGGTTCATGAGTAGTTGCCTTGCTTTTATAATGTTGTAATGAACTCTTATTCATGCTTATTAATGTTATAACTTAATGATAGAGTTGTCTTTATTATATGTTCTATTGTTTTGGTATGCATGATGACTTGCCTAGACTTAGTATGATGAACATGGTCTTGACTTGGTTAATATGCATTAATGACTTGTATTGGTTCTTGAATGTGCATAATTCTTTTCAGATGTAAAATAACATTCTTTAAATGAAATGTCCCTTTCTAGCATGATTTTATGATGTGTGGGCATATGGTATCATACTTAGTATAAGTGGTGTACTAACCCCATTTTATTCCTTTTCCCCAATATTTTAGGTTTCGGTCGTTGATGGGCTTTAGAGATGACTTTGAAGGAAAACTTGGAATTCTCACTCATCAAAGTTGGGTAGGTCCTCACTTTTCGAGGGCAATGCCACTATCAGGATTTTGAATGTTGTACTAGTTTTAAGACTTCTAGTTCTTTCCTTTTCATTCGAGTACTAAAGATTGTATAGCCTATATGTGTCTTTATTTCATTGATGTATGGGATATTCTTAATTGATATACTCTTGTTTAGATGGTTATGAGATGAGACACTCTTTTAAGACTATGTTAAATATCTTATATATCTATGTGCAATAAAAGTAGAAGACTATGTAATCTTCTTATACGAATGATCTATGTATACTAGATATGATTTTATTATGTGTATCTGAGAGGTCTATGTAAACAGGATGATAGATATAGAGAAGTTTTAAATTTTCCGCATTTTAACCTATTAATATTATGATGTAAGCTAAGAGGCTAGTCTTAGTCCTTTCCGAGGACAACGACGCTGGTTATGTCTAGGGGATGCTCCCCGGATGTGACAATACTTGTTCTTGATTGTGACTTTGTTGAGTTGACAATAATCGATACACATTCTAAGTGACCCATCCTTCTTTTTTACGAACAATATAGAAGCAGCCCATGGAGAAATACTAGGCCGAATGAAGCCCTTATCTAGTAAATCTTTGAGTTGAGCCTTCAACTCTTTCAATTCAGATAGATCCATCTGATAAGGAGGAATTGAAATGGGATTTTTATCCGGTAGCAAGTCGATACAAAAATCAATTACCTGTTCGGGAGAAAACCAAGAATATCATTAGGAAAGGCCTCCGGAAATTCCCTTACTTGGGGAATCAACTCAATGGGAGGAATTTCGGAGTCTAAATGTTTGACTCTTAAAATATGGTATAAACACCCTTTAGAGATCATCTTACAAGCTTTCAAACAAGAAATGATACGACCTCTAGGAATAGAATTTCCCCCCTTACGTTCTAAAGCAGGTTCAGTTGGAAAGTTAAACTTCACCACCCTTGTTCTACAATCTATGGAATCAAAGCAAGCATGCATCCAATCCATACCCAAAATGACATCAAAATCAAACACATAAAGTTCTACTAATTTGACATAAGTAACTCTAATGGGTAACATTATAGGACAATTTCTATACACTCTTTATTGTAACAACCGAATCACCCACTAGGGTAGACACCGAAAAAGGGTCATTATAGATATCGGGCAAAATGAAAAAACATTTAGCTACTAAAGGGGTAACAAATGACAAAGTAGAACCGGGATCAAGTAAAACATATACATCAATAGAAAAGACTTTCAACATACCAGTCACCATATCGGGAAAAGTCTCTTGCTTACCCCTAGGGCGGAGAGCATAAAAGCGATTAATCTTTAGAGCATCAACATTAGAACCACTTGATTGTGCTTGCCCACTACCCTTGTCTTGACTCTTCAAGTTTGGGGCAATCCCTCACCTTGTGGCCACTCTTGCCACAACTAAAGCAATTGTCCGTCCCAATGAGGCAATCACCATAATGTTTCTTGCCACAATATCCACAAGTTGGCTTCTTGTTTGGCGAAATAGTAAACCTTCCCTTTTTAGTCTTAGGGTTAGACACCCTATAATCACGATCATTAGGGAACTTGGAAGGAACTTGATCTGAAAACCTCTTTTTGAACCTAGTATTGTCTTGGATATCAAGCCCACCCTTTGAGAAACTACCAAGCCTTGGCCCTACTTGCATCCCTAGTTCTCTTCTTAACCCTTGCCTCCTCCACTTATTGATCATGAACCATGAGACGAGAAATGTTCATATTATCATGTAGCATAGCCGAACAACATTTTTCTTTCATTCATCGGACAGTTCAGTACAAAGCGACTCATCTCATCTCTAAGGTTGGAAACCAAAGAAGGAGCATACTTTGACAACTTATTTAATTTCAAAGAGTAGTCAAGTATACTCATACCTCCTTGACGAAAGTTGATGAATTCTTCCACTTTGGCTTCCCTCATCTCCCGAGGAAAGAATCTATCAAGAAACGACTTCTTGAAAATCTCCCATGTCACCAGTCCACCCCTTAAAGGCCTATTGTCTCTCCATTGGACGTACCAAGTTTGGGCCACATCTTTGAGTTGGTAGGTGTCTAACTCGGACTTCTCAGTCATATTCAACCCCATAGCATAGAGAATTTTGTAGGTTTTATTAATGAAATCTTGGGGGTCTTCCTCCACCTTGGACCCATAGAAATTAGGGGGATTCATCCTTGTGAAATTCCTCAAATGGGAGTCTATGGTGCTAAGAAGTTGTTTACCTTGGGGTACCACCTCCCGATTACCTTGGGCCGTCATGTCTTGTGCTTGGGTAGTAATGGCTTGGTCCATTTGGAAAAAGTCTTCCCTTATAACCCCATTCGTCAAAGCCAGAGGATTGGCTGGAGCTTGATCATCATTAGCAACTTCTTCAAGAGGAGGGACTTGATTGTCTCGGGGAGGAACTTCCACATTGACAATCTCTTCCTCACGTCTTCATGCAGCTGTCCTGCGAGTATTCATCGCTTATAATAAAAATATAAGGATTAGATTCTAAGGGCATATAGAGTCAAGACTCTTCGAGGCACAATATTGGATTTCCAAGAAAAATGAGACTTTCCTAAGCATCATATAGTTTCATATTCATAAGTGTGGCGCACTTCACAATTATGAATAAGACTCTACATAGAAATGGTTTTTATCACACATCAACTCTAAATATATCCAACCTCATGCTCTGATACGAAGTTTGTCACATCCGGGGAGCACCCCTTAGACGTAACCGGTGTCTTTGTCCTCGGAGAGTACTAAGACTAACCTCTAAGCAATCATCATTACATTCATAGGTTAAAATACGGAATATATAAAACTTTTCTTCCATTTCTATCATGAGATTTACATAGATATCTCGCATACACATAATATATTCATATCGAGTTTACATAGACCCTTCATATAAGAAGATTACATAGTCTTCTACTTTTATGGCGCACATATATATAAGATACAATATTGTCTTAAAACGGATGTCTCATATCATAACCTTCTAAACAAGAGTATAACAATTGGGAATGTATCATACATCAATACAATAAAAGCCACATATAGGCTATACAATCATAGTACTCAAATGAAAAAGGATGAACAAAGTGTCGTTAAGACTAATCAACATCCAATGCTAAAAAGTAACATTGTCCTCGAAGTAGTGAGCACCTACCCAACTTGGAGAATGAGGATCCATTCTTTTCAAATGGCCTCAACCTCGTTAACGACCGGAACCTAAAATATTGGGGAAAAGGGAGAAAATATGGGTTAGCACATCACTTGTACTAAGTATGGAAACAATGCAAACACAACACAGAAATCATGCTAGAAAAGGGATAATTTGTTGAAAACATTCAACTTACTGTAAAAATCCCATTTATGCACTTCAAGGAACTAACTCAACCATTAAAACACATAATAATCACGGAAATGGCATATTCAAAACAAGACCAACAATACTAAGTCAAGTCAACATATGTATAGCCAAATAACTTCAACATCATACTATAACCACAAGGCATATACAAGAACTTCATAACATTTCAACTCATACTAGACCCTTACCCATAACCCCTTATCAAGTCTACAAGTGCAACGACCAAGCAAATCCCCATAACCTCACTCAATCAATTAAACCAAACAAAGGACCATAAGAAATGCCTAACTTCTCCTAACATAACATTAAGAGTAACCATTATCATACTCTAGAAATATAGACCAACAATATGCTCAGAAATGAAACTAACATTATATAGAGTCAATAACATGTAAAGTCAACATATATATAACATATACATTATGGAAAACAATAACAACATCCTAAGTCTTACCTCAAGGTAAACTTGTGCAAGGCATAGGTAGAGTCTCATACCCCTACCTAGGCTAAGTCAAACCTCTTAAGACACCCTAGTTAGTGTTTACTTCATTACTTCATTTTACTTTCGGGAACATTGCCTTAACCGACATAGAACACAAGAGCTAAGAGTGGAATCCAATGTTGTAAAACCTTACACTCATGGAAGGTGGTCTACCGGCCAAGGTGGTACCAAACATGAACATAGCATCCAGGTGGATCCACTAGCTAGTATTCCTATGGGGGCAACATAGTTTATGGAACTTGGAGGCCTTTATTGGAAATATCACTCTATGCCCTTTTCTGGGACATGAGGCTATCCACCTCGTGAGGACTATGGTGAACCCTAACTCCCCACCTAGGGAAGGTACCACCCCCCATCTTCAAGCTCACTCGGTGCTAAGCAAGAGTCCCTTCTAAAAATGTCTTTAAGTCATCCATTATTATCAAAGCTTAGTTTAGGTCATTGGAGACTACTCCTTGTGTACCATCATATTTAGATCATTAGGATTTGTATGAGAATAACCTTTCTACACAACCCTTATAGTGAGATCGACACCATATATCATATCATAGTAATGCACACAAATGAATCAACATCATCCATATATCATTACAACCGTAACATAATCTCATAATTCATCAGACAAGACATTTCAATACCAAAATCATACCATCCTAATCAATCCAATCACAACATATATACTTCAATTGAATCAATCTCATTAGGTATAAGTCACCACAATATAGTTATGGTTTGAAGATAACAAAGGCTTATCTCTTCCTCTTCCGAATCCATCATCATGGTCTTTCCATCAACCAACCCAAATTCATCCATCAATTTGCATTATAACATCATATAATAGTAATTCACGCATTAACCAAGCCAATTGTATCAATACTAGATAATTCAATTCAAGATCACAGCCTAGGGTTAAAGGGAAAAGGTCATCTTCCACAAACTAGGTTAATTAATCAAGAAGTAGAATAATTGAATCATAATACATCATAATCTATTCATAATAACCAAAAGTAATTATCAACAAAGCAATTTATAAGATCAAATTCGTGTTAGAAAGAAACCCACATGATACTCATCTTTTTTAAATTAATTTTGGAAGAACCCTTTGGGGAAAAGAATCCCAAAGGTTAAATGTTCCCATACCTTGTTAATTGATGAAGAATGATGGAGAAAAGAACCCTCTTTTCTGCCCTTAGACCTTGACCTAGCCCTTCAATGGAGTTATTCTATTTTGGAGAGACAAAGAAGAGAGAAGGAAGAGCAATTGGGTTTTGGGAAATATGAGAGTTGGATTAGTTTAATTAGGTTAGGGTTGTTATATAAGTCATTAACTGCTTAATTATACCTCCCTTAACCCCTAAATAATGAACTAACCAATTTATTAATTTAATTAACTAACCTAAAGGGCGGCAGCTACCAGTGACCCTGACCTACGAGACCCCGACCTACTGGCCGTAGGTCAATCGACGGACCTTGGGACCAACCGTCCTGTTGGTCCGTCATTTTGATCAGAGATTTGCCAAAAATGGTCGTTTGTCAAAATTGCTAAGTTACCATAGACGCCCCGGTTGTTGGCAATAGTTGATGGAACTGTCTTTTGCAGCTTTTAGCCAAACAGGAAGGTCCTCCTCAAGGACCCTTTTGTTGGTCCTTGGGTTGTCGTACCCGTACGTTTCAACCATAAACCAACTTTAATATGGATAAGACACCTTACTACATAATTCCATCGAATTCTGACTCCTAAAGCCTAGTCAGATAGGCTAAGGCACACTAGCACCTCTTGAACTAGTTTCCGGACGTCATGGACGTTTCTTGACGCTTTGATTCTAAAACTTCCTAAGTGAATTATATTAATTATATTTGACCTTAAAACAGTGTCCTAACCCTTATACACTCATGTTAGTCTCTAGATCACGTCTTAGACTTTTGAAGTGTTACAACTTATCAAGTTATCCGGGTTTTATAGGCTCTGTATTGCACTTTTATTGAGCAAATTGGAAGATTCAGTCGGGCTCGCTGACCAATTTGGCGGTTTGCGGAATGGAAATTTTGCTTTCCATTCTTCAACATTTTACACTTTCTTTACTTTAATCTTCCATATCAATACTCCACTATTTATAAAAGTAAAATTCTTAACATTTAAGACATTCGGTTTCCTCTAAAGAAGCGTCTTATTTAACGTCATGGCTTGACGTGAGCTATCGGTGAAGCTTCGTCTCTGGGTCAACACCTAATGCCATTAGGTAACCTTCCATTACTGCTACGGTATAAATAATGCAATTTGTGGTCCAAGAGGTCGTACATCAACTTGATTAACTTTGAGTGAGAGTCACTCATTTATCTTAGTACCTCCATGTTTCCCTTAATCTCCTCTAGCATTTTATCTTGCTCATGAAGCTTTTGGAGAATGATCAATAGTGAATTCTCTATGCATTTTTCTTCATCTCTCCTAGACGTTATTCGTACATAAAGAGCTTGACTCTTGCACTGCTTTTCCATCTCAGAGATTTTGGTGGTCAAGTCATTCAATTGAGTCACCAGTGTAGATAGATTAAAGTCACTCTCGACTCCTTGCCTCACCTCATCCAATTTGCCACCACTTCTTTTAGCCATGTTCACTCAAAAGAAAAGAAAACTAAAAATAAAATTTAGTAAAACTACAAATAAATAAGAACTAGAACTCTAGTTAGCTAAAATTTCTCAAGTAACACCACTCCCCTGAAACGGTGCCATTTTGATGCTTATTTTTACCAACGACACTACTTGTGATTTAAGTGTCTACGATCCTCGATAATATAATAACTCAACCGAGGGTTGGGGTCGTGTCCCAAGGTTGTGTTGATGAAAATTTGTAGTTAATTATAATCTCATTGTAATTAGTCAAAGCTAAAGAAATAAACAAGTAAAAACATTGTAAATTAGAGGGGTGACACGAAAGTGTCAAATATCAAAGGAGTTTCTTTTTCACAAGTAGTAAAATAACGAAAATAACAAGAAATCTAAACAATGTAAGGGACAATTCTTGGGATGTGACCGACATATGGATTAATTTATTTTATTAGGTACATGCCTTCAGTAGAAGATCTATAGAATAATATTGACTAGGATAAGCGTTACATGGAAAGAAGTTCTCTCTTGAGCAATTTACCCTGTTTCGAATGGGTTCCTCTTGAACACCCATTTGTTGCATGAAGACCATCCTACACCATACCCCACTCACTATCTTGAGTTGAGTGTAAGGATATAGGACTAGGGCTCACCCTCTCGGGCTGAACCTCATGTCGACCCACTCTTAGACCATCAATCTAGTAGTCTTGGTTTCACGACTTCTCTCTCGAGCAATACAAAAACACATGCGTGAACTTGTATTTGCAACTACAAATCCATTATAGTAAACCAAAACTACTAGACCAAATCACCATTAAACTCCATTTAATCTACTAACCAGCAATACCCAACAATAATATTAACCCATATTTGCTAAATCGTATCCCTAAAGTGGGGGGTTTTAGCCACACATCAAGAAATAAAAGTAATACCTTCAATGATGTTGAAATAAAATGTATATGATAAATAAAGTCTTAGTTTGAGAAAATAAAGAAAAATTGAGGAGACCCACTTCCAAATAGAATGAGAAAAAACCCTTCCTTATTTAAGTCTTCAAAACCCTTACAAAACTTGAGAGAAAAAAATATGAAAAGTACTAAATATATGATATTGTTCTTTTCTATTTTGGAACTCTCTAAAGCCTATAGAAAAACTAGTATTTATAGTTTTTTGAATTAATGTTGCAGCGGATCACTAAGAAATTTTAGTGGGACTTGCTGATCTACTCAGTGATTCGCCCTTTGTCCGGTTCATCGCCTTCTATTCTAGCCCAAGGAATCTTTCTGTCCTAGAAATTTGGGCGATAGAGTACTACTTCGTGGAACTTCTCGGTGACACGCCGACTGCTCTTTTCTTCTGCCAATTTGATCCTTTTCGTTATGTCTCTGCATACTAGAACAAAAGGCGGAATCCATGCCTATCACTGACTTTCCAAGTGGACTCAACGATGATCAATTTCCTTTCTTCGTTCTTTTTAACCTTTTTGCGACATAGTGTCCATTCTTTCATGAAAACTTCAAATAACTGAAATTGAAGAGTTTTAATTAGATCTTGAGATAAAACAAGCATTATATGATACTATTTATACTAAAATATTGCCCTAAATGAGTTCGATCTGTGGACTCATGAGGGTACTTTGGTATTGTTTGATAGAAATAAGGATATGCATCTTTAAAATGTGCATTGATTATTGTCAATTGAATAAAGTGACCATCAATAATAAATATACCCTTCCAAGAATTGATGACTTGTTTGACCAACGTCAAGGGCCTTGCTATTCTTTTTAAGATTGATCTTTGTTTGGGTTATCACCAATTGAGGTTGAGAGGGGATGTGTAAGACCCCGAAAATGAAATAGGATGCACTAGATATTCACATGTGTTTTAGGAGTTTATAAATGGTGTTTTAATCAAAAAAGTATTTTTCGTAAGTTTTTCGACTTTTTGAGTCGCCACTTAATTTTTAAGAAAAATCAAGAAAACTGTTTATTTTCAAAAAGCATTAACAGAAAAATCAGTTGAAAATAATAAAAGGAGTTCAGGGATTCAAATTAATGCTTTAGGAAGGTGTTAAGCACCTAAAACATCCGTCTAAAATAATTTTCCAGCAACTAACATAGTTTGGCTAAAAAATTGTTTTTAACTTGACTTGAAAAAAAAAATATTTAGAAATAGAGGGTTAAAATACTAACTTATTTTTAAATTATTTCATTTTGCAAAATTATTTTAATTTTAAGTCGATAAAAACTTTTATGGCAGTTGCGGGGATTTAGATTTTCTAACTATAAAATTAACGGCAAATAAACAAGACAAATAATTCAAAGCATGTAAAGAGATAGGGAGAGAGATTTGGGTCCATCTCCCGGTTCTGTTCGCCTTGACCGAAATTTTGGACCCACCTGTTTTTGGGTTTTTAACCCATTTGTTTTTGTACCTGTCCTAACCTAAACAGATAATAATACAAAGTAAATATAGAAAAATAGAAGACGACAAGGGACTTAGGCCCCAAAAATAACAAAATACAAAAATATAGAAATAAAATAAAATTTGGGTCTCTGGCCCAATCTCTTCAACTTCTTGGGATTTTCTTGCATCTTTCTGACTTCGTGACCTATACGTCTTTTATGGGTTTGACTTGATGAAAGCGGAGTTCAAGCTTTTACGGCTTTTCTCGAAATGCACGGGAAGTACGGATAAGAACCCAAACGGACTCGAATGATATCCTTTTCAAGAGCAGCTGAACTTAGACAAAACGAGCACGGAAGACCTTTACCGAGATAAACTCAAAAGGGAAATGGTGAGTGAGAGGCTCTGGGTAAAATAAAAGACTCCGATGCAACAGAACCAAGAAAAGGAAGAGGAAACCACCTCCATTTTCTCCTGCTATATGTTTCTGCTTCCAAAGAAATCCTCCCAACAACACAAAACACAAAAAACTCTCTATTTCACTCCAAGAATTCCCCCTTCAGAATATCACTGTCATCAACTATATCAAGAGAAAATAAGAAGCTTTTCTATTTATATTTTTTTCTTATCTCTGCGGATGAAAAATAATCTCCAGGTCCTTTTGTGAAGAAGATAAATAGCTTATATAGAGGGGGGCTTTAGGGTTTACCAAATGGGAGGGAAAAGGGCAAAGATCTCCCAAAGCTCAACCCATATCAAAAATTTTTAAACCCTCTGAAGCATTCACCAAAACGGATAGACCAACTTTTTCCGGAATTTTGGCTCTATTCCGAAAAGGGAGGGGGAATCGATGCAAGGGATTGATTCCCTCGTCCTTGCGATGCAACATGGAGCGATCTCCCAGTTGTAAGGACGAATCTTACTGCCATCACCAAATTTACTGCACCTGAACAATACTTGATTCAGAAAAGAGACGTTAGAATCGATATCATCAACGCCGTGAGCTGCTTTTCATCTATTTGACGTTGTCGTGACTTGTCGTTTCTGGCGTGAGAAGCGGTGAGGTGCGTGCAGGGGTTTGTTCGTTGTTCACGCATCGCTGTGTATGAGGCGACGTGAAGCTGTCGTTAATGTTGCTCTTTGGAATCTTCTAGTTTTTAGATCGCTTTGAGGAGAAAAAGGGAAAGGGTCGGGTCATTTGCGAAAGGTGTGGGCTGAAAATTAAAGAGTGGGCTGGGTTAAAAGTTTTCATGGAAATTGTTGGTCTGACTTTAGCTTTTACTGCTGATTTGGGAATTGACTAATAAGTGGACCAAAAAAGAATGGTCTTTTAGAATATTACCAATTTAACCGACTTGTAATTGGTAAACTAATTTAGAATTTTAGAAAGAGATGAATTAATATAATTAATTAACGATCTTCTTAAGATTAATAAAATAAAATAATTGTAAAATGGTGATTTAAAAAATATAACCATAATTTAAACTAAACTAATTTAATAGAATTCTTACTAAAAATTAAACTATTTTTGAGATGGTTTTTGAATAATCATAAAATATACTAATTCTATACATATATGTAAAATATATATATATTATCTAAAAATTTTAAAAGTGACCAAACTATTTAAAATAAACTTGAAAAATATTTTGAATTTTATAAAACTAATTATTCTAAATCATTTAAAATTAGGAAGATCGTCGATTAATTATTATTGGGGAGAGTCAAAATTGGGTGTCAACAAATGTCCCTCATTTTACTTGGATTGATGCAAGAAATATGAGGAAAATGAAATTGACCAAGCCAATTTTGATCGACCTCATCTTCATCCTCTAGGAAAGGGATTTTGTACGGACTTTAGGAATTGCGGCCGAACCCCGAAAAATGGTTTCCTACATATCTCAAGCTATATGAGAATTCAAGCCACTTGTAGTTCAGTACGCTTGATTTAACACACGATTTTGAAAGAATTCAAAAGTCACCTCGGTACCGAATTATGAAGGTACCGAAATGCTCGAGAATAGGATTTAAGAGCGAATGTTGGAATACAGCCGAGTTTTCAACGTTTAGCTCGCCTACATATCCTTAAACCTTAGGAATCAGGCTGGCTGTAGTTCGACTCCATCGGTTGAAAAGGAAATCTATTATGCTAGATAACCTTTGGTTCTGGACGAGTGACGAATTAAGTCGAGTATGAAAAAGAGGCTTGCAACCTCTTAGCCATGAATGTGGAGCTCTTCACCTCCATAGGTAAGAACTTACACAGACACAATTTCCAAAGCTCTTGGCGCATCGTCACTCAGATTGGATACTTGCCTCCAGTGGACTAAAATTGCGGGTGCAAAACCGAGACAGACAAAAATGAAGAAAAACCCACATGGCTTCGATAGGGGTGTGGTTTGATTGTGGTGGAAGTCGCTTCTCTGCTCGCGTCCTAAGAGTTTGACACTTCTCTTTGGACTATGTCCCAGTTCGCTGCTAAGAAAAGGTTCCACGTTGTGCTGCATCCTTATTGATGTCGTCCTCACCTGTGGTTTGTTCTTGGAGAACTCATCCTTTTGGATGCTCTCGACAAAGACTGAGATAAAACTTGTCAGCATACAAATGTAATTTAAATGGGAGATAGTGTCTTTTACCATGTTGACACTTAGTTGTTCTCCTTGACATTTGACGTCAACTCGATCGGTTTGACGTAAAACAAATAAAGTTTATGTCTTGTGTTTTCAATATAATCTTCAATGCACTCTTCATTTGATGTCAAAATAAATAAAAGCTGATGCAATTTTGATATTTTTTTTTCGTTGTTTTTGATGATTCTCTTGGCATTCACTTTTGCCAAATAAAGATGCAATTGATGTTGAGGGGTAAATATTTCTTTTGTGATGCATGCTTCTACCCTGGTAGTGCATGCTTTCTTGCAGGGTATGCATATTTTCTCGTGATGCATAAATTTCGCAAGGAATGAAATCTTCTTGCGATGCATAAATTTCTGCGAGGTATGAAATTTTCTCGCGATGCATAAATTCCGCAAGGTATGAAATCTTCTTGCGATGTATAAATTTCTGCGAGGGATGAAATCTTCTCCCGATGCATAAATTCCGCAAGGTATGAAATCTTCTTGCGATGTATAAATTTCTGCGAGGCATGAAATCTTCTCGCGATGCAAAAATTCCGCAAGGTATGAAATCTTCTTGCGATGCTTGGATATTAACTCGCGATGCATGATCTTCCGTGATGCATGAATATTGACTCGCAATGCATGATCTCCCGCGATGCATGAATATTGACTCGCGATCCATGTTTTTTCGCGATGCAGGAATATTGACTCGCGATGCATGATCTTTCGCGATGCATGAGTATTGACTCGCGATGCATGATCTTCTGCAGGGCATAAATATCCTCTTGTGATTAAATCTTGATGTCATCCTTGGTACCAAATGAAGATAGTGCTTAAATCGAGAAACATAGTGATCTTCTGGGTGCCTTCCGGATAATCATATCGTCTTAATTGACGATAATGGTAAAATTACTTCCAGATAGTATATCATCTTGATCGGCAACAAAATAAATGACCCCTCCGGGTAATGTATTGTCTTGATTGATAATAAAATAAGTAAAACTTCCTGGTAATGTATAATATCATATCTGACATTATGATGCAAATGACGTCCTTTACGACAACCGTAAATTCTTTCTCGTTTGATTCACCTTCGAATCTAGCTGGACGTTCCTTATAGACTTCATGTTGTTGGGAATTGACTGAAATAAACAAATCATATTCCCAAGTCTCCGGCGTCAGTGATATAGCATGATTCCTGCAATCCAGGAAAACTATTGATCTTGGGAGAGTTTCCTCCTCCCTTGACTTCTCCATATTTATCGATCGAAGAAATTTGTTGATTTCAGAGCAAAGCTATAAACCTGCGTCCACAGAAAAATTGTTAGTTTTAAAATGAACTGATCTGTGTCAATTCTTCAGTTGTCTGCTCCTTGTCCTGCTATCTCCGGTTGATTTACTGATCTCCCGACTCTTGATAGATAAAACCAAATATTTCACCAAAACAAATGAAATGAAAATATAGAATTTTAAGAAGAAAAAAAAATTCGAAA
The DNA here is from genome assembly GCA_016801875.1 of Solanum sitiens. Lineage (NCBI taxonomy): Eukaryota > Viridiplantae > Streptophyta > Magnoliopsida > Solanales > Solanaceae > Solanum > Solanum sitiens. The sequence goes on along the minus strand of JABWTJ010000065.1, from coordinate 1,453,428 downwards.
AGTAGCATTTTGAAAAGGGCTACTGCCAAGTATCATGTCATGTCAGGCTTAGCGGACTTGTTCGGGTCTGATGCTTGGAGGTATATCTGATTATTCACTGGGGAGAACTCAGAGTCTCTCTAAATTGTCGACGAAAACCAAGTTGAAATTTTGAGGTCATCCTCAAAATTTCTGTCCCAGTTATGAATTTTTGTTTATCTACGACTGTTGGCATGTAAATCTTGGAATTTTCCGAGATTCTCTAGAAACTTCTGTCTCAGTTGCAAATATTGACATATCTTCAGTCTTGACTTGCTGAGGAAAAATCTTCTTCTTGAGAATTTTTGAGTCTCTCTCAAAAATTCTGTCCCAGTTTCTATTGCAAAGGGGAATAGAAATCTTACGGGAGTATGACCGAACCCTTGTGGCGCCTACGTATCCCGTTGAGGCAGGAATCAGGTCAAACGTAGTTCCCCTCAAGGCTAACAAAAATAATAAATTTACAAAGAAAATCGACCGAGGCCAACATAGGCCGCCCACGTATCTCATTCTTGAGAATTCAGGTCGAACGTAGTTCAAATACAAAGAAATATTTAAAAGGGGATAAAGGGGTGACCGAGGCCGACATAGGCCACCTACGTATCTCATTCTTGAGAATTCAGGTCAGATGTAGTTCATTACAAGAGGGATAAAATTTTAAGCAAAGCAAATACAAGCAAAATAAAACGATTACAAGTAAATGACAGAAACACAAACTGAAGCTTCACAAGTAATATCTCTTGACAGCATCTGAGTTGATGGTTTTGGCCACACGGTGCCATCCATCTCGGACAATACCAAAGCGCCTCCAGATAATACCTTGCAAACCATGTAAGGATCTTGCCAATTCGGTGCAAATTTTCCTTTGTACTCATCCTGATGTGGAAAAATGCGCTTAAGTACTAACTGCCAATTTCAAAAATTCTGGCTCTGACTCTCTTGTGGAAAGCTTGAATCATTCTCTGTCGATATAGTTGACCATGATAAACGGCAACCATTCTCTTTTCGTCAATCAAAGTTAATTGATCGATTCTCTTGCTAACCCATTCAGCATTACTCAACTCAGCCTCTTGGAGGATTCTCAAAGACGGTATCTCAACTTCAGCAGGTATGACTTCTTCTGTTCCATATACTAGCAAATATGGAGTAGCTCCAGTCGACGTTCTAACAGTCGTTCGATAACCCATTAAAGCATATGGCAACATCTCATGCCAACCTCTGTGATTGTCAACCATTTTCCTCAGAATCTTCTTGATATTCTTATTGGCAGCCTCTACAGCTCCATTCATTTGGGGACGATAAGCGGTTGAATTCCGATAAGTAATCTTAAATTGCTCACATATATCTCTCAGCAAGTGACTGTTGAGATTTGCACCATTATCAATAATGATGGATTCTGATACTCCAAACCTGCATATCAATTTGTTGCGAACAAAATCAGCTACAACTTTCTTAGTTATCGACTTGTACGAAGCTGCTTCTACCAACTTGGTGAAATAATCAATGGAAACCAAAAAAAATCTGTGTCCGTTAGAAGCGGCTGGCTCTATCGGACCGATGACATCCATGCCCCAAGCTACAAACGGCCAAGGTGAACTCATGGCATTGAGTTTGTGAGGCGGCACTCGGATCATGCACTTGACATTTATGACATTTTCGCACAAACTTGCAACAATCATTCTCTATAGTCATCCTGAAATAACCGGCTAGAAGGATCTTTCTTGCCAAAGTGAGCCAATTCATATGCGTTTCACAAACCCCATCATGTATTTGTTCAATAAGCTTCGCAGCTTCAACAGCGTCGACATATCTAAGGAGACCTAAGTCTGGAGTCCTCCTATAAAGAATTTCTCCATTTAAAAAGAAAGTGAGATCCATACGGCGTATTGACTTATTTTGGTTTGATGTTGCATCTTCAGGATAACTCCCGGACTCCAAATACTTCTTTATATCGAAATACCATGGCAAACCGTCTGGTTCTACTTCAACATGTGAACAATGTACTGGATGTTCTTTCAGCTCTATGTCTAGAGGATCAATATAATCAGTATCTGGATGTTTAATCATTGACGCAATTGTGGCAAGAGCATCAGCCAACTCGTTCTGTATTCTGGGAGTATGTCTGAACTCGATTTTACAAAATCTCTTGTATAGCTTCTGTACATACTGCACGTATGGTATACTCTTTGGGTTCTTCACGGCCAACTCTCCTTGAACTTTATGAATCAACAAGTCTGAATCTCCAATAACGAGCAACTCGTAGACATTCATATCGATGGCCATTTTCAAACCAAGAACACAAGCTTCATATCCGGCCATGTTGTTCGTGCAATTAAATCGGAGCTTCGCTGCCATGGGATAGTGTTGAACATATTCTGACACTAGAACTGCCCCAATACCTTTTCCTTGGTGATTCGCCGCTCCATCAAAGAATAGTCTCCACCTAGGATATGCTTCAGAAATATCTTCACCCACAAATGACACATCTTCATCGTGAAAATAAGTCTTGAGCGGTTCATACTCTTCATCAACAAGATTCTCTGCAAGATGATCAGCCAAGGCCTTTGCCTTTATTGCCTTCTGAGTCACATACATAATATCAAATTCACTCAACAGCATTTGCCACTTAGCTAACTTTCCAGTTGGTATCGCCTTCTGGAAAATATACTTCAGCGGATCCATTCTGGAAATGAGATATGTAGTATACGAAGACAAATAATGTATCAACTTCTGGGCAAGCCAAGTCAAAGCGCAACACGTTCTCTCCAACAGAGTGTATCGAGACTCGTATGGAGTAAACGTTTTGCTTATGTAGTAGATAGCCCTTTCCTTCTTTCCTGTCTCGTCGTGTTGACCAAGTACGCATCCGAATGCACTATCTGAGATGAACAAATACAGCAACAAAGGACTCCCTTCTCGTGGAGGAACTAATACCAGTGGATTGGACAAATAGTTCTTGATAGCATCAAAAGCAATCTGACACTCTTCAGTCCACTTTGTCGGAGCATCTTTCTTCAACAACTTTAAAATAGGCTCACACACCACGATTTATTGATCTATGAATCGACTGATGTAATTCAACCTACCTAAGAAACTCATTACCTCTTTTCTCGTCTTCGGAGGAGGTAACTCTTGAATGGCTTTAATCTTGGAAGGATCGAGCTCAATACCTTTTCTGATAACTATAACTCCCAACAACTTGCCGTCTGGCACCCCAGAAGCACATTTAGCGGGATTTAACTTTAAGTTATAACAACGCAGACGATCAAAGAACTTCCTTAGATACGTCAAGTGGTCTGAACTCTCGCGGGACTTGATTATGACGTCATCCACATATACCTCAATCTCTTTATTAATCATGTCATGAAATATGGTCGTCATAGCCCTTATATAAGTAGCACCAGCATTCTTGAGGCCAAATGGCATCACCCTCTAATGATATACACCCCAAGGTGTAATAAAAGCTGTCTTTTCTGCATCTTCCTCGTCCATTAGAATCTGATGATAACCTGCGCAACAATCCACAAATGACTGCATTTCATGCTTAGCACAGTTATCGATCAAAATATGAATATTCGGCAATGGAAAATTATCCTTAGGGCTGGCTTTGTTGAGATCCCTATAGTCGACACAGATTCTAATTTTCCCATCTTTCTTGGCGACCGGAACAACATTTGCCAACCAAGTCGGGTATTCTATCACTTCCACCAATCGAGACTCGATCTGCTTGGTGATCTCTTGTTTGATCTTTAAACTCAACTCAGTCTTGAATTTCCGAGTTTTTTGCTTCACCAGATCGAACCCTGGATTAATCGGCAGTTTATAAGATACAACATCGATACTCAACCCTTGCATGTCGCTGACTTTCTAGAAGAACACATCAATGTATTCAGTGAGTAAGTGTATTAGATCCTTCTTCTGAGCTTCGTTTAAGTGAACACTGATTTTGGCCTCTTTAACGCACTCTTGATCTCCCAGATTCACAGTCTCAGTTTCCTCTAAATTTGGCTTGTGCTGATTTTCATACTGCAGAAATTCTTCAACAACATATTCCGGTACCTCATTTTCCTCTTTGTATTCATCAACCTCGTCATCACCTGCCTCACTTTGTTCGTTCAGCCCATCACATGACACGACATTGGCAGGTTTAAAACTTATATTACTGAAACTATAAATAGACAAAGTTAGACAAGTAAAAATATAGCAAATAAGTAAATAAACCAAATTTTAAATAAAGAGGCTTTCATTCAAAAGGGAAATAATGCAAACTTTGGCTATTGCAAAGGCCATGTTGCCTTTTTCAAACATCACAAACGAATTTTAAAACTTAAGCAATTAAGAAAAATGCAAAATGGTGGGTCTCGAGCCTCTTCCGGACTACCACCGATTTAAATATGCATAAAACGATGCCCTTCTACCAAGGAGTTCGAGGAATCAGAATCGGCGTGGAGGTCCAGTTCTGCGGCATTTCTCCAGGCTCAGCATCACGGAATCCTGTCAGATCGACCTCGTCCTCAATGACAGCGTCAATCTCTTCAAAAAGGCCATAGATTCCTTGCCCAAGGTCGTCTTGCTCGGTATACTCTCGAACTGGAAATGATTGATACAGATGAGGTATTGGCCTAGCCAATGGTTGATCATCCTTCTTCTTTGTCTTCATATCATCATCTGTGGGTACGTACCCCAAACCATATCTAGATCCTTTGACGGGGACCGGAATAGGCTCAATAATTCCTTGGGAATTTCTTCCCAATCCAAAACCGGGTTCAAAACCATTTTGCAGCATCATAGTGGCTATCTTCATGTACACGGCGGGCATAGGAGGATGTGGGTCCAAGTCTTCACCAGTGGCATTTACCAGCTCCACCATATAGAAATCTGTACCTCAAGACACTTCATCGATAATTGGCGCCTGTCTACCAGAGTGACTCCCTTCACTATGAATAACCAACTCTTCGTTTCTCCAAACGAGCTTCATCATCTGATATAAAGTAGAAGGCACAGCTCCAGCCATATGAATGAAAGGCCTTCCCAAAAGAAGGTTGTAGCTGGTATCGATATCTAAGACTTGAAACTGCGCACTAAACTCGGCTGGACCCATTTTTATAACAAGATTTACCGCTCCCCAAAGTGTCTCTTTGGACCCATTCAAAGGCTCTCACGTTGACTTGATTTTGCTCAAGTTTCCCCAAGTCAAACTTCAACTGCCTCAACGTCGACAATGGGCAAATGTTAAGGCCAGATCAATCATCCACTAAGACTCGATTGATAACCTTTTCACGACAAACAACATTGATATGAAGCGCCTTGTTATGAGACTTCCCCTTAAAGGGCAACTCGTCGTCACAGAAGCTGATGCGATGTCCTCGAATAACTTGGTGGATCATGGCGGCCACATTATCGCTGCTTGTGCCCGCGGGCACATATGTATCATCGAGTGCTTTCATTAGAGCTTGCCTATGTGACCGTGAGCTCATCAACAAGGCCCACACAGAAATCTTGGCTGGAGTCTAATCCAAATGCTTGACAACAGAATAATCTTTCGGCTGTATTCTTCTCCAGAATTCCTCTGCTTCGCCTTCGCTTATCTGCCTTTTAGTCTGATCCTTCTTTTGACCTCCGAGAGCAAGCTCCTCAGGAGTATAACATCTTCTGGATCGGGTCATACCTTGTGCAGCTGCAGTTTCAATCACGAACTTTGGCTTGATAAGAGTTTTTGATGGCACCAAGGTAACAACCTTCGCGGGTGTCAAAATAATGAACTCTTTCTTCTCTTTGACGCTTAGCGAAGCTATAGCTTTTTCCAACTCATCATGAATGATTGGAGTAATCATTTTTGTTACGCACCAGTCATCATCTGTCTCTATCATATTAACGTTGCATCCCCAATGATTCGGCAATGGATTGGTGTTGACATTTGGTGCCGCTGGTTGGAGAGAGACTACCTCTTGGTCAATCAAATTCTGAATTTTGTGCTTGAGGTTGATACAATCCTCAGTATCATGCCCAACACTGTTGGAATGATAAGCACATCTCTAATCAGGTCTGTAGAATTTTGAATTGACATCCACGGGTTTGGGCCCCACAGGGTGGATATATCCAGCTACAGCCAGTCGCTCATACAGCTTCGTTCGACTTTCAGCAAGCGCGGTGAAATTCCTTGCAGGTTTTTTCTCGAACCGAGGTCGAGGGGGATCATAACTTCCTTGTGGGGGAGGCATCTGTTGATAACCTCGGTTGTTCAGACGTGGAGCTTGATTTCTGGGATATGGATTTGTTTGGTAGTTTGGCAATGGAGCTTGGTAGTTTGGGTGGGGATTTTTATATGGTGGAGCTTCGACTTGATACGCAGGAGGGGGTGCTCGGTAGCTCGACTGTACGTTAGAACAGTTGGGTGCAACACGAAGATAATGAGGAGATGGAGTTTTGTAGAGTGGAGGGTGATTTGGATAAGCGGGAGATAGATTTTGGTAATTTGGGGGTGGACTTTTGTATAGTGGAGCTTGGACATTCGGATTAATGGGGGTAGTATTTTGATAAAATGGAGGATTATTTGGATGACTAGCTTGCGTGTAGCGAGCTAGATAGGGATTTTGGGAAGGTCGAGAACGACCTCGGGAATATGATAAACTTCTGGGGGTTTTCCTCCCCTCACATGAAACAGCGGCAATTTCTTCTCTCTTCTTCTTTAACAACCCTGAAGATCCGGGTGACGCGGCTACACGAGCTATCTTCCCCGTTTTCAAACCGTCTTTAATAGTCTCACTGATGTTCACTATTTCAGCAAACTTTGCTCCAACGAGCAACATAATTCTGTCATAATATTTGGGTTCTTGCACCCGCACGAACACTTCACCGATTTCTTTTTAAGACATGGGTGGCCTCACCCTCGCCGCTTCTTTTCTCCACCTGTAAGCGAATTCTCTGTAGCTCTCGGTTGATTTCTGCTTTATTTTCTCCAAAGAGTAACGATTAGGGACAATTTCTACATTGTAAGCAAATTGCTCGATGAAATCCTTTGCCAGAGCATTCCAGCTGGGCCATTGCCGGGTTTCGTGGGAGGTGAACCACTCAAGAGCTTCTCCGCACAGGCTTCGGCTGAAAAGCCACATCAGCAAAGCTTTGTCCCTTCCAACTCCCACGAGCTGGTCACAGTAGGTTCTCAGATGAGCCATAGAGTTTCCCACTCCTCCAAAGGTGTCAAACTTTGGGATATTGAACCCTTCTGGAAGGTCCAGACTCGGGTGAATGCACAAATCTTCATAATTAAGTCCGGTAGCATTGGGGACGCATTGAAGCTCTTTCATAGCCTTCTTGATCTCCTCTTTTATGTCTACTTTTGCTTCTTCCTTCGCCCTCCACTCTCTTTCCTGTTCCTCATAGTGGTCCAACTCAGAACCTTACACGTCGTGCTCAGCATGGGCAGGGATTTGGAAAGTGGTTCTTTAAGGCAAGGGTGGAGCTATGGAAGGACTCTGGTTGTTTTGAGCAGCTTGGTAATTCTATGGATAAGTTTGAGGATTAGTATTCTGATTTAGTTGATGGTGAGATGTTTGGGGATTAAAAGTGTTTTGATTTGGATTTTGATTTTGGTTTAGCGGTGGTGGAGCGGATTGAGGTTGGGAATTTTGAGGATGAGAGGGCATTTGGAGGTGGTTATTCTGAGGAGGTGGTGGAGTTTCGTAAGAGGCGGAAGTATATTGTGGGTTTTGGGTAGTTTGGTCTACAGCGGGGGGATTTTGAGCGAGCGGCACACCTTGAGATGGATCCATTTTCGAGGACGGGAAGTTGATAGGAGGCCTTCCATCTGCAGCATTAGCAGCAAAACCCGGCGGAGGCAGATCTTGTCTCCTTTGCAATTTCTATTCTCATTTCTGCAATTTGCTGCATCAACTGCAGAATCAACTCGTTTTGGTCCGCTATGGTGGGTTGAGCCACCACAACGTCGGTGAGACTTGCTTCTTTGTTGTTATCCCCCATGATCGTCTTTCCTTTATCAGAATTTTGCCTTGGGAAGGAATCTGTCGGACCTTTTGATCTGGTAAAGTAAGGATGATCTGCCAGCTTAATCAACACAGATCAGTTCAAAATACCTAAGGAGGAAAACAACTCAAAGGAAGATTTGTCAGTTTGGATTCAGAATACAAAACGCATAATATCACACATAGAGCATATAAACACACAAGTTGCTATGTTTGAGGAATATCTTCAACCCACGAGTAAGGATGAAAACAAATTTTTTAACAAGCAGGAGTTTGCTTGCTTTTTTTCAATATTTTTTTTTATTTGACACTGTCTCAGAAAGGCTAAATCGCGTTGAGCTATGGTCTTCTGCAACTAATCTTCGACGTCCGTTGATCTGATCTTCATATTTCCTAGTACCGTAAGGGGAGAATGAAAATTTTCAAAGATAGGGGCCGGGCCTTGGAAGGCTGCCTACGTATCTCACAAGGAGAAGTCAGGCCCAACGTAGTTCGAGTAGAAAATAAAACATTGATTTTTCATCATTCCATTAGGATGGTTACAACGGAAATTGAAAGGCGACAAAGTTTTAAAGATAAAATAACGACTACATCTCGGTCATTTTCTTCTCGTATGCTGCATCAGTCACGAGGAACAAACTCGACTCAAATCTTTCCCAGGTTGACGAGGGATTCGAGGTCGTAGCGAAATCCAAGACATCTTGAAAGGCTATGATTTATGGCATCATGATAAGCGCAAGGTTTGAAGACTTTCCCCCCAACAGGATCGAGACCTCTGTCATCATCGTGAAGGGAGGCTAAGACCCCATTCTTAACCAATTCCATGTAGATATGCAACATAGATTCCTTGAACGGAGTGAAGTAGTAACAAACAAACTGAGTGCGCTCAATTGGTTCTGACGAATCGTAAGTGAGAACGGTATTATTACCCCATATGTGCGGGATATCCACAATGTCGATCTGGTGACAAATCCTCATTTTGAGTCACACACATTCCTCTATAGTGTGTCCTCGCTGATTTGGGTGGACGGCACACATTTTCGAATAGCTTCCTTGCTCAATAAATGAAAATGACCCTTCCTCAGGTGCCCATCGAAGATGCTCATACAAAAAAGCGCAAGTCAGGACGTTCGCTCCCACGCGGTGTGTCGGCTCGTAGGCCTGAAGAGTAATCCATCTGTCTCCTCCTCTCAGACGGCCTAGAAATGGAGGCTTGTAGATAATTTCTTCGTCAGCGTCTTCGTCAATCGCTCCAGGATGAGTGTCATCTGGGCCACCACTAGCCTCTTGCTCGCGGATAGAGTATTTCCCGCGCATTTTCTGAAGTTTGTCTATCATGTTATGGTGGAACGCCTTGTTCTTCTTCCTTAATGCAGACATTCTTTCCTTCATAGCGATGAACTCCGCCATTTCCGCTGTCAGCTCCTCATCCAGTGCTGCATTTCTAGCTAACAGAATGGCGGTTTCTGACTCTATCCTCGCCTCTCTCGCTTCCCTTTCTTGCACCTTCAGCAGAAGCATGTCTAATTTCTCACTCAAGTCCTATGTCTCCATCTCAACGTCTTGCTTCCTCTTCATCTTTGATGTTAGATCCTCATCCAGCGTCACAGTAGCAGCTCTGTAATTTGATGTGGCAACTTCGACTCTGAGTCCTTCTTCTCTGACCTCCTGGATTTCACGCGTGATCTGTTCTATCTTTCTTTGCAAATCTTCTCGTGTAAGCTCTTTCTTGATACTCTTACCCTTTCCCGTAGCAGTGTGATTTGCTTTTCCTGAGGCAGTACAGTAATATTTAGGATTTGTGGTATGAGAGATGTCTTTTGAGTGAGAAACTTAAGACTCGGGAAATTTTGGTCGAACATTTTGTAACAGTGACTTGTTTGTATTTTCTTGGAAATTTCTGAAAAAGAGTGGGTTTCCGATATCCTCATTCACAGTAACACAACACATAAGCAGTTAAATAGCACATATATTGCGTCCTAATCATGCATGTGACCCTTTTGTGCCAAGGGTAGGCCTAGAGAATCTGAAGGATGTATTGCATCATTTGAAACATATTGTTGCACCCCCCAAAATAACTTTAATTAATCCTCATAACGTTCATTGCATAATTTCAATCGAAATGGGGTACATTTTCAGGGAGGGGAATACAATGCGAATACAAATAGAAAACAATCCCACGCAGGGGAGTTAGAAGGTTGATAGCTCTGCTCCTCTTCTGGCTTTCTTTACTTCTTCGCGGATAATGTACTTGCTTGTGAACATGTACGGCTCAGCGAACGCAGCTTTGGAAGATGTTGGTACGACTTGTAGAGTGTTCATCTGCTCGTGCAGGATCGCATCTAAGCGTATCAGACAAGCCCTTGTATCAGCTAATTCTTGTGACATCCCAGCCAAAACCCTCTGATTTTCTAACTCTCGGAACTGGTACTCTTGCTCCCTTTGCTAAATTCTTGCTCCCTTTGCTGAAATTCTTGCTCCCTTTGCTTAAATTCCTGCTCCCTTTGCTGAAATTCTTGCTACCTTCGGTCCCATTCCTGCTGAAAATGATATGCATGGATTTGAAACCTTGTCTGTACGTCTTCAATTTCTCGACCTGCGCGTAGTTTTGGGTTCACTACACCACACAGATCATTCTGCAACCATGTCTTGTATTCATCGACATACCCAGCTTCATATCTGTTTTCAGCCATATCCCATTTCATGTTGACACTTCCGGCCCACTGTTGGAGGATGATCTTGCCGAAAGGTATTTTGCCGCTCTCGCTGTAATCGACAGTAAAAGAGCTAGCATCCCCTTGGACGGGTATGACTTGTGTTCTACCAAATTGCTGCATCACCCTAGCTGGGTTGTAGGGCCGTAATCCTCTGATGCCGGGAAGGACTAAAAATGGAAGTTTGACGCCTTGTGCTGCTATCCTCTCGGACTTGAAGTTCGGTAACATCCAATGTATATCTCCTTCTCTCAAATCATAAAACATCCTTGCCCACGCGCCCCTGGTGGTATGAATTGGGAATCTGCGGATGCTTAGGTAGAATTCATAATTATCAAGGGGACTCGTCTGGCTTGGCTTGGCCAACTCTTGTGGTCGGGCACCGTCCCTTTTGCAGAGATGTTCAGTCATCCACCATTGAAGTAGAATGTTGCAACCTTGGAAAAACGAGAATCCGTTCTTGCACAAACTCAAAGATCGATATATGTCGGCCAAAATAACCGGGACTAAACTGCAGTATTTCTTTTCTTCTTGTTTCTTACCTATCCCTCTGAACATGGCGTCCACCACCATCACGACTCGGGTGTCGATATCCTTTCCTTAATCTTTATGGAACACTATAGTTCCTAAAAGGCATGCTGAGAATGCAACGGCTTGAGTTTGCCTCCAAGTACTGTGATCGTGGAATTCATTTGGAAGTTGCTCGAAATAGTTATCGTGCCCCCATCTTTCGAAGAATCTTATTAGTGGTATACTCTGGGCGTCCAACCAGTTAGCCCTTACTAGTAACAATATGTCTCTCAATTCTCCGGCAGTTGGCCTATCTGGTAGAAGGATGTGATGATCGGGACATTTTTTCCTCTTACCACATGTCCCAATAGAGTCCATACAATCTTTAATTTCCTCCAATGTCGGTGTTATTTCGACATTTGCAAATCAAAACACCTTCCTCTTGTCGTCCCAAAATCGAGTGATAACCTCGATAAATGTGGGCCAAACCTTGAAGTCCATTATCGAAGGTAAGTGACCCGGTGAATCGAGATTTCTCTCTTTTGACAATCTTTGAGGTTATCCCACCATACACGGAGAATGTCTGGCGTCTTGGTGACCATGATGAAATGAAGGAACTGACTGGACATCTACAAAAACATACAACTAGTTAATTGCCACCCCCCCACGATACAACAAATATTTAAACACGCAATACATCCTTCAGAACACACAAATATGATCGTCCTATCGAGCCGTGGGCTCTTTGGACTCAAGGTGGTCTTTCTAATGGGCCTAACACTCCTTGGGTGTTGGGTCATCTTAGGCCAATGCGCTATTTTTCGGGATTGGGTTTTGCTCTATCTTAGTTTAACTAAGAGTCGGTGTATTTAGAGTGGAAAGGGTAACCCATGCGGACTACTTGGGATGGGATAGTTAACGATCGTTGACTATCAAGTAGCCAACTACACTCGTCAGGGTGCCCTGAGAAAATTTTGGTTAATGAACGACTGCGAACCCGCATAATCGTCCTTTAGTGGAAAAGAAATAATTGTCGTTTGACGAAAAAATGTTATGCCATGAATGCAACAGTTTAATAAAGCGATAAAGTAAACAAATAAACAATTATACACGTAACCAAATAAAGTTAGTTTTAAGGTTAGAATCCTCCTCAGTCCCCAGCAGAGTCACCATTTCTGTTTTAATCAAAAAAGTATTTTTCGTAACTTTTTTGACTTTTTAAGTCGACACTTAATTTTTAAGAAAAATCAAGAAAACTGTTTATTTTCAAAAAGCCTTAACAGAAAAATCAATTGAAAATAATAAAAGGGGTTCGGGGATTCAAATTAATGCTTTAGGAAGGTGTTAGGCACCTAAAACATCCGTCTAAAACGGTTTTCCAGCAACTAACATAGTTTGGCTAAAAAATTGTTTTTAACTTGACTTGAAAAAAAAATTAGAAATAGAGGGTTAAAATACTAACTTATTTTTAGATTTTTTCATTTTGCAAAATTATTTTAATTTTAAGTCGATAAAAACTTTTATGGCATTTGCGGGGATTCAGATTTTCTAACTTTAAAATTAACGGCAAATAAACAAGACAAATAATTCAAAGCATGTAAAGAGATAGGGAGAGTGATTTGGGTCCAAATCCGGGTTCTGTTCTCCTTGACCGGAATTTTGGACCCACCTATTTTTGGGTTTTTGACCCATTTGTTTTTGTACCTGTCCTAACCTAAACAGATAATAATACAAAGTAAATATAGAAAAATAGAAGACGACAAGGGACTTAGGCCCCAAAAATAACAAAATACAAAAATATAGAAATAAAATAAAATTTGGGTCTCTGGCCCAATCTCTTCAACTTCATGGGATATTCTTGCATCTTTCTGACTTCGGGACCTGTACGTCTGTTATGGTTTTCACTTTTACGGCTTTTCTCGAAATGCAAGGGAAGTAGGGATAAGAACCCCAACGGACTCGGATGATATCCTTTTTGAGAGCAGCTGAACTTAGACAAAACGAGCAGGGAAGACCTTTACCGAGATAAACTCAAAAGGGAAACGGTGAGTGAGAGGCTCTGGGTAAAATAAAAGACTCCAATGCAACAGAACCAAGAAAAGGAAGAGGAAACCACCTCCCCTTTCTCCTGTTATATGTTTCTTCTTCCAAAAAAATCCTCCGAACAACACAAAACACAAAAAAACTCTCTATTTCACTCCAAGAATTCCCCCCTCAGAATATCACTGTCATCAACTATATCAAGAGAAAATAAGAAGATTTTCTATTTATATTTTTTTCTTATCTCTGCGGCTGCAAAAATAATCTCCAGGTCCTTTTGTGAAGAAGATAAATAGCTTATATAGAGGGGGGCTTTAGGGTTTACTCAATGGGAGGGAAAAGGGCAAAGATCTCCCAAAACTCAGCCCATATCAAAAAATTTTAAACCCTCTGAAGCATTCACCAAAACGGATAGACCAACGTTTTCCAAAATTTTGGCTCTATTCCAAAAAGGGAGGGGGAATCGATGCTCGGGATTGATTCCCTTGTCCTTTAGATGCAACGTGGAGCGATCTCCCAGTTGTAAGGACGAATCTTTCTGCCATCACCGAATTTGCTGCACCTGAACAATACTTGATTCAGAAAAGAAACGTTAGAATCGATGTCATCAACGCCGTGAGCTGCTTTTCGTCTATTTGACGTTGCCGTGACTTGTCATTTCTGGCATGAGGGGCGGTGAGGCGCGTGCAGGGGTTTGTTCGTTGTTCACGCGTCGCTGTGTAGAAGGCGCCGTGAAGCTGTCGTTAACATTGCTCTTTGGAATCTTCTGGTTTTTGGATCTCTTTGAGGAGAAAAAGGGAAAGGGTCGGGTCATTTGCAAAAGGTGTGGGCTGAAAATTAAAGAGTGGGCTGGGTTAAAAGTTTTCATGGAAATTGTTGGGCTGACTTTAGCTTTTGCTGCTGATTTGGGAATTGACTAATAAGTGGCCCAAAAAAGAATGGTCTTTTAGAATATTACCAGTTTAGCCTACTTGTAATTGGTTAACTAAATTAGAATTTTAGAAAGAGACGAATTAATATAATTAATTAACGAGCTTCTTAAGATTAATAAAATAAAATAATTGTAAAATGGTGATTTAAAAAATACAACCATAATTTAAACTAAACTAATTTAATAGAATTCTTACTAAAAATTAAACTATTTTTGAGATGGTTTTTGAATAATCGTAAAATATACTAATTATATACATATATGTAAAATATAAATATTATCTAAAAATTATAAAAGTGACCAAACTATTTAAAATAAACTTGAAAAATATTTGAATTTTATAAAACTAATTATTCTAAATCATTTAAAATTAGGAAGATCGTCGATTTATTATTATTGGGGAGAGTCAAAATTGGGTGTCAACAAATGGTTAATTTAATGTTAAAATGAGTTGATAGGTTAGTTTGGTTGTATTTGAGGTCAAAGGTCAAGGAACAACCAAGACGTTTGGAGACTAGTCATGTGTGTGCTAATATGTTCTAGTGTTGTATGATTGAAGTTAGTGTGTTGTTTGAGGTCTAAGTCATGTGGATATGACTCATATTAGTGTAATATCTAGTTTAGAGGTATTCCATCTGCGTACTACTCCACAAGGACTCACGAGCGGCCCTTGAGTTGGACCCCATCTATTGTCCAAGAGGCTGCCTGGGCAGCATGACTCATGACCGTAAACCACGGCCTGTCAAGCCACCAAATGCTCGTGGTTCTTGAGGGTTAACTGGTCCTTCAAATGCCTGCATGTTTTGACCCTCAATATCAAACAACGGACCCCAATGACAGGGCGTGGACCAGACCACGGACTGTGGTCTTGTAGGCGTGGAAGTGGTCTTCAATTTTGCAGGTGGTTCGTGCAACTTGGGGGTGAATTTATCAATTCATACAAAGTCTTTTAAAGTGCATGGACGTTTGTTTTATGTAATCTAATGTATTGTATGGTTATTAAAACATTTAATTGGTATTTTAGAATTCATTATTCACTTTTTCAAAAATCAAAACCCTTCCCTCCTAAAAGAGTTCTCTCTAGAACTCCATGGAAGCTTGAGGTCAAAGATGGATGTAGGTTTGTGGATTTCATCGGATTTCTTCAATTCTCTTTCGATTTTTTCTAATAAGGTATGAGAGTTATTTATCTAAGTTTAGCTATCATCTTAGATCCAATTTTAAAGATTTCAAAGTTTATGAAAAAGTCCAATTTTTACTCTAACTCAAGGGTTCTTGCATAAAACAGTTTCAAATCATTAGATATGATATTATTGATGCTAAATTGTTGTTCTACAATGAAAAAATCCATGAACCCTTGATTTCAAAAAATCCCTAAATTTTGCTTATGAATTGGATCTATTGCTTATGATCTAATGTTGATGGAATTCTGATTATAATGCGTAGTGCAGTTGATTTCTATTGTTAATTATGATATTATATTGTAAATTATTGGAGAAGTTAAGTAATGGTGATTGTGGCTTTTGCAAGAAGGTATGTTGACCTAATTTCCTTACTAATGTAGAATTGATATAGGATTTCTCTTGTGTGGTATGATTCACTTATGGTGGCGATGTTTACTTCTTGTTCTATATACGAAGGTATAATGTGAAGTTGGTTATGTGAGGTAATGTTACAATGTATAAGGTGTTATGGCATACATGAATGTATAAGGTGAATGTATTATGAGGTACATATGTGATCTTGTATAATATGAATGTAGTGTGAAGGTGATCTTGTATAATGTGAGTGAATTGTGTTGAATGACATGAGTCCTATAAATGTTCATGTGTGATGATGATAGGCTATGAAGAGTCTTTACATGTTTATATGGTGCCTTGATTAGGTAGACCTAGTTGTCCCTACTCGATGCATGAAAGATATGATGAATGTGATCTCTTGTCTTGGTAGGCTTAGGAATTCTTGTCTTAAGTAAAGAATGAATGAATGAATGATAATCTTGGATCGGTAGAGCTAAAGTTAGTGCCCTTCCTTGAATAATAAATGAGATATTCTAGAGTATGTCTTGAACTGGTAGACCTAATAATGGTGTCTCTTCTAGATGAACCTAGAACCTTAAGTGAATGTGAAACCTTATATATTAAAAGATGCTTAATAATGAAAGTGAATCGGATAGACCTAGCATGGTACCCATTTCATGACTGAGATATCCTATTGAACCTTGATCGGTAGACCCTTGAGTTGCCCTTCTTGGAAATGGTATTATGAATTGGTAGGCTTAATGATGGTACCTTCTCTAATACACCTATGTTAATGAACTTACTCTATGGAAACTAAGGAAAAGCACCGAGTGGATATTCTTAAGGTTGTAGCTCTACTTGAATATGAGAACAGAGCACAAATAAGCCTTTCGATATCCCCTAAACCACGTGCCTACATTTGATTTGTCCTAGTTCTACCCTTGGACAATTGAACACCTTCCATTGTGTGGGGTCTTATAACATCATATTCTATGCCTATTTAGTATGGTCTATGTTGGTTAACGCATATTCCCATCGTGTGGGATGTGCACTTTAGATATTGGGTAGGTTCTACAACATGTAGATAGTTGTATGGGATGCTATCTACACATGGAACGAGTAGGCCTTGAATATACTAGAGTGAGTTCCCTAGGTCTTCTAAGACCATTATGTGAAGTCCCCTATTTGTTTAGTTGTTTCTTAAATGGGTTAAATTAATAAAGTTCACTCGGTGATATTATGTTAGAAAGGAAAGCTTTCTATTTTGGGTAGTCTTGAGGAACACTTAGGTGTTCTTGAAGAGGTTGTATGGGTGGTTTCTTCATGTCCTACTTCGGTGGGTCTTAGGATAACTTTTGGTGGAGGGTTTAATATGATAAAATGAGTTACTTGTTGAATATGGAATTAAGTGATATATGTATATTCTAGTTGAATATGTCTTATACGTGAATGTTGACTTGCATTATGTCTCTTAAACTCTTATGATGAAGGTATTTATCAAAATATCATGAAAGAGTGTTTCTATACTAAATTTTCCTTTTGCATGTTTTCCATGGCTTGCATACTTATTGCGTAATTGTTCTAGCCCCTTATTTTCCCCTTTTGACTAAACTGTAGGGATTGGAGGTTTGGTATTCTATGATTGATGCATAGGTTTCCTATGGGTTGAAGATGTATTTTGGTGAGTCATCATAGATTCGAGAACAAGACCCCACGTGTTCTTATATGGTCTTTTAGTCTTTATTTTAAGTCTTGTATGGGCTTAGTCCCAAATGTTGTACTCCAAAATTTATTAGATGGTTTTATGAGAAATATTGTAAAGTTAGATGTTTTAAAGTCTTTCGTTTGCTTATTAATGAGAGTATTCTACGTGTATAAAAAAAGTTTGAAATTCTTCTCTACTTTTAAGTATCATATGTAATGAAAGATCCATGTGGCTTCTATGAGACCTTCGAGAGGTCCAATAGGCCAGTTATGACTAGGGGTGCTCTCGAGTTGTGAAATGATGGTATTCCAAAGACGCCCTTTAGAACCATATATAGCCACTATGAATTTGTGGTGATGTCGTTTGGGTTGACTAATGCTTCGGTAGCATTTATGGATTTGATTAATAAAGTTTTTAGGAAATAGCTAGACATGTTTGTGATTGTGTTTATTGACTATATCTTGATCTATTAAAGGAGTGAGAATGAATATATGAACAATTTGAGAATGGGAAACATACATAAATATACTATAATAAAAAAATATTTACCATTTATAACAATAATATTTCTTTTTCACTTGATCACTTTTTATTCATTTATAATACAAGTTTACTTCATATTACAAAGAATAATTTTTTAATCACATATAATACAAATTTTAAGGATAGATAATTCATTTATTACACATTTTAATACACTTATAATACAATGTGTCAAATTTATAACAAACAAACATGATATATTTTAAAAAAACAATTATAATTCATATATAATTCATATATATTGTATACCTAATTCACTTTTAATACATATTACAGATTTAACATAGTATTGCTATAAATGGTAATAAATAAAAACTATTGCTCAAATGAGTAATTATTTATTAAAATGAACCAATTCATTTAATTTTTCCTTTGAGAATTGTGTTGCAAGTTCTTAAGGACCAAAAACTTTTTTCAAACTTTAGCAAGTGTGAATTTTAGTTAAGGTCCATAGATTTCCTTGGTCATATTGAGTCAAGCAAGGGTAGTGAGGTACATCCTAAGAAGACAGATGCGCTAAAGATTTTTCCTAGAACTTTAATTCCCTCCGATATAATAAGCTTTTTGGGTTTGGCTGATTACTGTTTGAGGTTTGTTCTAGTGTTTTACTCTATTTCATCTCCGTTGACGGCTTAAACTCAAAAGATGCTAAATTTGAGTAGTCCAAAGCCTGCGAGAAAATTCTCCAAGCGTTGAATAATAGTCTTACTTCCACCCCGGTGTTGACCTTACCACAAGGTACGAACGGTTTTGTTGTGTATTGTGATGCCTCTAGAGTTGGGTTAGATAGTGTGCTTATGAAAAATTGTAACGTTACCGCCTATGCTTCAAGGAAACTTAAAGTTCATGAGAAGAGCTATCCTACCCATGATCTTTAATTAGCGTCGGTTGTATTGGCCTCAAAAATATGGCGAAATTATTTTTATTGTTCCATGTGGATGTTTTCATCGATCCCAAAAGTCTTCAATATGTATTTTTTCAAAAGAACTTGAATCTTCATCCACGATGGTGGTTAGAAATCTTGAAAGATTATGATATGAGTGTCCTTTATCACCCTATAAATTATAATGTGGTAGAGGATGCTCTAAGTAGGTTGTCCATGGGTTGTGTGGTTCATGTAGATGATGAAAAGAAATAGTTGGTTCATGAGGCGCATAGGTTGGCTCGACTAGGTGTTCAACTGGTGGATTCCAGCAAGGGTGGTGTCATGGTTTATAATGGTTCCGAATCATATTTTGTGATAGATGTAAAGTCTAAGCAAAGCCTTGATCCTATCTTGGTTTAGTTGAAAGAGGTTGTACTCAAAAATTTTGTAAAGTCTAAGCAAAGCCTTGACCAAGTCCGCGACGCGGATTTATTTCACCAAGGAACAAACTCTGCAGCCGTGGGCAGCTTGTTGGCCCAAGGTTGGGTCCTCCTCAAGGACCATTTGGTTGGTCCTTTGAAGTTTTGCCCGGACGTTTCCACCTCAAATACACTTGTATACATGTGAGGCTCTAAGAATATTAATTCATTTTGAGCGTCCTTACAATATCCCCCACTTGGAAACATTCGTCCTCGAATGACAATTGGGACATTTTAAATAAATCAAGTACTTCAATGACTCATAGAGCAGCTCACAACATTCATAATATCATCACATAGAACTCAATGAACAAAAATTACAAGGAACACCAACTTCAAACCGTTTAGAAGTCAATGCAACACAAGCAAGCTAAAACTTTATTCACTCACATTCGAAATGCATCAAACACATAGGCTCTTGTCATGTTCACATGAGGAACATCCTTCTTCTTATCATATCATGGTATTTCCATTTTAATTCATTAGTAGTTCATTATGCAACAAACTTTAAGTCACATAAAGGTAAGTTCAACATCACTAAAGAACTAAATAAGCACTCATACTTCAATGCACATAGACTTGAGTCAAGTAGATCAACTAGGATATTTATCATTTAGACATAATGCCATGAAGTCCATACTCAACCTTACCATGCTTAGTTATGTTTATGGAGGAATGTACTTCTCCTCAACACACTTACATGTCTCAAGAGTTTATACACAAGCAATGCACAAGGTCAATTCACTTTAATGAGAATTTCTCAACTTTTAACCAAATCATGCTTATACTTCCTTCCTAGTGAAGTCGAAATGGTAAATCACACCACATACATTACAATAATTAGAAGTCATTTCACATAATTTCAATTTCTAGCATAACACTAGCTTTCATAAACATGCATCATTTAGAGAAAATCTTATAATTTATGGGCAGTCACAAGGGCACTATATAGACATGCCTTCACTTTTCAAGAGTGAGCCTATAATCATGCTTTCCAAACATTCACATAATTTTCAAGGTACTCATCATTTTTCATTTTAAGAAGACACAATTTCTCATTGATGGCTTATGACACCACACATAAAAGTGATATCAAACATGCTCCTTAGCTTATATCATGAAGTGTAATGCACAATTTACACATCCAGATGCACAATCAACATAACAAAACATGAATTTGATCAAAAATCCTTTTTCATGCAATTTAGAATCTTCAAAATATATATAACATAGTGTCATTTAATACATACATAACATATGGAGAACATGCAACCCATACTTCTGTGCAAGACTCCTATTATGAACAAGCTATTAGAAACTCTTTATTTTCAAGTTCAAGTAATAATAAAAGGACAAGATAGGAATATACATCACCTTACAACTCACCTCACCATCACCCACTTAGGGTAAAGTCATTTAAAAACAACTTATATCAACCTTAAGAGAATTGTTAGCACACCATCTTTAATAACCAAGCACATCACCCTACTTTTGGGATCTAAGCTTAAGCATACCCTCCATCAATATCACCTAAAAGTGATTTCAAAAATAAAGAAGTTGAAAGGAACTCAACATAGGAACATCAAGGGCATTCTAAACCTTACCATCTAGGAACATTATCCCCCACTTGGGGTAAGCCTAACAACATCATGCCCTTAAACACCAAGGTCAAAGTAAGTCAAGACCAACCCTTCATACTCTTCACTCAAGAAGATTTAACATCTTTGAGGGTTCTCACTCCTAATCTCACATCAAGGAGTCTACTAACTTAATCATCATCATTCCTCTAGGACTAACACCCAAAGGAAATCCATAACCATCAAGTTAGGTCATATTACCCAACCATATAAGGTCTCAATTATACCATGTATACCAAGGGCCACGAAAACCTTAGGGGAAACATAGAGGAGACTTGTCCATAAGGCCTCTTCCTTTTCTTTTAACACTAGGGTAAGGTAACTTCTAGGTCATTCCAACCCACATCATCACCCTACAAGGTAAGCACAATACCTTCACTTCTAGGACCAAGACTATACAAAGTACTACAACCCATACTAGGAAACTATGAGACATTACACACCTAACAAGGCAACATTTTGAACCATTACACCTATATAAGGGCAGCATGCATCTTTAGCTATTTACCACACTTCTTCAAAGCATTTCAAGTCTAAACCATATCATAAGAATATAATCATACAAAACTATATAGCAACTTATTATTCCAAAAAAAAAAGACTCATTTTTTAAACCACAACAACTTTTAACAATTTATAACCATATCATAACATAAATCTTCACATAACATGTCATTTCACATAGATCTCATATATATACATAAACGGTATCACGTCAACATATATCAAAGTTCACCTTCACACATACTCATGAAACTATAAAATCAAGATAAGCATCAAAACTCACCTTTTCTCCCTCAAGTATTGAGATACCATCTCATCCAAGCAATCACATATAAAAGACCACCGGAAGAGAAAACATAAGAGAGAGATCTTATAGAGTTAAGTTTTATGGCACGACATCAGAATGATGAAGAAGAGAAATTGTATCGTCCTATAGCCTCTCGCTCATGGATGTGTCGTGACTCACCACCAATGAACGACACTCTACTAGACGTGGCAACACGAGATTAGGACCCTAAAACCATTTTTATAACCTGACTCAAATACAACATTTGTCACGACCGGGGATAACCCTCTAGAAATAAGATGGCGTACTTGACCTCTCGGAGGTCTTATACAAGCCCATAGTTATCATTCATCGCATTGTAATAGTAAATTTAGTGGAAAATTTAAAACTTTCACAGTACATCATATGCTAGAACATCACTTTCATTATATATTAAATATAAGTCATAATACATAATTAGACTCTAAGTCTCTTCTCCCATCTTAGAGTGAACATCATAGAATAGAATAGGGACACGCCCCTTTTAACAACATAACATAATATCTAAACTATTACATAACTTTAATTAAGAACATATCATAGGCAATCTTTGAAATATAAGGATCCCTTTCCTTGAACATGGGGAAGCTATCCAAGCTCTTCACTTTAAGAGACATCCTCTAGTCATCAACACCTACATTTTGTGTTAAAGATGAAGAATAATGCTGTTAGTACAAGAATACACTAACTATGACAACCATGCAAAAACATGCATTTAAAAGGAATATTTTACTTAAAACCATGCATCATGCCTTTTTGTGAAAACCTCATGAAAACTTAAAACTTTGGTTCAATAGCATAAGACAATTCACATACTTCTTATAGGCATATTCAATGATCATACATCATATAAAATCACACATTGCAATTTAGTCACATTCAGGACCATTTTATAGTAAGCCTTCCCACTTTAAAGTAAACTTTCCCACTTTACATTGAACTCCCTTTTATCTAACTCCTTTACCTTCCCAAGTAACCCTCTAGTGATACTTGGTGCAATGCATCACCTTAAGGCCACAAGGTACTTATACATTAACCTTACTAATCAAATACATATATTCTTAGGAGTGTAACATATTACAAGACACATTTTAGTCAAGGCTTACAAAATCATTACACTGAACTATCACTTACTTGCACATATGATAGCTTCACTTCACATAGAACATTATAATACCTTAATCATAATCCAAATCTAAGTCTAATAATGCAATGCACATGTGAAGCCCCATAACCTCACACATACTTAGTAATCCCATCATGAGACCACAAGCCTTAACCATTCGCTTCATACATTATTAAGGCAAGTAAGGACAACTTCATACATGCCAAGTAAGACATAATCATATAATCAATAAGACCCATACTATGCATATAAGGTAAGAACACATCATATAGACTCATACCATGCATATCATCACAACAAGTAGTCAACACTAAAATATCATGCATAAGGAATATAGACATATAAATATATATTAGAACACCTTCCTTGAACTCCCTTCAAGAGCTACTTGTGCAATGCATAGGTAAAGTCCCATATCATCACCTAGAATAAGTAGCATCCCTTAGGTTATCCTAGTTAGGATCTGTTTAATTACTTTCATTGTTCATTTTACTTTAGGAAAACTATAGCCTTAACCGATACTAAGACCATGGGTGCTATATGGAATTTGGTGTTGTAGAGACTTAGACAAATAGAAGGTGCTCTACTTAGACAAAGCAGAACATTAAGACATGCTAGCATACTAAGTGATATCACTTGCTATATCCTATGTGGAAAGCATAGCTTATGTGGAAACCACCCGGGAGGACTATGGTGACCCCTACTTTCTCACATTGGAAAGGTGTCACCCCTCATTTTCAAGTTCACTCCGTGCTAAGCTAAGTTCTCTTTATTGAAAAGGCATTATTATCTTTACTTTATAAAATATAGGCTTAGGAGAGTTAACTCCTCATATTCTTAGCTCCTAGGTCATAAATGAGAGTTCATGATCAACCTAAATCGTGTGAGAAACCCTTTCACATGGACATAGCATATGTCAAGTACCATCTAGTTTAGGGTACTCTTGGAAACACCTTCCAAGCGCCACTCTATTGACTAGATCATACATGTGTGTGTATACATATATGTGAGCAATCCATTAATAGAAATCATTAGGGACACACATGTTCATACATTAATGCATAAGTGT
Source organism: Solanum sitiens (assembly GCA_016801875.1). NCBI lineage: Eukaryota > Viridiplantae > Streptophyta > Magnoliopsida > Solanales > Solanaceae > Solanum > Solanum sitiens. The sequence goes on along the minus strand of JABWTJ010000065.1, from coordinate 1,429,460 downwards.
ATTTATGAGAAATACTTTCATATAAACACACTAAAACACTATGCACAGTCATAACATAACCATGCATTCATATTTATGTACATAAAAAACCAAACCTAGGAACTATCCTATCAAGGCACATGTGCAATGCATAGACAAGGTCCCATACCCTTGTCCATACTAGTACACCTTTAAAGTCATCACAGTTAAGATACACTATCATCCTTTCCTGAACATATTCTTCACATACATAGTAGTAGACATTAGGTGCATATGAGAACTATCCTTTCGTTAACTACCTTTAGATTATCCTATTTATAGTCATGCATGAGGTGCGTGTGTACTTTGGACAACATGATCACGTAATGGAAACAATCCTAGCATTGAGGCTACCACCTTAAAAAGGTCACAATACACAATCAATTCCCCTAAACCGTAGACAACTCACATATAGTGTAATAGGAATTATACACCACACACAACAACATTATAACATAGGAGACAAGACATCTTCATTACTTGAATCTAAGACTCCTAATAATGCTTAAGACTACACATTCATGTAGTGGTTCATAAGTAGAGATCAAACTACACAAGAGTATTCCAACAACAACGTGTAGACCATACCAGCCTAACATAGTCATTTACACGTATAGGAAGCATCATCCATATAACGTAGATCATGAACTAGTATTGAAGACTAGGCATAATACTTCACATTGTGTGATCATCATAACCATAAATTCAATATACAATTGCCTTAAAGACAAGAACAACATATATAAGGATTGATAATAAGGTAAACACCGTCACCATAAGTGGACCATACCACACAATGTCATACAAGTTAAAGCATCTAGCAATTTTATTGAAAAGTATAGAGAATAGGCCAACTTACAATTCCTCCAATCTTTGATCATAATTGATCAATTCCCATAATTCAGCATCAATACATGTATAAAATAGTATCTAAAGGTACCATTACATAAACAAAATCTTACTTCAAACATCATGGTTCGAAGCACACATTAGGTACACTACTTCATCAAGTCTATTGAAAGTAGAGGAATATAGATTAATTTACCCAATCCTAAAACTTGATCATAATTGATCAATCATCAACAATTCATATTAAATTCACATAAAAAAATAGTACAAGGAAATTCAACATAATTGAAACATAATTCAATCAACATAGAGTCAAGATCACAAGACCCACATATATGACAATTTGAAAAATGTGGAGGATCATGGGTTCATCATAAAATTCGATTGAAATTCATCTTTGAAATAGTACATTATCATCAATTTAACATTGTAACAACTCTAAAAATGGATATGATAAGTAATGCTTAGTGTGTCTAGAATGCCTACGATTAGACCAGGGTTCACACGGATTGATGCGCGTAGAACTAGACCTCTGAACCCTTGATACAGCCAAGCCAACTAACTTTGGGAGTTATTTGAGCTTGGAAAGGTTGGGTCCAACCATGTAGGGCTCTCGAATACGAAGATTTACTCGAAAAAGTCTTTACCGGACTTAAAAAGGGGAAATCTTAGGTTTGGAGGGTCTAGGGGTAAAATGGTCTTTTTCCAGGCTAAGGGTAGTATCGTAGTTTCCCTAAATATATAACTAATTATTTAATTAATAAGGTAGAGGGGCAATTTGGGGAGAGAGGGCCGAAAATGGGCTCTTGAAGTGAAGTCTTGCTCCACCTGGGTTCGAACCTAGGTGGAAGCAATGAATTAAAGTGGTTTTTATTTAAGTTGTTAAATTAATGTAATTAATTAATATTTATTATTTATTAGCTGATTTAAAATAAAAGGAAATCAGATTTTATAATAATTAACTAAACCTTATTTGACTAAGTCCTAAACTAGACTCCTAAGCCTAAAGTAACTCTCCTCTCTCACGCGCATCTCTCTCTCTCACGTCTCTATCACTCTCATTCACGTTCTCTCTGCCAAAATAACTTCAAAAACAGTAGTTAAACCAAAGTTCTTCACCCTTGAAGAACTCACACGAAAATATAAGAAAAACAAACGTTAATCAATCACGTAGGCAAAGAGAAGGTTTTCCGTCGAGTTTGGTGTTGAACTTTTGGTGTTGGACGTGTGTTTGGAGGAGTTCTTTGGGAAGCAAGTCGAGGTTTGAACTTCAAAAAGGTATGGGTTTTCTTATCTCTTGGTCCCTTTCCCAAGATACCCATTAAGATTCAGATCATTCAGTCCGAAAACTAGGATTGTTCCCCTTTGCATGCCCCTGTCACTAGCTCCCAATGAATCGTAGGTTGGGTATGATTGCTGGTAGATTTAGGTGTATGTTGTGTTTTCGTGATGAATATGTTTATGTTTGTGTATTTGAAATCGTATGAATGACAACCTATGTGTTCCGAAACTATGAGCATGTGTGTCCAAAAATGTGGCAGTGACTATGTGTTCTCGGCTTGAGGCTCCAAAATTGATATTGTAATGGTTATTATTTTACGTGCATAAACCTATGTAAATCGTGATGTTAATTAAAATGGAAGTGTGGCTGATTTGAGTATCAATCTCTTTACTAAATGAATCAATGAAAAATGCACCTAAGAACGTATTTAATGATCTACGAATTACCCTATGAATTTACGTGTAAATATTGATGAAAGTATGCTGAAAATTTTAAAAAAAATTCCAGATTTAAGTGAGGAATTTCTGTCAAGTTAAGAGGTTTCAAAAAGTTATGAAAAATGAATTAAAACAAGTGAGGTCATGGAGGATTGAACCCATGACCTCACCATGTAAAAACCATGAAAATAAAGAAGTAAAAAGAAATGTGGTGAAGGGGATTCGAACCATGGTCTAAGGCAGACTAAGGAGGAGAATAAAAGAAAAAATAAAGGGGGAGGCGTGTGGAAATCGAACCCACGACCTCTTAGGCAGATTTAAGGAGGAGAATAAAAGAAAAATAAAGGGGGAGGCGTGTGGGAATCGAACCCACGACCTCTTAGGCAGATTTAAGGAGGAGAATAAAAGAAAAATAAAGGGGGAGGCGTGTGGGAATCGAACCCATGACCTCTTAGGCAGATTTGAGGAGGAGAATAAAAGAAAAATAAAGAGAGTCTGTGGGGGTTTGACCCCACAACCTCATGGTCAACTCAAGATAGTCAAGGAAAATTAAATAAAAAAATAAAAGGGGTTGTGGGGGTTCGAACCCACAACCCCTCGGCCAAGGAAGAGAAAATTCAAAGGAGAGAAATAAAAAGGAAAAGTTGATGTTGGGGCTCGATCTAGGGTCCCAATGTTATGTGGACCAAAAATAAAATCAATGAAAAATGTAAATGTTGTCCCAGTGATTCGAAATTGGGTTCCCTTGCCCCAAATTCCGTATTGATACATAAGTCATACGTGAATTAAATGTTCAAGAATAATGCCGCCTACTTAGATCGAAATCGAGATCTTGGCATACATACAAGATGCATAAGTCTTGTACTACATAATCTTAGGAAGATATGAATCACTTAAACGAATTATGAATGAAGCCTCATGGCTTGTATGTATTGACCCATAAGTATAGCATACGTTTAAATATAAGTGAACCTAAGATGTATGTAATGAAATGATGTAACCGTAGCAGGGTTAAGTACGAGTGTAAAATACACTAAATTGCCAAGAGCATTGGCATACGATGAAATAATTATTATGTAATGAAATGATGAAACCCTAGAAGGGTTAAGTAAGAGTGTGAAACACTCAAATGGCCAAGTGGATTGGCATATGATGAAATGAACATTCACGTAAAAAGGGGTGAGTAATTATGAAGAGTAAATGTGCTAATGTTAATGAATGTGGTGACAACATGATATGTGGCTAATGTAAAAGATGAGAACAATCTCAAATGAGCCTAAGTAAATGTTACCAAAATGTACTAACCTATGAGAGTGTAAAGTTAATGAAGAGACCAGTCTCTATGAACACTCTAATGAAAGTATTGAGATTAACACACTTAATACTAATGATGAGATGTGAAATCATCTATTGAGCTATGATGTCCTCATACAAGAAGCCAGCTTCCATGACTTATGAGTTGAATGAAATGGAACTTTATTCTAAGCACCGCTAGACTAGCTATGAGCGGTGATGCCTTCTTTCGGGAAGGGCGGAGGTTCACGTAACTCTCATGAGATGAGATTGTCCGGCATGCTGGGTATGGGTCTCCTTATATCTTCTAGTCTTCAAACCTATACTGCCAATATCCGGACGTGGAGATTTTATTCGGACTTGGTAGGTCCTCATGCTTTCGAGGATGTCTACCGTTATTATCTAGCTTAGATGTAGGCTTTAGCTAGTGGAGCATGTTCCACTAGTGTTTCTTTCAACTTTCATTTTAGACTTTGTATTGGTGCCGTTTTGGCAATTATACATTTAATGCAGTATTGAACTGTTTCTTTCATTTGATTATCTCTACATTAGATGGTTGATTTGTGAACGCCTATGATGTTAAGTCTAAAATGTTTAGCATGAAATAAGAAAACAAAAGTTTCAAATTTTCCGCTAAAATTAACTTAGATGAAGTAAGAATGACGTATGTAGGCTTGTCTGCGACCTCTGAGAGGTCAACGACACCGATCTCGTCTAGGGTCTAGATTCTGGTCGTGAAAAAGTTGGTATCAGAGCACTAGGTTAAATTTCGATGATAGTAAGTTCACATCAACCACATTGAGTAGTTTCTAAGTCATGTTAGTGAAGTGCCCCACTATCCTAATTAGAGACTGCATGATGCGTAGGAAAATTTCCCTTCTTCTGATCTTATCTTGCTTTTCCTAATGTCTAATTTCTTGGTGTTATGAGCATGTCTAACATCAATCTTTGTTGTTTTCAGAGAATGAATACTAGGAGAACCATTGGTAACAAGAGAGGAGGTGCAGTTGCTGGGGACAATCAGGTTCCACCCCAAGCTCCAGCTGAAGGAGTGGTTATGCCGGTTAACCCAGCTGGGTTGACTGATGCGGAGGTGCGGGCATCTCTGGCCCAGATGGCACAGGCCATCACTATGCAGTCCTAGGCCATGACTGACCAGGTCAATCAGCAGAATATTCAGTGGGAGAACCCACCGGTTTGTACCATGGCTGACAGGATGAGAGACTTCACGAGGATGAATCCTCCTATTTTCGCAGGGTCTAAGACTTCAGAGGACCCCCAGGAATTTGTGGACGAGGTGCATAAGATTTTGGTGGCTATGGGGGCTACAAAAACTGAGAAAGCAGAGTTGACTTCCTATCAACTCAACGATGTTGCACAGACTTCGTACAAGATGTGGCAGGATAGCCGAGCTTTGGGCGGAGTTCCGGTCACTTGGGAGCTGTTTAAGACAGCCTTCCTAGAGAGATTCTTTCCCAGGGAGATGAGGGAGGCAAAGGTTGAGGAGTTTATTAACCTTAAGCAGGGATCATTGACAGTCAGGGAGAATTACCTGAAGTTTGTTAAACTATCCAGGTATGCTACGTTCCTTTGTATCTAACAGCAAGGATGAGATGAATACTGAAGTTTGTTAAACTATCCAGGCATGCTACTTCCTTTGTATCTAACAGTAGGGATGAGATGAGCAGGTTCCTCACAGGAATCAACGGAGATCTGGAGGAGGAGTGTCGGTCTTCGATGCTCCATGATAACATGGACCTATCAAGGTTTATGGTGCTTGTCCAGCAGGTAGATGACAGCCGCAAGAACAGGGGCATTCGTGATGCTGGGAGGTCTAAGCATCAAGATCAGGCAGGTCCCAGCCATGGAGGCCACAGAAACAATTTTGGCATCTCTGAGCAGCCCAGGTTTAAGAAGGTACTCTCCCACCAAGGGGAGTCAAGTTCATCCAAGGGTCGCTATGACAGGGATTCCGAGTCCAGAGTTAAAATAAACAATGGAGTAGATACACCTCAGGAGAGGCCACCTTGTAGGAAGTGTGGCAAACTGCATGGAGGAGAGTGTATGATGGGCACTAACGCTTGTTACAGTTGTGGTAAACCGGGTCACGTGGTGGAGGATTGTCCGAATAGGAGAAGTCAAGAACAAGGGAAGGAGAGAGTTCAGCCTAATGGTCCAATTTAAGAGGCTCCAAGGAGGCAACGATTCTTTGTACTCAAGTCTAGGGGTGTAGGGGAAGGCACCTCTGGTGAAGTCTCGGGTGCGTATCCTTAATTAGTCTTTCATGTATTTGACTATGTTTGGTGTTTATGCACTAGTATGAGGTTAATATGTTTGAGTCATTATGTTGGTGGCTGATTAGTATGACTTATATGTTTACTTATGTTGTATGCTTTGTTGAGACTAGTTTAGGAAAGAGTTCCTTAGTCTATTAATGTGAAGCTACTAGTAGGTTTAAAGGATGTGCATCAGCATGTTAATATGTGAATAAGATATTCACCAATGGAGAGTATTGAATTACCTATGTATGCATACATTCCATAGATGACTTACTTATTGTTAGTAAAGAGTAGTGTCATTCGGGGAAGAATGTTCCTAAGGGGGGGATAATGTAACAACCTTAAAAATGGATATGATAAGTAATGATTAATGTGTCTAGAATGCCTACGATTAGACCAGGGTTTACACGGCTTGATGCGCGTAGAACTAGACCTCTGAACCCTTGCTACATCCAAGCCAACTAACTTGGGGAGTTAGTTGAGCTTGGAAAGGTTGGGTCCAACCATGTAGGGCTCTCGAATACGAAGATTTACTCGAAGGAGTCTTTACCGGACTTAAAAAGGGGAAATCTTAGGTTTGGAGGGTCTACGGGTAAAATGGTCTTTTTCCAGGCTAAGGGTAGTATCGTAATTACCCTAAATATATAATTAATTATTTAATTAATAAGGTGGAGGGGAAATTTGGGGAGAGAGGGACGAAAATGGGCTCTTGAAGTGAAGTCTTGCTCCACCCGGGTTCGAACCTAGGTGGAAGCAATGAATTAAAGTTGTTTTTATTTAAGTTGTTAAATTAATGTAATTAATTAATATTTATTATTTATTAACTGATTTAAAATAAAAGGAAATAATATTTTATAATAATTAACTAAACCTTATTTGACTAAGTCCTAAACTAGACTCCTAAGCCTAAGGTAACTCTCCTCTCTCAAGCTCATCTCTCTCTCTCATGTCTCTATCACTCTCATTCACGTTCTCTCTACCAAAATAATTTCAAAAATAGTAGGTAAACCAAAGTTCTTCACACTTGAAGAACTCACACGAAAATATAAGAAAAACAAACGTTAATCAATCACGTAGGCAAAGAGAAGGTTTTCCGTCGAGTTTGGTGTTGAACTTTTGGTGTTGGACGTGTGTTTGGAGGAGTTCTTTGGGCAGAAAGTTGAGGTTTCAACTTCAAAAAGGTATAGGTTTTCTTCTCTCTTGGTCCCTTTCCCAAGAGACCCCTTAAGATTTAGATTATTCAGTCCGAAAACTAGGATTGTTCCCCTTTGCATGCCCCTGTCACTAGCTCCCAATGAATCGTAGGTTGGGTATGATTGCTGGTAGATTTAGGTGTATGTTGTGTTTTCGTGATGAATATGTTTACGTTTGTGTATTTGAAATCGTATGAATGACAACCTATGTGTTCCGAAACTATGAGCATGTATGTGCAAAAATGTGGCAGTGACTATGTGTTCTCGTCTTGAGGCTCCAAAATTTATAATGTTATGGTTGTTATATTACGTGCATAAACCTATGTAAATTGTGATGTTCATTAAAATGGAATTGTGGCTGATTTGAGTATCAATCTCTTGGATAAACGAATCCATGAAAAATGCACCTAAGAACGTATTTAATGATCTACGAATTACCCTATGAATTTACGTGTAATTGTTGATGAAAGTATACTGAAAAATTTCAAAAAACAATTCCAGATTTAAGTTAGGAATTTCGGTCAAGTTAAGAGGTTTCAAAAAGTTGTGAAATGAATTAAAACAAGTGAGGTCATGGAGGATTGAACCCATGACCTCACCATGTTAAAAACCATGAAAATAAAGAAGTAAAAAGAAATGTGGTGAAGGGGTTTCGAACCATGGTCTAAGGCAGACTAAGGAGGATAATAAAAGAAAAAATAAAGGGGGAGGCGTGTGGGAATCAAACCCACGATCTCTTAGGCAGATTTAAGGAGGAGAATAAAAGAAAAATAAAGGGGGAGGCGTGCGGGAATCGCACCCACGACATCTTAGGCAGATTTAAGGAGGAGAATAAAAAAAAATAAAGGGGGAGGCGTGTGGGAATCTAACCCACGACCTCTTAGGCAGATTTGAGGAGGTGAATAGAAGAAAAATAAAGAGAGGCTGTGGGGGTTTGTTCCCACAACCTCATGGTCAACTCAAGATAGTCAAGGAAAATTAAATAAAAAAATAAAAGGGGCTGTGGGGGTTCGAACCCACAACCCCTTGGTCAAGGAATAGAAAATTCAAAGGAGAGAAATAAAAAGGAAAAGTTGATGTTGGGGCTCGATCTAGGGTCCCAATGTTATGTGGACCAAAAATAAAATCATTGAAAAATGTAAATGTTGTACAAGTGATTCGAAATTGGGTTCCCTTGCCCCAAATTCCGTATTAATACATAAGTCATACGTGAATTAAATGTTCAAGAATAATGCCACCTACTTAGATCGAAATCGAGATCTTTGCATACATACAAGATGCATAAGTCTTGTACTACATAATCTTAGGAAGATATGAATCACTTAAGCGAATTATGAATGAAGCCTCATGGCTTGTATGTATAGACCCATAAGTCTAGCATACGTATAAAAATAAGTAAACCTAAGATGTATGTAATGAAATGATGTAACCCTAGCAGGGTTAAGTACGAGTGTAGAATACACTAAATGGCCAAGAGCATTGGCATACGATGAAATGATTATTATGTAATGAAATGATGAAACCCTAGAAGGGTTAAGTAAGAGTGTGAAACACACAAATGGCCAAGTGCATTGGCATATGATGAAATGAACATACACGTAAAAAGGGGTGAGTAATTATGAAGAGTAAATGTGCTAATGTTAATGAATGTGGTGACAACATGATATGAGGGTAATGTAAAAGATGAGAACAATCTCAAATGAGCCTAAGTAAATGTTACCAAAACGTACTCACCTATGAGAGTGTAAAGTTAATGAAGAGACCAGTCTCTATGAACACTCTAATGAAAGTATTGAGATTAACACACTTAATACTAATGATGAGATGAGAAATCATCTATTGAGCTATGATGTCCTCATACTAGAAGCCAGCTTCCATGACGTATGAGTTGAATGAAATTAAACCTTATACTGAGCACCGATAGACTAGCTGTGAGCGGTGATGCCTCTTTCGAGAAGGGCGGAGGTTCACGTAACTCTCATGAGATGATATTGTCCGGCATGCCGGGTATGGGTCTCCTTGTATCTCATAGTCTTCGAACCTATACTGCCAATATAGGAATCTGGCGGGGTTCAATTCCCATGTACGCTAGCATGTTTTGGGTTACCTTGGCCGGTGATTCCACCTCTTTTCGATGTGGGGGAGACACTGGATTTCATGATTCTCACATGATCTATGTCGGTTAAAGTTAAAGTTCCCAATGAATGAATGAGGCCAGCCTCAATTGACGCACATATTGAAATGAACGATACCAAAGGTGTTAGGATAGGATAATCAAGAGGTGAGCTAGACTCAAGTAATGACACTAGGTTATTCTTGATCATTGCACAGCAAACCCGATGAGAGTCTTAAACTACATCCTAGGTATAGCTGGTGTTTACACTAGCTTATGAATGAATGAAAGGAAGTACGTATGAATGAATGAAGCAGACTCTGTGTTTGATAAAGAAGACTCCCTAGTTGAGGTCCCATATGTTGAGCCCTCATTTTGGGAAGTCTTAATGTCAAGTCCATGATTCCAAGGTCTCATGGCATATGAATGAATGATATGAAAGATGTAATATGCTATATGTAATATGATATGTGCTATGTGTAAGATGTTTTGTGCTGTGTGCAATATGATAAGTATAATGATGCATGTTACTCTCATGGCATGACTTTCCTAATCCAAATTTGGAAAGCTCACAGACTTTCCTAATCCAAATTTGGAAAGCTCACTGACTTTCCTAATCCAAATTTGGAAAGCTCAATAACTTTCCTAATCGCAATTTGGCAAGTCCACTGACTTAACCTTCTATAATCATGTTGTTAGGAAAGAGCTATTGTTACTAAGGCATGTCCTTGGTGTGTGCTTGCATATACCCATACTTAGTACAAGTGTGTAATAATCCCATACAACTCTATTTTTTTAGGTGCAGGCACAGGTGGACGCTAGAGCTTACAGGTTGACGTTGCAGCTATCCGGACGTGGAGCTTTCATCCGGACATGGTAGGTCCTCATGCTTTCGAGGATGTCTACCGTTATTATCTAGCTTAGATGTAGGCTTTAGCTAGTGGAGCATGTTCCACTGGTGTTTCTTTCCACTTTCATTTCAGACTTTGTATTGGTGCCGTTTTGGCAAAAATACATTTAATGCAATTATGAACTGTTTCTTTCATTTGATTATCTCTACATTAGATGGTTGATTTGTGAACGCCTATGATGTTAAGTCTAACATGTTTAGCATGAAATAAGAAAACAAAAAGTTCAAATTTTCTGCTAAAATTTACCTAGATGAAGTAAGAATGACGTATGTAGGCTTGTCTGCGACCTCTGACAGGTCAACGACGCCTGTCTCGTCTGGGTTCTAGATTTCGGTCGTGACAATCATAAACACACTTTTGAAATCAATTTGAGAATGAACCCATGGCTAGATTGAAAATTGGGAATGTTGGTCATTAAATCACATTTGAAAATCCTTGTTTGACTCGTTAGATGAATGGATAACTAAGCATGAAGGATAACTATAACTTTTTGATTGAATACCCATGATAAATTTGATAATAAACCATGAAAATCCATCCCCTAGCTTGAACTTGAGTGTCACGACTGGAATCTAGACCCCAGATGAGACCGGCGTCGTTAACCTCTCAGAGGTCGCAGACAAGCCTACTTACGTCATTCTTACTTCATCTAGGTGAATTTTAGCGGAAAATTTGAAAATTTTTGTTTCTTATCATGCATAAAGGTCATTCTACTTACATTCATAATGTTCACAATCAACCATCTAACATTAAGATTATTAACTGCAAGAAATAGTTCAATACTGCATTAAATGTATAATTTCCTAAATGGCACCAATACAATGTCTGAAATAAAAATGGAAAGAAACACTAGTGGAACATACTCCACTAGCTAAAGCCTCCATCTAAGCTAGATAGTAACGGTAGACATCCTCGAAAGCATGAGGACCTACCAAGTCCGGATGAAAGCTCCACGTCCGGATAGCTCTAGCGTCCACCTGTGCCTGCATCTAAAAATATAGAGTTGTATGGGATTAGTACACACTTGTACTAAGTATGGGTGTATGCAAGCACACACCAAGGACATGCATGAGTAAGAATAGTTCTTTCCTAACAACATGATTATGGAAAGTCAAGTCAGTGGACTTGCTAAATTGGGATTAGGAAAGTTAGTGGGCTTTCCAAATTTGGATTAGGAAAGTTAGTGAGCTTTCCAAATTTGGATTAGGAAAGTCATGCCATGAGAGTAACATGCATCATTATACGTATCATATTGCACACAGCACATAACATCTTACACATAGCACATAACATATTGCATATAGCATATAACATCTTTTATATCATTCATTCATATGCCACGAAACCTTGGAATCATGGACTTGACATTAAGACTTCCCAAAATGAGGGTTCAACATATAGGACCTCAACTAGGGAGCCTTCTTTAGCAAACACAGAGTCTGCTTCATTCATTCATACGTACTTCATTTCATTTATTCATAATCTAGTGTAAACACCAACTATACCTAGGATGTAGTTTAAGAATCTCATCGGGTTTGATGTGCAATGATCAAGAATAACCTAGTGTTATTACTTGAGTCTAGCTCACCTCTTGATTATCCTATCCTAACACCTTTGGTATCGTTCATTTAATTATGTGTATCATTTGAGGCTGGCCTCATTCATTCAGTGGGCACTTTAAGTTTAACCGATATAGATCATGTGAGCATCATGAAATCCATTCTCTCCCCCACATCGAAAAGAGGTGGAATCACCGGCCAAAGTGACCCAAAACATGCTAGCGTACATGGGAATTGAACCCCGCCAGATCCTTATATTGGCAGTATAGGTTCGAAGACTATGAGATATAAGGAGACCCATACCCGGCATGCCGGACAGTCTCATCTAATGAGAGTTACGTGAACCTCCGCCCTTCCCGAAAGAAGGCATCACCGCTCATAGCTAGTCTATCGGTGCTCAGTATAAAGTTCCATCTCATTCAACTCATACGTCATGGAAGCTGGCTTCTAGTATGAGGACATAATAGCTCAATATATGATTTATCATCGCATCATTAGTATTAAGTATACATTATTCTCAATACTTTCATTAGATTGTTCTTAGAGACTGGTCTCTTTATTAACTTTACACTCTCATAGGTGAGTACATTTTTGTAACATTTACTTAGGCTCATTTGAGATTGCTCTAATCTTTTACATTAGCCTCTTATCATGTTGTCACCACATTCATTAACTTTAGCACATTGCTCTTCATAATTACTCACCCCTTATTACGTGAATGTTCATTTCATCATATGCCAATGCACTTGGCCATTTAGTGTGTTTCACACTCTTACTTAACCCTTCTAGGGTTTCATCATTTCATTACATACATCTTAGGTTCACTTATTTTTAAACGTGTGTTAGACTTATGGGTCTATACATACAAGCCATGAAGCTTCATTCATAGTTCGTTTAAGTGATTCATATCTTCCTAAGATTATGTGGTACAAGACTTATGCATCTTGTATGTATGCCAAGATCTCAATTTCGATCTATGTAGGCAGCATTATTCTTGAATATTTAATTCACGTATGACTTATGTATCAATACGGAATTTGGGCAAGGGAACCTGGTTTCGAATCCCTTTGAAAATTCTCTTCCTTGGCCGAGGGGTTGTGGGATGGAACCCCCACATCCCCTTTTATTTTTTTTTATTTTTTCCTTAACCATCTCGAGTTGACCATGAGGTTGTGGGATCGAACCCCCACAGCCTCACTTTACTTTTCTTTTAATTATTCTTTACTGTCTAGAGGTCGTGGGTTCGATTCCCATGCCTCACATTTCTTTCCTTAAGCTTGACCAAGAGGTTGAGGGTTCGAATACCACTCCTCTCATTTCTTATTTTCATACATTATTTTCCAGCCAAGACCATGGTTCGATTCTCCCTTATCACATTGTTTTTCACTTCTTTATTTATACAACTTTTAACGTGGTGAGGTCACGAGTTTGACCCTCAGTGACCTCACTTGTTTTTCTTCACTTTTCATGACATTTTAAACCAATTAACTTGACTGAAATTAATCAACAAAGTGCTGGAAAATTGAGTTACATTTTCAGCTTCTTTTTCATTACATTACACGTTAGTTCTTAGGGGAATTTCATAGTGCATTTAGAACATTTTAGGTGTATTTTCATATATTCGTTTAGCCAAGATATTATCACTCAAATCAGCCACGTTTCATCTTATATGAACATCACGATTTACATAAATATGTGTACATGAAATACAAAGAACTAACATGCCATTTCAAGTCCTAAGCCGTAACCAGTAGCCACGGCAACACATCCACACACACGTAATTACATTTTCGGAAAACATCAACATAAGTCACATAACTCCGAACATACATATAAACATATAATAATCACAAAAACACGTTTCATCCCTAGTTTTCTACCAGCAAACATAACCAACCTATGATTCAATGGGAGCTAGTGACAGGGATATGCAACAGGGAACAACCCTAGTTTTCGGAATAGATTCGTCTGAACCTTAGGGGTCTCTTGGGAAAGGGACCAAGAGAGAAGAGAACCCATACCTTTTTAACGTTGAAACCTCGACTTGTTGCCCAAAAACTTCTCCAAACACACGTCCAACGCCGAAATTTCAACACCCCACTCGACGGAAAACCTTCTCTTTGCCTACGTGATTGATTAACGTTAGTTTTTCTTATAATTTCGTGTAAGTTCTTCAAGTGTGAAGAACCTTGGTAAATTTTCTGTTCTTGAATGTTATTTGGCAAAGAGAAGCGTGAATGGGAGAAGAGAGATTAAACGTGAAAGTGGGATAGACGTGAGAGGAGAGAGTTACCTTAGGTTTAGGAGTCTAGTTTAGGACTTAGTCAATTAAGGTTTAGTTAATTATTAATAAAAATCTGATTTCCCTTTTATTTTAAATCATCCAATAAATAATAAATATTAATTAATTACATTAATTTACCAACTTAAATAAAAACAACTTTAATTCATTGCTTCCACCTAGGTTCGAACCCGGGTGGAGCAAGACTTCACTTCAAGAGCCAATTTTCGGCCCTCTCTCCCCAAAATGCCCCTCCACCTTATTAATTAAATATTTAGAATAATTACGATACTAACATTTGCCTATAAAAAGACCATTTTACCCCTAGACCTTCCAAACCTATGATTTTCCCTTTTTAAGTCCGGTAAAGACTCATTCGAGTAAATCATCGTAATCGAGAGCCCTACATGGCTGGACCCAACCTTTCCTAGCTCAACTAACTCCCCAAGTTAGTTGGCTTGGCTGTAGCAAGGGTTCAGAGGTCTGGTTCTACGCGTATCAATCCGTGTGAACTCGGTCTAATCGCAGGCATTCTAGACACATTGAGCATTACTTATCATATCCATTTTTAGGGTTGTTACATTATTCCCCCCCCCCCCTCCCTTAGGAACATTCGTCCCTGAATGACACTACTAACTATCTAACGTAATGCCAGTCAGATCATAACATAGTTACTATACACAATCAAGCAATAGCAATAAAGAATGGAGAGATAAGATAACTTAGACATAAGAGTAGGAAGTCTAACCTCAAGAGATGAAAAGATGAGGGTAGCGGGATCTCATATCGGCCTCGGCCTCCGACGTAGCACCCTCAAAAAGATGATTCCTCCACAATACCTTCACTGTGGCAATCTCCTTGTTCCTCAGCCGCTTGACCTGTCTGTCTAAGATCTCAACAGGCACCTCCTCATAGGACAAGTCTTCATCAACCCCCAAACCTTCCACCGGTAGAATCGATGCTGGATCACTTAGGCACTTCCTTAACATGGATACATGAAAGACTAGATGGACAGAAGCTAGCTCCGCAGTCAATGCGAACTCATAGGCCACCTCACCCACACGCTGTAGGATCTCATGTGGCCCAACATACCTCGAACTCAACTTCCCCTTCCTGCCAAACCTCAACACCCCCTTCATAGGTGATTTTTTCAAATAGACCTGGTCACCAACATCAAACTCTAAGGGCCATTTTCTGTTATCTGCATGTGAATTATGCCGATTGTAAGCAGTATCCAACCTGTCCCTAATAACATTGACCTTCTCTAAGGCCTCATGAATGATCTCTGGACCCAAAATGGATGACTCTCCAACCTCGAACCACCCAACTGGAGATCTACACCTCCTACCATACAGTGCCTCAAACGGTGCCATACCAATGCTGGAGTGATAGCTATTATTATAAGAGAACTCTATCAAAGGCAGATGGTCATCCCAGCTACCCCTGAAGTCAATCACACACGCTCTCAACATGTCCTCCAATGTCTGAATGGTGCGCTCTGCCTGCCCATCAGTCTGAGGATGAAAGGCAGTACGTTTCTTCTGGAAGGATCTCCAAAAATGTGAAGTGACTTAGCTCCTCTATCTGAAATGATATACAAAGGAATCCCATGCCATCTCACAATCTCATCAATGTAGAGTCTCCATAATCCTCGGCTCTGTAAGTAGACTTCACAGGGATAAAGTGGGCAGACTTAGTCATCCTGTCCACAATAACCCATATGGACTCATGCTGTCTCCTAGTCCTCGGAAGACCAACCACGAAGTCCATATTAATGGCCTCCCATTTCCAAGTCGGAACCTCAATAATCTGAGTAAGACCACCAGGCTTAAGATGTTCTGCCTTAACATGCTGACAAATAGGACACTTGGCCACATATTCTGCATTGTCCTTCTTCATGCCATCCCACCAATAAATTTGCTTAAGATCATGATACATCTTGGTGGAACCTGGATGTATGGAATATCTGGAACCATGGGCCTCTGCAACAATCCTAGTCCGCAAGTAATTCACATCTGGTACACACAGCCTGTCTTGGTACCTAAGTATGCCGTCACCTCCCAAAGCAAAAGACTCATTCATCTTTATCAACACTGAGTCCTTCAGCTCCATCAACACATGATCGAGATGCTGACCCTGCTTGACTTCAACTACCAAGGATGATTCAGAACTAGGATGAACTGAAACACCCCCCACTAGTAGAGTCAACCAACCGCACACCTAGTCTGGCCAGTCTGTGTACATCTTTCACGAACTCATTCTTCTCATCCTCAACGTGGGCAGTACTTCCCATGCTCATCCTGCTCAAACCATCAGGTACAACATTAGCCTTACCTGGATGGTAGTGGACATTCATATCATAGCCCTTCAACAGCTCCAACCATCTCCGCTGACGAAGATTCAACTCTCTCTGCGTGAACAGGTACTGGAGACTCTTGTGGTCGGTGAACACATCCACATGAACTCCATACAAGTAGTGCCTCCACAGCTTCAGTGCAAACACCACAGCTGCCAACTCCAGGTCATGAGTAGGATAATTCTTCTCATGAACCTTGAGCTGTCTGGACGCATAAGCTATCACCTTACCAATCTGCATAAGAACACAATCCAATCCAACCCTAGATGCATCACAATAAATAGTGTAATTCTCACCACACTTAGGCAAAGGAAGCATCGGGGCTGAAGTGAGTCTGTCTTTGAACTCCTGAAAACTCTTCTCACAAGTCTCCGTCCACTCGAACTTGGCCTTCTTCATAGTCAAAGCTGTCAGTTGGGCAGCAATGGAAGAAAAACCCTCCATGAACGTGCGGTAGCAACCAGCCAATCCCAGAAAGCTACGGATATCAGTGGGAGTAAGAGGTTTTGGCCAGTTCTTCACAGCCTCAGTCTTCTTGGGGTCCACCTCCACACCCTGATCGGACACAACATGACGCTGGAAGGTCACTAATCTAAGCCAGAATTTACATTTGCTGAATTTGGCATACAGCTGATGTTGTCTAAGTACCTGCAAGGTTAGTCTCAAATGTTGTTCATGCTCTTCCTTGGTCCTAGAGTAGATGAGGATGTCATCAATAAATACTATGATGAAAGAATCAAGGTACTCACGGAAGACTCGGTTCATGAGGTCCATAAATGTAGCTGGTGCATTAGTGAGACTAAATGACATGACTAAGAACTCGTAATGACCATAACGGGTATGAAAGTCTATATTTGGGATATCTCCATCCTTAACCCTAAGCTGATGATACCCTGAACGAAGGTCAATCTTAGAGAAGAAACTAGACCCTTGGAACTGATCGAACAAGTCATCTATTCTGGGAAGTGGATACTTATTATTTATAGTGAATTTGTTGAGCTGCCGATAATCGATACACATTCTAAGGGTTCCATCTTTCTTTTTCACAAACAACACTGGAGCGCCCCAAGGGGATATGCTCGGCTGAATGAAACCCTTATCAGTGAGATCTTTTAACTACAACTTCAACTCTTTGAGTTCAGCTGGAGCCATTCTGTAAGGAGGAATTGAAATTGGTTTAGTATCAGGTTCTAAGTCGATACAAAAGTCAATCTCTCGAGGGGGAGGGACTCCAGGCAAATCATCAGGAAATACATCTTGGAACTCATTCACTACAGGCACTGAATCTATGGAAGGAATTTCATGATCTAAATCATTAACACTCACAAGATGACACAATAACCCCTTGGACATCATTTTATTGGCCTTAAGGTTCGAAATCAAGGGATTAGGATGACTCGAGTTGTACCCCTCCCAGACCAGCTCTACCTCATTAGGGAAACAAAATCTCACAACCCTACTACGGCAATCGATACAAGCATAACAACTATGAATCCATTCCATGCCAAAAAGGATGTCAAAATTGTTCATAGGTAACTCAACAAAGTCTGCACATATAGTCCTACCACATACAACTATTGGACAATCCTTGTACACTCTATCAGCTCTTACATTTTCTCCTAAAGGTGTACTAACCACTATAGGATCATGCAGAACTTCAGGCAATATCTCAAAAGTGAGAGCAAGCAAAAGAGTTACAAAGGAAAGCGTAAATCCTGGATAAAGTAAAGCATAAACAGAAGTTTTAACAAACTTAAGGGCATACTCCCTAACTGTCATTGATTCCTGCTTAATGTTGATAAACTCCTCAACCTTTGCCTCCCTCATCTCCCTGGTAAAGAATCTCTCCAGGAAGGCTGTCTTAAACAGCTCCCAAGTGACCGGAACTCCGCCCAAAGCTCGGCTAACCTGCCACATCTTGCACAAAGTCTGTGCCACATGCTTGAGCTGATAGGAAGCCAGCTCAGCCTTCTCAGTATCTGTGGCCCCCATGGCCACCAAAATCTTGTGTACCTCATCCATGAACTCCTGGGGATCCTCTGAAGTCTTGGACCCTGTGAAAATAGGAGGATTCATCCTTGTAAAGTCTCGTAGCATGTCAGCCATGCTACGTACCGGTGGTTCTCCCTTTGAACATTCTGTCGGTTGACCTGGGCAGTCATGGCCTAGGCCTGCATAGTGATGGCCTGTGCCATCTGGTCCAGATATGCCCGCACCTCCGCATCAGTCAACCCAATTGGGTTAACCGGCATAGCCACTCCTTCAGTTGGAGCCTGGGGTGGAACCTGATTGCCCCCAGCAGGTGCTCCTCCTCTCCTCTGACCAACGTTCCTCCTAGTATTCATTCTCTGAAAACAATAAGAATTGATGTTAGACACGCTCATAACACCAAGAAATCAGACATTAGGAAAAGCACAATAAGATTAGAAGAAGGGCAATTTTCCTACTCATCATGCAGTCTCTAATTCAGGATAGTGGTGCACTTCACTACCATCACTTAGAAACTACTCAATGGGGTTGATGTGAACTTACTATTCTCGAAGTTTAACCTAGTGCTCTGATACCAACTTTGTCATGACTGGAATCTAGACCCCAGACGAGACCATCGTTGACCTCTCAAGAGGTCGCAGACAAGCCTACTTACGTCATTCTTACTTCATCTAGGTTAATTTTAGCGGAAAATTTGAAACTTTTTGTTTCTTATCATGGATAAAGGTCATTCTACATACATTCATAATGTTCACAATCAACCATCTAACTTTAAGATTATCAACTGAAATAAATAGTTCAATACTGCATTAAATGTATAATTGCCAAAATGGCACCAATACAATGTCTGTAATAAAAACGGAAAGAAACACTAGTGGAACATACTCCACTAGCTAAATCCTACATCTAAGCTAGATAGTAATGGTAGACATCCTCGAAAGCATGAGGGCCTACCAAGTCCGAATGAAAGCTCAACGTACGGATAGCTGCAACGTCAACCTGTAAGCTATAGCGTCCACCTGTGCCTGCATCTAAAAATATAGAGTTGTATGGGATTAGTACACACTTGTACTAAGTATGGGTATATGCAAGCAAACACCAAGGACATGCATGAGTAAGAATAGTTCTTTCCTAACAACATGATTATGGAAAGTCAAGTCAGTGGACTTGCCAAATTGAGATTAGGAAAGTTAGTGGGCTTTCCAAATTTGGATTAGGAAAGTTAGTGAGCTTTCCAAATTTGGATTAGGAAAGTCATGCCATGAGAGTAACATGCATCATCATACGTATCATATTGCACACAACACATAACATCTTACATATAGCACATAACATATTGCATATAGCATATAACATCTTTCATATCATTCATTCATATTCCATGAAACCTTGGAATCATGGACTTGACATTAAGACTTCCCAAAATGAGGGCTCAACATATAGGACCTCAACTAGGGAGCCTTTTTTTAGCAAACACAGAGTCTGCTTCATTCATTCATACGCACTTCATTTTATTCATTCATAAGCTAGTGTAAACACCAGCTATACCTAGGATATAGTTTAAGACTCTCATTGGGTTTGATGTGCAATGATCAAGAATAACCTAGTGTTATTACTTGAGTCTAGCTCACCTCTTGATTATCCTATCCTAACACCTTTGGTATCGTTCATTTCATTATGTGCAACATTTGAGGCTTGCCTCATTCATTCATTGGGAACTTTAATTTTAACCAACATAGATCATGTGAGCATCATGAAATCCATTGTCTCCCCCACACCAAAAAGAGGTGGAATCACCGTCCAAAGTTACCCAAAACATGCTAGCGTACATGGGAATTGAACCAAGCCAGATCCCTATATTGACAGTATAGGTTCAAAGACTAGGAGATATAAGGAGACCCATACCCGACATGCCGGACAGTCTTATCTCATGAGAGTTACGTGAACCTCCGCCCTTCCCGAAAGAAGGCATCACCGCTCATAGCTAGTCTATCGGTGCTCAGTATAAAGTTCCATTTCATTCAACTCATACGTCATGGAAGTTGGCTTCTAGTATGAGGACATCATAGCTCAATAGATGATTTCTCATCTCATCATTACTATTAAGTATACATTATTCTCAATACTTTCATTAGAGTGTTCATAGAGACTGGTCTCTTCATTAACTTTACACTCTCATAGGTGAGTACATTTTGGTAACATTTACTTAGGCTCATTTGAGATTGCTCTCATATTTTACATTAGCCTGTTATCATGTTTTCACCACATTCATTAACTTTAGCACATTTCTCTTCATAATTACTCACCCCTTATTACGTGAATGTTCATTTCATCATATGCCAATGCACTTGGCCATTTAGTGTGTTTCACACTCTTACTTAACCCTTCTAGGGTTTCATCATTTCATTACATACATCTTAGGTTCACTTATTTTTAAACGTGTGTTAGACTTATGGGTCTACACATACAAGCCATGAGTCTTCATTCATAGTTCGTTTAAGTGATTCATATCTTCCTAAGATTATGTGGTACAAGACTTATGCATCTTGTATGTATGCCAAGATCTCGATTTCGAACTAAGTAGGCAGCATTATTCATGAATATTTAATTCATGTATGACTTATGTATCATTACGGAATTTGGGCAAGGGAACCCGGTTTCGAATCCCTTGGACAATAATTTACATTTTTCTTTTTATTTAATTTCGGTCCACATGACATTGGGACCCTAGATCGATCCCCAACATCAACGTTTCCTTTTTACTTCTATCCTTTGAAAATGCTCTTCCTTGGCCGAGGAGTTGTGGGATCTAACCCCCACAGCCCCTTTTATTTTTTTATTTATTTTTCCTTGACTATCTCGAGTTGACCATGAGGTTGTGGGATCGAACCCCCACAGCCTCACTTTACTTTTCTTTTAATTATTCTTTACTGCCTAGAGGTCGTGGGTTCGATTCCCACGCCTCACATTTCTTTCCTTTTCATTCTTTCTTTAAGCTTCACCAAGAGGTTGTGGGTTCGAATCTCACTCCTATCATTTCTTATTTTCATACATTATTTTCCAGCCAAGACCATGGTTCGATTCCCCCTTATCACATTGTTTTTCACTTCTTTATTTCCACAACTTTTAACGTGGTGAGGTCACGGGTTCGACCCTCAGTGACCTCACTTGTTTTTCTTCACTTTTCATGACATTTTAAACCACTTAACTTGACTGAAATTAATCAACAAAGTGCTGGAAAATTTAGTTACATTTTCAGCTTCTTTTTCATTACATTACACGTTAGTTCTTAGGGGAATTTCATAGTGCATTTAGAACGTTTTAGGTGTATTTTCATAGATTCGTTTAGCCAAGATATTATCACTCAAATCAGCCACGTTTTATCTCATATGAACATCACGATATACATAAACATGTGTACATGAGATACAAAGAACTAACATGCCATTTCAAGTCCTAAGCCGTAACCAGTAGCCACGGCAACATATCCACACACACGTAGTTACATTTTCGAAAAACATCAACATAAGTCACATAACTCCGAACATACATATAAACATATAATAATCACAAAAACACGTTTCAGCCCTAGTTTTCTACCAGCAAACATAACCAACCTATGATTCAATGGGAGCTAGTGATAGGGACATGCAACGGGGAACAACCCTAGTTTTCGAAAAAGATTCGTCTGAACCTTAGGGGTCTCTTGGGAAAGGGACCAAGAGAGAAGAGAACCCATACCTTTTTGATGTTCAAACCTCGACTTGTTGCCCAAAAACTTCTCCAAACACACGTCCAATGCCGAAATTTCAACACCCCACTCGACGGAAAACCTTCTCTTTGCCTACGTGATCGATTAACGTGTGTTTTTCTTATATTTTCGTGTGAGTTCTTCAAGTGTGAAGAACCTTGGTAAATTTTCTGTTCTTGAATGTTATTTGGCAGAGAGAAACGTGAATGGGAGAAGAGAGATTGAACATGGAAGTGAGATAGACGTGAGAGGAGAGAGTTACCTTAGGCTTAGGAGTCTAGTTTAGGACTTAGTCAAATAAGGTTTAGTTAATTATTAATAAAAATCTGATTTCCCTTTTATTTTAAATCAGCCAATAAATAATAAATATTAATTAATTACATTAATTTACCAACTTAAATAAAAACAACTTTAATTCATTGCTTCCACCTAGGTTCGAACCTGGGTGGAGCAAGACTTCACTTCAAGAGCCAATTTTTGGCCCTCTCTCCCAAAATGCCCCTCCACCTTATTAATTAAATAATTAATTATATATTTAGGGTAATTACGATACTAACCTTAGCCTAGAAAAAGACCATTTTACCCCTAGACCCTACAAACCTAAGATTTTCCCTTTTTAAGTCCGGTAAAGACTCATTCGAGTAAATCATCGTATTCGAGAGCCCTACATGGCTGGACCCAACCTTTCCCAGCTCAGCTAACTCCCCAAGTTAGTTGGCTTGGCTGTAGCAAGGGTTCAGAGGTCTGGTTCTACGCGTATCAATCCGTGTGAACCCGGTCTAATCGTAGGCATTCTAGACACATTGAGCATTACTTATCATTTCCATTTTTTGGGTTGTTACATTGAGTTTTCCCTCCAATGGAGATTTGAGAGAATTTGGATAAGAAGAGAGTTTTGGGATTTTTGATTTCTTATTGGGTGTTGGTGTTTTGACTTGGGAAAGGGGTTAAATACGTCTTAAAAATTGTTTATAACCGTCTCCTAATATTACCAAAAAAAACCCGCACTTATTTGGACTTTTATACATGTCAAACTCAACTTCTATTTTTGAAATCTTCGTCGGGGAACTATTCCTCAACGCGGAGCTTTTCCCGTGTGATTTTTTTGAAAATAAGTTTTGGGAAGTTGAGTTAGCGTTGTGTACGCGACACAGACTATCTTTTTGACCTATGGAGGACTAAGTACGCGACGCGGACTTATTTCACCAAGGAACAAACGCTGCACCCGTGGGCAGCTTGTTGGCCCAAGGTTGGGTCCTCTTCAAGGAACCTTTGGTTGATTCTTGCGGAGATTTGCCCGGACGTTTCCACCTCAAATACTCTCGTATACATGTTAGGAACTTTTTAGTTAATTTTAGTATTAAACAACACATAAAACATAGCAAGGAACACTAAAACACACAAGCACGTTTCAACGGCTAAATTTCGAACGTCTCAGACGTTGTTGGATGTTTAACCTCCAAATAACTTTAAATCAAGTATACATACATTAAAATACTAATGTAACTTATTTTAATCCTTTTTAGACACATGTGAGGCTCTAAGAACCTTAATTCATTTTGAGGGTCCTTACAATTAGTAAGTCCGCTTATTTTATTCATGTAAATGTCTCCTAATTTGTGGAAGAATATGCTAAATTGTATTTGAAAGAGATTGTAAGGTTACATGGAGTTCCTTTATCTATTATTTAGAATCGAGGTCCGAAATTTACTTCACAGTTTTGAAAGTCCTTCCAAAAGGAGCTAGGTACTAAGGTGAAACTTAGCACAACTTCTTTCCCTCAAATTGATGGTAAATAAGAACTTACCATTAAGACTTTAGAGGACATGTTGAGGTCATGCGTGATATATTTTAAAGGGAAATTGGATGACACATATGCTGTTAGTTGAGTTTTCCTATAATAACAATCATCATTCGAGTATCGACATGGATCCTTTTGAGTATCTCTATGTTAGGAGATGTAGGTCTCCTATTGGATGGTTTGAAGTAGGGGAAGTTGCTTTCCTTGGCCTTGAAGTGGTCTATGAAGCCATTGAGAACTTTTAGATAATTATTGAGAGGTTGAGAACGGTCAAAAGTTAGCAAAATTCCTATGCCAATGTTAGAAGAAGACATTTAGTGTGTGATGTCCATGAGTGGGTTTATTTCAAAATATCACCCATGAAGGGTATTGTGAGTTTTGGAAAGAATGGGAAACTTAGTCCTCATTGTGTGGGTCCTATGAGATTTTGAGGCGTGTGGGCAATGTTGCATATGAGTTAGACTTGCCAAATGAGTTGGCATTAGTGCATCCAGTTTTCCATGTATCAATGTTGAAGAAATATACTGGGAATCAATAAACCATAGTCACATCATAGGGTTTTGAGATTAAGAAGAATCTTGCTTTTGAAGATATGTCGATTAAATTCTACAGTGACAAGTGAAGAGGTTGAGAAACAAGAAAGTTTCCTCCGTGATGGTTTTATGGAGAACTCATTTATTTTATGGTGCTACTTTTGAGGCCGAGGCCGATATGAAGTCCCAATACCCTCATCTCTGCCCTTCTACTCCTATTCAAGTTCGAGGTGAGTAGTTCCTCTATAGTTTTCTTCTTTTGCATGTCATGTATGACTTATGTGTTTGTACATGATTTCCTTATGTTATGTTTATTCTTGAGAAATTGATATTTTGTGAGAAAATGAGTTTTTGTGATATATGTTCCTCATTTTGTTGTGCATTTAGTATGAGTTACCTATTTGACTTCATGAGACGAAATGATGAACATGCTTTAATATGCTTTTTAGAGTAATTTCATATTGTGTAACATTCCGAAAAATTGTATGTCTAATGAAGAGCCCAGTTAGTCCTTAAGAATGCGCATTGGGGATACATAGGCACCCCAGTGCCCAATATTGAGAAATATTGGGCATAGTATAGAAAATTGGCTAAGGGGTTTAGCCAATTTCTATATATACCTAAATAAGCAAAATATATTCCAAGCTTGCTTAGAAATTATACCTGCAATGAAGACCCTAAGCTAAAAAAATATTGTAGTCGTTAATGCAACTATTAATTCTCCACTCAACACATTAGGTACAACACATCCAAGTGTCAAGCCTAGTACCATAGCACATAACCATTTGAAATGATCATGTAAATTAAGCAGTGCCCAAGGACATGGTGAGGATCCTTGGGACAATAAGTAAACATTCCCAAATGAACCATAAATAATAGTTAGTTAGGAAAGTACAACCAACCCATGTGCAAGCACATGTGCAAGACATGTGAAGAAGTGGCCAAAGGAGGGGACCACCCTAACCGAATTAGGTTAGGGTAGTTAGGGGGGGAAACGTGCACAAGGGACCACTCCATGTGGGGCCTAACTTCCTACCAATTCTAGACTCTAACCTACTGCCCAAAATAACTAACTAACCTAGGGCCAAATGAAATAAACTAATTAGTGCACTCGACAACCTAGGACCAAAACCGGGCTGACACTAACCTAGTACTAGTTAAAGAGACAATTTGTACCTAACCTAGGATGGTCCAAAAGATTAGTTATGTTCCTAACAACTTAGGGGTACTTTAGTAATTCCCCTAGGTTACCTAATTAATTAATTTGGAAAATTAATTAATTAATTTAAAAGGGCTAAAACCAAAACTAAAAAGGATATTTTCAGATTCCGGTTAAGACAAGAAAGGGACAACCTAGTACCTAACCTAGGATGGTCCAAAGAGTTATGTAGATCCTAACGACTTAAGGGTACTTTAGTAATTACCATAGACTACATAATTAATTAATTTAGCAAATTAACTAATTAATTGAAAGGGGCAAAACCGAAATCACAAAACAATTTCCAGATTTCGGTTAAGACAAGAAAAAAGACAACCTAGTGCCTAACCTAGGATGGTCCAAAGGATTAGTTATGGTTATAACGACTTAAGCGTACCTCAGTAATTACCCTAGGTCACTTAATTAATTAAATTATACATTTAATTAATTAAATTAATGGGTCAAACCGAAATTCTTATGCTAACCTAGTACAATTCAAGAAACATCCTAGTACTTAACCTAGGATGGTCCTAAAGGGTGGATTATAGTTCCAATGACTTAGGGGTACTTTAGTACTTACCCTAGGTCCCTAAATTAATTAAATTAAGGATTTAATTAATTAATATAAAGTCAAAATGTTGACCAAAACCATAGTCAATACCAATTTCCAGATTTGATTAAGTGTTATGTTCTCCTATGTTTAGTCAACTTAGGAGGGGCGTTTTGGTAATTGGTTAATTAGTTTATTAAATTAAATTATTAAACCTAAGTTGTATAATTCATGATAAGTTCTTAAAACTAAAAATCACGTTCAAACTCATACAAAAAAGGGACACAAAAACAGTAAACGACGAACGCAAGGAAAAGGCAGAAAATATTGATTTCTCTAGGGCGATTTCAAGGTTTCTTCAAGGTTTCATTCAAGGTGGTCTTCGTAGATTATGTTGTACATAATGTATGGGTCTCTCTCCTGACCTCTTTATCCAAGAGAAATTTCTTTCGAATGATTATAAGATCTTGAAACTAGGGTTGTTTCCCGTCGTTCTTGTCGAACTCCTTTTCCTAGTATCCTTGTTACGATTTCAATATTGAATAGGTTAGAAATCATGTTGTTGGTATGTGGTGCTGGATAATCTTAATGTGTATAGTTTTTGATTTAATAATGATTTAATTAACCTATTAATTGGACTCGTTTGATGCTAAGTGTTATTATGTGAATTAAAAGAATGATACTATGTTAAAGATATGTCCAAAAATGTATGTATGAAGATGTTACGGTCTGTTGTGCATGCTTGCTGTTAATATGACGTTATGAATATGATATATTCATCAAATTCTAATATTATTCTGTCCAAGATGTTTAAAAATGTTATGCCTAAAGTTATGTTATAAGATTGGCTAAAAAGATCTCCATGAAATCATAATTTGAGTGATTGTTGGCTTATGCCAATAAAATGGCTAACAATTCATTGTCCAAAAGGGATGCATGCAAATGGCCATAATGTTATGATTAATAATTGCATTGTCTAATGAATAAGATATAATAATGTAAGCATGAATGAATATAACTTTGGCTTATGCCAACAAAGAAGTTATGAAGTCTATAGCCAATTGTTTATGCCAATACTAATAATATGTCAATCTTGTGTAGTTAGAGTATCAAATGATAATATAAGAACTTCTAAACTAATTCAATGAACCCATAACCAAGGGCATGCCATTCATTGGGACAACTCCCAACATGTTCTAAAAGAATGACATATAAACTTATGAAACTCATTAAATGAAGTGCTCATCGTCCATAAACGATGATATGAATCTACTACACTAAAAAAAGTAAGTAACGTGAGTTATAACTTAATTAAAGGGGTCTAAATTAAGTAAGTGACCAGAATGGGGTGTTAAAGGACGTGATACAAGTCTCACTTACACCTAAGCCACTATGTTAAAAGATTACTCACGTATGAAGGTGTTAGAATGTGTGAGACCAGTTTCATTAACACCAAAGGATGATATGTAAGGAAAATTCACATTTCATTAATGTAAAGTAAGGATGACCAGTCATCAATGGAGTAAGTAAATCTCAATCTAGAAGCAAGCTTCCATAATGCTTGAGTCAACACTAAAAGATAAAGAAGAAATGAACATTCACGTAATGAGGTGAGTAATTATGTTAAACTATGATGCTAATGAAAATAGTGACAACATGATAAGAGGCTAAGATGAATGGTGAGACAAGTATCAATCAAGCCTAAGTAAAGGTCACTAAAAGTACTCACCTAAGAGAGTGTTCAATATCAAGAGACAAGTCTCAATCACATTATACATGTAAGTGTAAGGACAATTCACACTTAATACTAATGATGAGATGAGAAATCATCTAATGAGAAATGATGCCCTCATGCTAGAAGCCAGCTTCTATGATGTGTGAGATGAAAGTAATGGAACTTTATACTGAGCTCCAATAGGCTATCTATGAGTCGCGATTCCTTCTTTCGGGAAGGCAGAGGTTCGTATAAATCTCATGAGATGAGACTGTCCATTTAGGCGGGTATGGGTCTCCTTATATCTCGTAGTCTTTGAACCTATGCTGTAAACATAGGGTTCTAGCAGGGTTCAATTCCCCATATACGCTAGCATGTTTTGGTTTCACCTTGGCCAGTGGCTCCACCTCTTTTTGGTGTGGGGAAGACACCGGATTTCATGATTCTCACATGATCTATGTCGGTTAAGGTTGAAGTTCCTCGAAGTATGAAAGATAAGAAATGAACGATACCGAAGGTGTTTGTGCAAGACAATCAAGAGGTGAAATGAGATTCAAGTAATGACATTAGGTCATTCTTGGTCATTGTACTTCATGATCTCGATGAGAGTCTTAAACTTCATCCTAGGTATACCTGGTGTTTACATCAGCCTACAAATGAATGAAATGAATAATGTGAAGTATGAATGAACGAATGAAGTAGACTCTATGTTTGCTAAAGAAGGCCCTCGGGTTGAGGTCCCATATGTTGGGCCCTCACTTGAGATGTCTTAATGCTACATCCACAATTCGAAGGTCTCGTAGATATTAAATGTATAATATATAATGCATGAAAACGTTAACTAAATAACCCATAACATCCCTAACATGAAAGTAATGAAATCAATGGAATGATCAATAGAGAATGGATTATGAAATGTAATGAATATAGAGTGTAATGAATGACTTGCTATAAAAATAGTCAAAGCATGTCCAATAAAGTTTACAATAAGTAAAGGGCATAGCTAATAAACAATCTTCATGTCATGAAAATGAACAAAGCCAAATAAAATTGGCTTATAATGACTTCCTTTATTAGGAAAATATCAAAGACAATAATGAATTCAAATATGCGTATCCAAAATGATTAACTAATGTATTTAGCCAATAAAGATTGACTTATAAAGAATTCATGCCCAAAGTAAGCAAGATCATAAGCTTTAATGATATGCCCCAAGAATTATGCACATTATGCAATCAACTAATGAATGAGTATAGTCAATAAGTATTGACTTATAAATATATTCATGCCCCAAATTGTAGTTAAGTCATTTCCTTAATCTCTTGAAATACTTACTTGATTCATTGTGGGTATGGGACTACAATGAATCATTGCACTTGTAAGTAAAACATCGGACTAAGGGAATTATTGAACTACACAACAAAAAGAAGAAAAAGAGTGAAAATAAAACTAAGTATGGAAAAAGGGGCTCTCGGGTTTGGAGGGTTAAAATTTCAAATCTTCGATCGAGTTGTTCTAAAATTATGCTGATGATACTAATGTCTTGATATACTATAGAAAATGATTTGTGTGCTTTGAATGCATTAAAATACATCATATTCATACCACAATTCACAACTAACGAATTAGGAAAGTCTAATGACTAGACTTTCCAGAAATGGCATGTTGCTTAGGAAGAGCTTTCATTGATCATGCATAGCTTTATGTGTATGTGTGCATACACCCATACTTAGTACAATTGGTGTACTAACCCCCTACTATTTACTATTTTTATAGGTGCAGGTCAGAGGACACATTGGTGACACTTACAGCGGTTTGGACTTTAGCGTTTCTCCAAACCATTTGGTACGTCCTCCTGATTTCGAGGATGTTACAGATTTAGTGTAGCCTTAGTTTTAGACATAGCTAGTGGATGTTGTCCCTAGCGTTTCTTTCGTACTTTCATTTCAAAGCTTTGTAATAAGGCCGTGTTTGGCAAACTATTTATGATATATTCATCTTCAGTTTCGAATTGATTCTTTATGTTAGATGGTTGTTCTCTTATGTTGAGCTTAGTATATGATGTAAATATGTAATGACTATATGAAGTCTAAGTAAACTTCATACATGTAAAAAGTTTTAAATTTTCTGCAAATTTAACGAGATGAATGTGATGAATGCAAGATGAGGCTTGTCTGCGACCTCTGAGAGGTCAACAACGCCGGTCGCGGTACGGATTCCAGAATCTGGGTCGTTACATATTGGATCCATGATAGTGTTGAACATGCTCTTAGTTGGAGAAGTTAATTCCTTCTATGAATATGAGAAAGGTTGAGTTTCATGCATAATGGGTTGTTAGATGTAGTTCCTAACTCCTTGTGTTGCATTGATTGTGTTTTAGATGAAGTTGAAGTTTCCTCCTTCGCATTATGAATTATTTCTATATTTCATGCATGTTGGGCTGCTAATTTTGAGTTCTTAATTTCATAAAGTGTCTACATAGTCATTCTAGGATGAATGTTTCCAAGTTGAAGATTATGTAACACTCCGGAAACTAGTATGCTTAACATGAGGGTTAGAGTCGTAAATGTACCCCTCCGTATATAAAAATATAGGGTTTCGTGTTAGAACGTAAAGGTACGACCCAAAGGACCAATCATTGGTCCTTTGGGAGAACCCTTAAATGGTTGCATGGTAGTGACCCACAAAGGGTACTCACTCCTTGTGGGTCATCCTACGCCCTGTGGGTGAAGGGGTTATGGGTCAAGGCCTGCAAAAACATATCTCTAAACCACCACCCACTTTTGACCAGCACGGGCCATGGTTCCAACCTCGGTCCGTAGATGAGGGTCTCATGTGTGAGGTCGAAAGTATCAGTCAAAACCACAGATGACTAAGACGGACCGTAGGTCCATTAATATTCCGCTCATGTAGTCTAGTGGGTGAGGCCTAAAATTGCCATTTGGTACTAACACTTAGGAGAGTTATGCAATTTTCAAGTTTTCATTAGTATTAAGTGACTTTGTTTAACACTATATTATTCTAACTATATAAGGTTTTTAAGTCACCAAATTAAGTCATCTTCCTCATAATTCCAAATCCCAAAAGAAATACCCAAACCCTCTCAAAAAATTCTCTCTAGAACTCCAAGGAAGAACAAGAAGAAGGGTGAATCTAGGGTTTAAGGAGCAAGATTTTCTACTCAATTTCATTTGAATTCATTGATAAGATGTGGTATTCCTTCATCCATTTATAGCTACAATCTATGGGGGCCTCCAAAACCGCAATTTCAAAGATAGAAATTCCCCAAAAGCTAGGGTTTGTCTCCAAGTCATGGATTTCTTTCAAAACCGATTATATTAATTTTATTACTTGATATTATGATTGAATTGATGATTTATTATTTTTTATGATTAAATCCCCCAAGAATCCATGAAGTCCCCTTATTCCCAATTCATGACCTTGTTATGTGTTTTAATTGTAGAAAGAAGGGTATTATGAAATTATGCTTGTGGTAATTGGATTAGTTGAACAATGTTATTATCCATAGATAATAAAGTAATTCAAGATGTGTTGATTGAAAAGGATCTATGTTCCTTGAAGAAGTATTATAATTATTCATGATTATGAGGGTTATGTATATTCTCTAAGAACACTTTGAGAATGAAGTGAATATGATTATGATCTAGTTGTTGTGTTCTTCGACGTTATCCTCATGTACACACTTATGTATGAATATGATATGATGTAAAAGGGTTTCTCACAATATAATTATTCTAAGGTTGAAAGACTATTCTCACCTATTTAATCTAAGAGCTATAGTAAGAGTTATCTTGGATTTAGTGTCAAGACATTCTTCCATGAGTATGAGCTTAAGTCAAGAATTGATGTGAAATCTGTTGGTATTAATGCTTAGCACCGAGTGGATAGTGATATTATATCGAAGCCCTCAAATTAGTAGAGGTCAGGTTTCTAGGAGAAATCTCTTCGGATGGAAGCCCTCACATTAGTAGACATCGGGTTTTCTAGTTGCAATCCCCTTATACCATAAACTATGTTCCCTCAAAGGTCTTTAGCTAGTGCATCCACCTAAGCTAAAAGCATAGTTCTACCTTAGGCAAGTAGGACAATCTCTATTCAGTGTGGGATAGACATCGGATTTCATGTTAGCTTTTATGTCTATAATGTTTTAGGCTTATCCCACTATAATAGTATGAAAAAGAATATGAATTATGATCTATAGTTACTCAAGAAGCTTTACTTAGTACGAGTGGGATTATGAGATCTTATTCATGAATTGCACAAGTAGGATTTGAGGGAATTTATGGTATTTCCTCTTATGGTAAGATGATTTATGAGTTAATTATGATTATGACTTATGCTTTTCCATTATCTTTAAAATGATGTTTTAGCTTAGCAAAATGCATGCATTCAACCAAAATGTCCCTTTTACCATGTTTTCATGATTTTATGCATGGCTATCATACTTGGTGTATTTTTGTACTAACTAATACGTTCTTACATTTACCACATGTGGGGTTCAATTCTCAAGGTGGTGCCCATTGATTTCTCTTTGCTTGTGGTAACTCCTCATGATTCGAGGACAGATAGTATAATTGTGGTTTCATCTTGTATTTCCATTTTGATTATATTTTATGGGTTGTTACCCCTTTTATTTGACAATTGTAATATATGGATAATTGATACAAGTTTAGACCTACTTTCCTTGATGAAAATTTCGGACTTGAAATTCTCTTTTACTCTTATCGTGCAAATGCTTTATGTTATGATATGCTATGTGGCATACATAGACCATTTGGGGGTTTTATGTGCCCTGTTACATCTAGGGTGCCCCTGGGTCGTGAAACAAGCAATGTAGGGGTGCAAGGATTTGAGATTAATGTCACATAGGGGTAATTGTACTTTTCTATAGTGATGAACATTCATGAATAGGCTATTATATTCGTTGACGCTAATCATCTTCTGATCTCAAAGTATTTATGAATAAAATGTCCTTTCAGTCTCATCTACACCAATCTAAAAACACTATACCTTAGTTTATTCTCTCTTTCAAAAATAGGCCAAATAGATATGACCCATAACCTCTATTTTTAATAAACCTACAGACAACAAACCTAAATTTAAACTATCAAAATAATTACCCGCTATCTCTTTCGAGCATTGAACGGAGATCGGAGGTAGGAATTATGTTTGCAGTCTTAACTCATATATTAACCCCATGCTAACTAGACCAAATTTATATATGGATATCAGCAAAACAAAAGCATAACATAATACCCACTACATTAGATCAATTACCCAACCCCATAATTGCACCCCTAGATCTTGGGGTTTTAGCTAGTCATCACACAAAGCAAACAGAATATACCTTTTGATGAAACCATCCATGGGCAACATGAAATTAAGTAATTACAAGTAAACTCACTATGTATTCAACTTCCATTCCTCAATTTGTCATGACCCAAGGGAGCTCCTAGGTGTAACATGGCATATAGGACCCCGACAGGCCTCATACAAGCCACTTAGCTTTCATCATAAATGATATAGAGTAAATGAGTTAAAAGAGGAACACTTCAAGTCCAAATTTTTTATAAATGTAAAGAGAAATTCTGAAACATTACTCTCAAAGTCATCTAGTACATAAAAATGAATCTTTGCGAAACCCACATATCATGTTCCAAAACATAAAGCAAGAAAAGACTGAAATTAAAAAACGTCAAGTCGTCGAAGCATGAGGACTCACAAAGCTCAAGATATCCTCAAAGAACTCTAGCCATGAAACTGGAACCGTTCTTGTCAGACCCTACATTTAGGGAAATGTAGGCAAGAGTCTGCGTAAGTACAAAATATGCACCAAGTAAGTTAGTCGTGCATAAAACATTTGAAAGTATATTTAAAAGAGATACCTTCATGAATGCAATGACAAATCTAAAACATGAGATAAAGGGTTATATAACATGAATCATAAGACATGGTCAATGAACATAGCCATCCTCTTAAACATGTATGATATCCTTCCTTGAAGTGAATTTGGTTCATCATAACTTACTTGTGGAAAGTAGTTGTAACTGACATATAAAACCATGAGTGCTATAATCATAGAATCTTTCTTCTTCCACACCAAAAAGAGATATTCTACTTTCTACTATAAGGTCCAAGAACTTCTAACTTATGTGGATCCACTAGTTAATGTCTATCTAGACAATCCTATCTTGGCACATAGTTTATCGGATATGTTAGTCACCACTTGTCCACTCACTTATAAGATTATCTTCCACGAAACAATTCTTAGCTCTTAAATGAAACATTGTAATGGCTCTTGTCCTTTCGTCATGTGACATGGGTAATCGCCTCTTGTCATTGAAATAGAGAGCATGGGTAGTCCCCTCTTGCCTCATCATTATAATAACTCCTTAATATTTGGTTATTTTAGGTGAGAGAGATATTTTGACCCTACGAACCCTTATTATGAGAGAAAACCTTTCATAATCTTGATTTAATGTGCTATGGGAGAAATCCTTTCAACAAAACAACAACATCATCATTGGTACTTCATTCTCAAAGCATCTTTAAAAAGTTTACATAAATTTCATCACAAACTTCTTGATTTCATATTTTTCTTTTATAATAAAACCCATATTATATAATCATAACTTGAAAAACATGATAATTACATGGGTTCATGTGGGATCATGATAACAAAACATCAAATTAACTCAATTCATGCATAAGGGATCATAATTCAATCAATTAAATCAATAATAAAGATGACCCATAACGTAGAAGAAAAATCCTAACTCAATTGGGAAATTCTAACTTTGAAAATTGGAGAAGTTGGGAACTAAAGATATTTTCCTAAATCTTGCCAGTGCTTTTAAGATATGGCGCTTCAAAGAAATTATGTGAGAAAGAATGCGGGTGAGAATGTGGAGCCTAAGGTTCATCAACTTTTGATTGATACTTTCACCTAGAAAGTGAATCATGCTAAATTTAAATGTGTTTTTCAAGTGTTGGCTAAAGATATTATGGCCCAATCTGATAGAGATGACATATCTCCCATGTACCCAAATTTTGGGTGTGGAGGCAACAAAGATAAGAAACTTCAAAAGGATGAATCTTCCGTAATTCCATGGTTCCGAGTTTCAGGGGTATCCTCAAAAGTTCATTGATGAGGTATACAAGATAGTGGAAATTATGGAATTTTCTATGGTGGAGAATGCGGAGTAGGCCTCTTGTGAACTTAAGGATATGGCTCAAGTTTGGTTCAAATAATGTAAGAAGTGAGGGTTGTTGATGCATGTGCTTTTTATTAGCATAAATTCAATGGAGTTTTTCTTGATTGTGTCTTTCCTATCTAAATGAGAGAAGAAAAAGATCTTGAGTTCATTAACCTCCAACAGGGGAATATGAGTGTGAAGGACTATTATTTGAAGTTTACACAATTGGCTAAGTATGATTCCACTATGGTTGTCGACTAGAGGGAAAGGATGAGTAAGCTTTTGTTGACTAAGGAAATGGAAATATATCCTTTGAATATACATGCCCAACAAATTGAACAGGAAAACCTCAAGGAAAAGGGAAGAGAATCCAAGAGGGAAATGACTAGTGAGGGTACTTTTTCATTCTAGGTCTGGTGGACAAGGAGGTCCTTTATTGCGACTAAAGTTTTTTGTAAAGGATCTGCAAATTCACCATATCATAAGTTGAACAAAGATAGGATGCCAAACCCTAAACCTCAAGAGGTGGTGAAAATAGATCTTCTATTCTCGGTTGGCGAAGGTGTTGTACGTGTCACTAGGGAAAAGTTTAGCCAATATGGATGGTTACTTTGGTTTTGGAATGAGTGGCCACAAACTGAAGGATTGTCTATTGCAAGCTAGAAAGGGTAAGGATGGTAGGACGCTTAACTGGGTGGTTATTGTAGGGGTTCTCATCCGGACAATAGATTTTATTCTCTTCACATTCCACATGATCACGAGGTCTCTCTAGATGTGGTGACGAGTATATTTGAAGTCTTTCACCTTGATGTTTATTCTTTGCTTGATCCATGTGCTACCTTATAGTTTGTTACTCCTTATCTGGCCACAAGGTTTAACATTTTTTATAAAATCCTTTCTTATCCCTTTCATTTTTATACTTACATTAGTGATTCTATGTTGCTACGAGTTTATTGAAAGTGTACTATTCCATTTTTCATTCAGTCACTCATGTTGATCTTATGGAGATTTATATGGTAGATTTAGATATTATTATTGGTATGGATTATCTTCATCCAATTTATGCTTCCATAGATTGTAGGACCCTATAGGTCATATCCAAGGTTCTGAATTATCCTATCATGTTTTGGTAATGGGAATATTATGTTCTTAAAAGTCAGTTTCTATCTTTCCTAAAGGCTAGAAAAATCATTTCTAAGGATTGTATTTATCATATTAATTGAGTTAAGGATATCCATTTTGAAACCTCTACTCTTGAATCACTCCTGATTGTCAATGAGTTTCCATGATTGTTTCCCAATGATCTTTCCGGTATTCCTCCCGAAAGGGAAATAGACTTAGGTATTAACCTTCTACTGGATACACAATCTATTTTTATTCCTCCTTATCTTATGGCGATGATATAACTTAAGGATTTAAGGGACCATTTGAATGATTTGTTGGATAAGTGTTTTATTAGACCAATTATCTCACCATGTGGTGCTCTAGGGTTGTTTGTTCGAAAGAAGGATGGTTCGCTCCGAATGTTTATTAAGAAAAAAATCCTATTACAAGGATTGATGATTTTTTTATTGACTCCAAGGGGCGAGTCACTTCTCTAATATTAACCGCCTGTCAGGTTATCACAAAATAAAAGTAAAGGAAACTAACATTCCAAAGATGGCTTTTCAAACCAGGCATGACCATTATGAGTTTGTTGTGATGTCTTTCGTTTGAATAATGCCTTGATGGAATTAATTGATTTGTTCAATAGGGTCTTTAATTAATATCTTGACATGATTGTGATTGTATTTATTGATGATATCTTGATCTATTCATGGAGTGAGGTTAGCAGGTTGAGCATTTGAGAATTGTCTTGGAAATTCTCCAAGATCAAGAATTGTACGCTAATTTTAACAATTGTGAGTTTTTGTTGAGGTCCATTGCTAGCATTGGACATATTTCTTCCGAATAGGGTATTCAAGTCAATTCTCAAGGCGGTTAAGAATTGTCCCAAATCTTTGTTTGCTCTAAAAAAATGAGGTTTCTTTGTATGTCTAGTTATTATACGAGATTTATGGAAGGATTTTCCTATATTGCTTCAAATTTAAAAATATTAACTCAAAATAAAGTGAAATTCCTATGGTAGGGATTGTGTGAGAAGAGTTTCTAATATTTGAAATATAGACTTAGCTTGGCCCCTATTTTGACATTGCTAGAATGATCAAATGGTTTTGTGGTTTATTGTGTTGCTTCATGAATTTGTCAAGGATATGTTTTGATGCAACATGAGAAGGCTATCGCTTATGCCTCAAGGTAGTTGAATATGCATGAAAATAATCATCGAACCCATGAATTTGAGTTAGTGGCGGTAGTGTTTACTCTAAATATTTCGAGGCATAAATTTAATAGTGTTCATGTAGATGTATTTACCGACCACGAGAGTTTGAAATATGTGCTCACTCAAATGTATTTGAATCGTCACCAAAGAAGGTGGCTAGAATTATTGAAGGATTATGATAATAGTGTCCTATATCATCACAAAAAGGTGAATATGGTGGAAGTTGTTCTTAATCGACTATTAATTGGAAGTTTGGCTCTAGTAGAAGAATATAAGAAGGAATTATTTCGTGATGTTCATATATTGGCATGATTGGGTGTTTGCTTGGTTGATTTTAATGAAAGAGGTGTAGTCATTGATAATTGTTCTGAATTATCTTATGTATCAAATATGAAGGCCAAGCAGGAACTTGTTATTAAGTGACTTGATTAAGTCAATTTTTTAAAAACTACAGAGGCTTTCTGCCAATGTGGAGATGGTGTGTTTTGATATCAAGTTTTGTTATATATTCCGAATATTAATGAGTTTAGAAATAAGATTTTACATAAACCCATAGTTCCTGGTATTTTATATACCTGGAAGATACCAAGATATTTAGTGTTTGGCATAAAATCTATTGGTCAAATGAGATGAAGAAAGATATTGTGGAATCTTTGGCTAACTGAATTGTAAACTAGTGAAAGTTAATGATTAGAAACTGGGTGGTTTGTTTCAAAAGAAATTGTATTCCTACATGGAATTAGGAATATTTTAATATGAACTTTATTACAGGTTTACCCACACTCATCGACACATTGATTTGATTTGGGTTATGATGGACTGAATGACATAGTCGGCTCACTTTCTTCCCCTTAGAACTTCATTTTTAGCTGAGTAGTATGCTATGATTAATATTCAAAAAATAATAAGTTTGCACAAAGTGTCCTTGTCCATTATCTCTTATCGTGGTACTTAGTTTATATCTTAGTTTTTGGAGTTGTTTCATAAAGATCTTGGTACTCAAGTTAAACTTAGCAAGACTTTCCACAATTAGACGAACTGACAATCAAAGCATAATATTCATACCTTAAAGGATGATATGTTAAGATATTATTTTATTAATTACAAGGGTAATTGGGATGATCATTTTCCATTGATTTAATATGGAAATAATAATAGCTATTATTCTAACATTAGAAAGACACCGTTTGAGGCTATTTATGGCAGAAAGTGTAGGTCTCCTATAGGTTGGTTTGAATTTTGTGAGATCTCTTTGATAGGCCATGAGTTTACTCATGAGGCAATGGAAAAAGTTTGACTTATTCGTTAAAGGTTTAAATTGACTCAAAGTCGACAAAAGTCTAATGCCAATGTCAGAAGAAGATGACTTTAATTAATGTTAATGATTGTGTCTACTTTAAAATTTCACCCATGAAGGGTGTAATGATAATTTGAAAGAAAGGATATCTTAGTCACATTATGTGGGCCCATGTCAAATGTTGAGGCTTGTTGGCAAAGTTGCTTTAACTAAAGTTGCCTAATGATTTAGCATCAGCATATATGGTATTCCATGTCTTTTTGTTGAAGAAGTGTATTGGAGATCCGATGTCCATTATGTATTTGGAAGGTTTGGGACTTAAAGAAAGTCTCTCTTATGAAGAGGTTTCGGTTTAGGTTTTAGACCGACTAGTTAAGAAGTTTAAAAAAAAATTGTTTTTATGAAAGTTGTTTGGAGGAATCAATTAGTTGAGGGTGCTACTTTCAAGGCAAAAATCAATATGATGTACCGCATCGTCATGTCTTTCCCTATACCCTATTCTATCTTGATGTATTAGTCTCTTATGGTTCATTCTGTCGGGTTCATGCATTTAAGTCATTCTCATGTTACCATATGCATTCTTATTCATGAAAAACTTTAATATTCATGTTATGATTTAGCTTGGAATGATTATTCATGTTTATGTCAATTTTAATGAGGTTTTCATTCATGAGGGGTTGTCAATTTCTCTTCTACTCTATTCATGCTAGCTTGAGTCCCATTCGAGGACTAATCTTATCAAGGGCTAATATTGTAGCACCTCAAAAATTTGAAAGCCAAAGTCAAAATTAATAAAAATTATCTTATTGTATGCTATTGGTTGTGTCCTACAAGAACAATCTATGATTCCTAGAAGTTTCTAGGGTCACAGATGACAATCGTAGGAATGAGGTCGAGTTTTTTGAATTTGATTTTTCTGAAGTTTGACCTATGAGTAGCAAGGACGAGATATAGGAGGTTGACGGTCCATAGGATAGTTTTGTAGAAAGGTTCCATATAGTAGAATTTTTTACTAAAAGTTGAGAACTACGAAAGTGGTTTATGGAATGCAGGAAATAAGACGACTCATAGAAAGGCCTCATGGAAAATAAGGTGAATCAGGGTCTAGAAGATGGTTTTACGGTTCACCAGTACATGACAAAGGTTTAAACCATAGAAGACGTCCAAAAATTATTTCTTTAGGGTATTTGGGTCTTTTTTAATGCATTATGCCTACTGTGTTGTTTCACCCCTATTTTTAAGCCCTATAACTACCTTTTTACCCCTACTCTATCATTGACTTATAACTCCAAATCCCCTCCAATTTTTTCTTAAAAATGCCTCTCTCAAGATCAAGGAAGAAGAAACTAGGAGTTCCAAAGAGTGTCTTTTTTCACCATTTCATTTGGGCTTTGAACATCGGGGTATATATGGTTTCAACAGGAGGTTCTATTCACCCATTCATCCCAAAAATTTCTAACTTCTCCAATATTTAGTTTAATCAATTTATTAGGTTTTAGATTCATTTTTTCATGGGTTGTAATTGTGTTGATTCAATAGTTCAATATTGATCTTAAAATGATTATTTTAACTCAATTACATACATTACAATTGATTCCACGTGAACCTATGCTATTTTCATGATTTTGAGTATGAACTCTTAAAGGCAAAAATTTATTG
Source organism: Solanum sitiens (assembly GCA_016801875.1). NCBI lineage: Eukaryota > Viridiplantae > Streptophyta > Magnoliopsida > Solanales > Solanaceae > Solanum > Solanum sitiens. The sequence continues at coordinate 1,388,860 of JABWTJ010000065.1, read as the reverse complement.
AGAAGCTATGAAGCTATGAATATTGTTTTCATGTGAGTTATGCATGATTTGAGAAAATGAATGTCTTATGCTCTACGTTGCTTTAAAATGAGCATAACTGAATTTGTGAAAGCATTTTCTCACATATTAAGGGATCATGATTTGGTGAAAGATTTTCTCACACATGTTTAATTCCAAATTTAGTGAGTCACTCTATGATGTTTTAAGCTCGGATTAATATGTTAATTCATGTTATATTCCAGGTATGATGATATGTTTATAAATATGACTATTCCATTGTGATTGCATTAACACTGAGAGAGTTTGAGGTGGAGGCTAAAATAAGTTAGTCTTTAGTAGCAACCTCTAGTTAAAAACAATGTGTCTACGTACTTTTGTCTTAAATGAACTAGCTAGTGAATCCATCATAGAATATGAATCGTGATACAGAGTTCTACCTTGGAAAGTAGACTCTCACTTCTCGATGTGGGAGTTACATAGGATTCTATTGTATAGATCACATGCTCTATTATCATTTTAAGCGAATATCCCACAAAATGAACTAAGTTACTCCCAACAGATTTATAAAGCTTTCATTATGTTTTAAGATATATTGACAATGTTTATGATTTACAATTCCTTTTAAAATTATTTTACAATGTTTATCTTGCTCATGCATATCATGTTTTCGATTATGTCCCCTAATGATCATGCTTTATATTTTATGCATACCCCTCGTAGTCAGTACATTTCATGTACTGAATCATACTTATGCTAACATTATTTTATTAATGTTGGGTCAACCAATCTTCCTCCTCCCTCTAATGGCTAGTTGATTCCTTAGTAGATTGAAGAATTATGTGATTCCTTATAATCTGAGGATCATGTCAGCCTTACTATATTTTCTTATGCCTTTAGTTTATACATATATTACATGGTGTATGGGTAATTGACAAACCACTACTTTGATGTACTAGTATGTCTTAGGCAAGACTACATGTAGACTTCCACATTAATGTCAAATTTTCATAATGATATGAGATTTTATATTTTTGCATTATATTGTGTTGTATTATATCAAGTGTCTTTTGTAGGGCCTGGTGAGGTCTTATATGTCATGTCACATTTAGGGTGTACTTTGGGTTGTGCCAATTGACAAGGGTGCTTATGATTTAGAGTTACCTAATAATTTGGCATCAATATAGCTGATATTTCATATATCCATATTGAAAAAGTATGTTTCTGAATTCCATTGTGCCTTTAGAATGTTTAAGACTCAAAGAAAATATTTCATGTGAATAATTTTAAGTTGACATTTTCGTAACACCTTAGAAACTTGTTGGTGAAATTAGAGCGTTACGAGTGTGTTGTTGAGATTGATTTGGGGTTTTATATTTTAAAATGATTTCCCGAGATTAGATTGAGGGGTACAGGGGTTAAACATCAAATTACGACTCGCCAAGGACAAACTAAGGGTCCTTCAGGAGGTCCCTAAAGCCTAACCCCCAAAGCTCCCCGAAAGTTGTCCAAGTTGTTAAAATATTTTGTGCTACGGATGGGACATATGTGACCTAGGTCCATCCACGCTCAGTAGCACTTGGTTTTGGTTCAAGACCCTAAGTTTACAGATGTCGGTCATGACCTACGGACTCTAGGTCCTAGGTCGTGGGTCATGCCTGCAAAAGCTATCCGATTCGGCCAAGGCTTAGTCATTTTAGGTAATTCCAATTTTAATTATTTTAATATTGGATCTTTTTATATTGATTAATGGACGTATATGAGGCTTTATAAGTGATTAACTATCCTTTTAAAATTCATAATACTAAACCCCAAAAATAGAAACCACCTCCTCTCCAAATAATTCTCTCTCTAGAAACCTCCATTGGAGAGGAACAAGTCAAGCTTTGGATCTCAAAAGTTCATATTTTCTCTTCAATTTATTGTGGAAATCTTCATAAGGTATGGTGGTTTTTCATATATGGGTAACTTTCACCCATAGAGTCCCTTTAAAACTTGATTTCAAAGCTTGCAATTCCCACCCAAAACCTAGGGTTTCAATCTAAGTCATGGTTTCCCTTCAAAACATTTTCAATGGTTTATTTATGATCTATTATGATTGAATTGATGATTTATTGTTAATTTATGAAGAAAGACCCATGAACCCATGAATATCCCATATTTACTAAATTGTGAATTGATGATATGGGTTGATTGATTAAGGAAATATATGAATAGATTATGTTTATAATAGTTGACTTTATATGATGACATGTGATTATAATTGATTGAGAATTAATCATGTTGTTGGATTACCTTGAGAATTAGGTATATATGATGGTCATTTTAGGCATTGCTTTAGAGTAAGTCTTGTAACATGAAAATGACTTATAGGGTTTTAAGGTTCAAGGTAATATAAATAATCTAAGGATATAAAGACTTTAAGAATGAAGCTATTATATATGTTTAATTGTATATGACATCATTGTGGAAGGACTTCACCGAAAAGACATATAATATGAGTACATGAGTTTATACATATGTAACGTCCCTCAAAATGAGCTAGGTTGAACTAGCGCCTAACACTTGTGTCATGATTTTTTAAAGTCATAAAATGGTTATTAATAGTGTTCTTAGGAAGTATATAATGTTTGGAAGTCTTTGAAGGTCAAACGTCCAAGAACGTCCAAGACGTTCGAAAACTAGTCGAAGTTGAAATATTGTGTCGTAGTGTTTTGTAGTGATGTTTTGGGGGATGGTTTGAAGGTGAAATTCAGTACCGAGGGTTCCGCGTAACCGAATATACAAAGGGTTGAAACATCCGAGAACGATGCCCCGGGTACCATCAAAAGGGTCCCTAAAGAGAACCCAAACTTGGACTGCCAAGCTACCGCGCCAGCCTGTTTTAGACAATGGTTGCGCGTCGCACAACTGTCACATAGTGGGGAAATGTTTTGAACTGCGATGCGGGGCTGTCATGAACCATTATGTCCAAGAATTTTCAAAAAAATAAGATATCGAAGTGCCTCCGCGAAGCGAAGTAAAGTCCCAGATTTCGTTGCATCATTTTTAAGTCAAATTTGAGTTGGTTAATTTGTCCAATAAATGTAGGGGTCTTTTGGGTAATTTAGTGGTGCATTATTGATGGTTATAGGACTTATTTAAACCCCTAAACTCACCAATCAAAGCAAAACCCTCAACTCAAAAAAAAAAACCTCTCCATTCTTTTCTCCAAAACCTCCATTGTGGAAGCTTTGAAGCTCCAAGGAAGAAGATAGATTTCTCAAGTTTTTCTCCATCAATCTTATTGGATTTTCATTACAATTAAGTTATATTTATTAATACTTTAAATCTCTTTTTTCAAGGAGTCAGTTTGAAATGCTTTTTCAAAGATGATCAAAACATGAATTCTCCAATTTTGTGATCTAGCCATGTGTTCTTGCATAAAAGGTTTTGAATCAATGTTTTAGGATTGAATTGATGTTTATGCAACATTTTAAAGCAATAATTCCTATGAACCCACGCAAACCATGCAATCATAGTTTTGACTATTTTATGGGTTAAGTGAACTTGTCTCAATGCTTATGAATTCTAATGCAGTTTTCTATGGACTATTGAATGATGTAAGAATTGTATTGAATTGATGTATAGGCTGTCTTAGATTGATAAACCTATATTGAATTGAATTAGATTCATTGAGTATTGTGATTTTTGTATTGAATTGATGATCATGGCCACGGGTAAGGGCCTATTGGTATTGTATTGGACGATTTAACTATGGATTGAAGTGGTGAGAATGGATTGGTGGTACACTGCCATAATTCTCTTTAGTTTATGTAATTTAGTCTTGAATTATGTTGTGATTGTAATCGTCCACTTATGGTGGCGGTGTTATGTGCTTTACTAGTGAATTATGTGGCCTCATCGGCGTTTCTTTATGTATTATAATGATCATGGCCTTGTCGGCAACTACTTGTTATGTAATGATGATTTGTATAGTTGAATTATGTGAAGTATGATCATATTTATCCACTTGTAATTAAGATGAATGTATATGTTCTTCTAGTGATGATGTTAGGTTATCATGTTAGATTATGAGTATGTCCTTAAATGTGTGTAGTCTTAAAGTTAATGCATGATTCTTCCTACTTGGTTGTAGAGTCTTATGACAGTTATATTGATGATATTATAGTAGCGAATAGTGTGACCTATGATGTCTGTTATGCCTATGTGCTTATAGAATGATATGCTATATGTGAGGATGTGTGTGTGTTTTGTCTTAGTAGACTTGTGTCCCTTACTTATACATGTACATTATGAATATTAACATCTTGACTTAGTAGGCTTATGTACCTTTGTCTTGTATGTGATATGAAGATGAATGTTGAATGAAAGTCTAGGATCGGTAAACCTAAGATGGTGCCCTTCTAAGCATGACTAATATGTGGAACCTTTTATATTGAAAGAAGGTTAAGAATGAGCTGTCCTTATGGACCATTGAGTGGAAACCGTAGTGGACCCATCTTTTGTAAGTGTATTATGACTCGGTAATGACTATGAGATGGTACCTTTTCATATGCCCCTTTTTATTGAACTTACTTTATGAGAAGAAAGGCTAGCACCGAGTGAATATGTTATGGCTTGTAGCTCTACTTAAGAAGGAGACTAGAGTACAATGTATCTCTACTTGAGAATGAGACTAGAGTGCATAAAAGACCTTGATATTCCTCAACTATGTGCCTACATGGGATCTGTCCTAGTTCTACCCTTGTCAAGTAGAACACTGATACGCTCAAATTTACTTCTCAAATAAGAAGTAAAGCGGTCGTATCAAGTAAAGAACCCAACTAATGAGGTTGAGATCGATCCCACAAGGAAAATAGTCCAGACTTAACTTTATTCTATTATTACTATTATTTAGCCAACTATTTTCCGAGAAAACAAAAGACAAAAAAGGGGGGGTTTATTTCTAAATTAATGAAACTGATTAACTAACTAAAAAAATGAACAACTAACAGATTCAGCTTTCGAAGTTAAATCAAATTATAAAAGTAACTAGGGCTTAAGTGTTCCCCACAGGTTTCTAACTTGGTAAATCTAACTATAACAATTCTATCCTAATATCTTGCATGTAAAGTGATAAGTTATGTATCTCTAAATCCTTGGTCCGGCATCTAGAGAATTTCACTCCGCACCTTGGTCCGGCTACGTGTGTTGCTATACTAACCCTTATCTTTACCTCATATTAAACATCGTATTCGGTATTTGACTAAGTTATTAACTCGTACCAACCAATACTAGCCTATTAGATAGTCTACACTAAATCTATGTTGATAATTCTTTTCCTATTATATACCTCCTTGGTCCGGCAAGTAGCATTAAGGTGAGTTGTAACATTGGCCATCCGTTAAAAAGACTTCTACACGAAAGAATTATCAATACATGCAAGACACCACTCTAGAATTGTTATTTAAGTTAGATTTTTACCTTGTTATTCACTCATGGTTCCCACAACACTAGCTATGAGGTTTAGTTACCCATGTTCATAATTATACAATTCATATTGTTAATGGAAGAATTCATGCACTTACTTTAATGAAAACGAATAGTTTCCCAGAATTTAACTCGAATAATCAACAAAATCACCAACAATCAATTCCCGAAAAAGTATCTTAATTCCCAAAATTGAGAGTTCAATACTATAATAGAAGAACTAAAAACTAAAAATTATCCAGAAAGTCTAACCCCAAAAATGAGGTTTTTCCAACTATTTATAATAAAAACAAAATCTAATCAAATAAGGATTCTATTTACTAAAAATCTATCCAAATGCGTCTGGGTCGACGGACCACGTGACGGACCGTCATGGACACGATGGACCGTCATAGCCTCCGTTGTCCCATACTTCACACATTCTTCTGTTGCTTTCTTCAATCCCCTCGACGGACAGGTATGAAGGACCGTTTCAAGCACGACGGTCCGTCGAGGGTCTTCGTTCTAAAATACTTGAACTTCTTGGAATTTAGGTACTGGGACTACTTCTCTGATCATCACGATGAACAAGCAGGACGGACCGTCGTGGCTATGACGGTCCGTCATGGACTTCCGTAATCCCACACTTGGTCAGATTTCCCCATTTTCCTTCAACAACTTCTCCCTTCACTACGATGCCACCTACGGACCGTCACAGCCTCGACGGACCGTCATGGATTCCGTAGGTGGTCTTTTCTGCATTTCTTTCTCAAAAACTCCCACGTTCATCCTTGGACAGATGTTCTGCAAACAAAGAGAAACTTACATAAAAATCAACACAAAAAGGCTTTCGACACACACTAAACTTAAGGAAAAAGCATTAGAAATACCGTGAAACCACGGTACATCAAACACCCTCCATCAAAGTAGGATTTTGACTCTGGATTCCATGCCTAGCTAGTATGGTCTATGTCGGTTATTGTATATTCTCATCATGTGGGATACATGCTAGTGTTGGATAAGCAATATGAAGTTTAACTAGTGGAATGGGATGCTATCTAGACATTGCACGATTAGGCTTTGAAGATGTTAGTGTGTGAGTGCCCTAGGTCTTCTTAAAGACCATTATGTGAATGTCCATAAGTGTTGAATGATTTCTAAATGACTTAATGAACATAGTGACTTTAGTAAAGGAATGTCAATGAAAAAGTGTTTATCTAGAGTAGCTTTGAGGATTGCTTAGGTAGGCTTGAAGAGGGTGTATAGGCAGTCTATTCATGTCTTACTTAGGTGAGTGTTAGAGTAATTCTTGGTAGGTACACTACACCATTTTAGGCCTACGACCACACCAGTAAAGTGTAGCCTAAAGTACCAAAAAGTGTGGCCATTGACAAAAGGCTACACTTTTGGACTTTAAGCAACGCTTTCTAAGGGGTGGCCAAAAGAAGCGTAACCTTTGACATTAGGCAACACTTTTTAAATATTGCCATCACAGCTACACTTATAAAGCGTGGCCAAAGAGGTATAAGGGAACGCTTTGGAGTGATTCATTAGCAACACCTTTTTTTAATTATATTACACTTAAAAGTGTTGCCTTTGCTTTGTTAATGGTCACACTTAAAAAGTGTTACCTTTTATATCGCATCTAAAACAACACTTATAAAGTGTAACTTTTCTTGGATGTCCTACGACAACACTTTTGAAGTGTGGCTATCTTGTGTAGAATTTTGTAGCCCCAATTTTTATTTTTAAAAATAATAATTTTTATTTGCATATATTCAATAATAACATATTTAAATATATAAGTTACCTAATGAAAAAAATTAACTAATAATGAAATCGAAGCTATATAATTCAAATAATCTTCAAGAAACATGACTTGTACAAAAACTCTTCATCGTTCATAACAATAGTACATAACCAAATAAATTACACAAAAACCACTCTTCATCGTTCTGTACAATCAATTAATTCCACAAAGCCAAATGCATTCAAACATATAAGATATGTTTGTGCAAAAACTCTTCATCGTTCACTACAATAGATCGAGTTTACTTCTGGACACAATTCAAATTTAATTACCGAAATTTTCCTGCACATTCAATATAAAATTATAAGTTGGTGACAAAAAACATGTATTTAGTAAGCCAAACAAATTCATAACAATAAAGCCTCAGGAAGTGCATAATTCGAGCATAATTCGCTGTAAGACAACAATATATATATATATATATATATATATATATATATATATATATATATATATGGGGAGAGAGGAAGTAACTTCATTCTTGAAATTGCACAATTCTAACATTTCTAGATGTGTTAATGTTGTGTTGCATATTATTGAGAAAAACTAATAAACACTAGATGATTTTACAGGTTGAATTCCTTTGATATTTGAATGCTTTGGACATTTTATCATAATATATCAATTACCATAATATAATATATACACAAATATCATAATATATCAATTACCATAATATAATATATACACAAATATCATAATATATCAATTACCATACAATTATGCAGACCTATCTAGTCAACATAATATCAGTCCAAGCCAAAGTAAAATATACTATATAACCTGCAAACACAAGGTTCTAAAACAATACAATGGCTTGCACAACGATTCTGTTTCGCTTTCAAAAACTATTGATTTTTAGAGTGAAATTTCTATCATTCGACTATGAAGATCCTACAGCTATTCGGTTTAATTTCCAAGTTCTAAAATTAGGAACACAAACTTGTAACACAGTGTAAAGTAGGCAAGTTGTATAAGATTTTATCACTAAATTTAAAATCAAATCTGGATCAGGCAAGTTGTATAAGATTTTACTGAAGCATTTACCATAATTCTCATCTTATAAAATAAAAATAGAGGAACTGCGCTCATATTTCTTATGTTGTTTACTTCCAAAAAAAATTATATACTACTTGTTTTAAGATGTCAAAATTTAAAACAGAGCACATAGAGCTCATGTTATGCTATCATTAAACAAATCAGTAGCCAAGTAAGAGTATTAGTGGTAAGAGTAAGAAGTATACTTGCATCAACCACACTGCATTACTATTTGATTTTGACATTGCTTTGTACACAGCAGATCCGAGAGATGAAATATATGTTGGATCATCAGTTGGTGGAGAGTTCTCATTGAAGTAGTTTACTGTGATGATGGAGTACTAGTTATAGATATCAGTGATGTCTCTACATTCTGCAGTGAACATACAAAACATGAATGATAAAAGAGTCAGCTCAGATCAAATGATAGCAAATATCCAATCATAGGATGAAAAACATCAACTCTATTTTTATCAACGACAAGGCCAGAAAGTTGACCCTGCATCAACTTGCCAAATAAACAATATAAACAATGATTCAAAGCCGAAATCCCAAAAATCAACTGATGAAACTAAAATACAAGTCACACTCCCAAAAATTGTATAAAAACACAAGAATATCAAAACCCTAAAGTTAAAATTTAGACTTTCAAATTGAAATTTCTTACCTGATAAACCCAAATCCGACAAAATCTCTTTGAAATCGTGTTCTTCAGTGAGACATTTGAGAGAAAAGTGTGACGGAGAGACTAATTAGCTTCAGTTCATCATCATGTCAACAACCCAACAATATTCATTTTTTCTATACACAAAACGAAAAATCAAATACTTCAGCTAACAAGAAAACTGTTTTAGAACTACCACTTCAACTAAAAGTTAAAAACTTCAGCTAAATATCAAAAAAGTTTTGGAAAAGAGAATCATTCTTACTCTTCAAGGAATCGTTCTTACTCTTCAACGAATCGTTCAACTATTCAGCTCAGTTCTTCGACTCTTCAACTTGTATCGGTAAAGAGAACCAGTTCTTCAGCTATCTTCACCACGAACCTTGAGTTCTTCAGCTTGTATCAGAACAATGGAACAGGCCAGTTCTTCAGGTGAAAAGAGAAACGTGAAAAGGAAAGCTGAAAGAGGAAAGTGAAGTCAAAATGTTTTATTAATGTTTAATGTTTTTTGCCAATATAAATGCGAGGGAGTGTTAAAAATATTGGGGGAATATAATATTTTAGTGAAAATTTTTAAGGCAACACTTATAAAGTGTTGTTGTTTCAATTATAAAAATAGGACATTTTAGAAGTGTGGCCATATATGTAAATAGGTGTTGCCAGTTATATCATATTTTAACAACACTTATAAAGTGCACTTATACCATTAAAGAATACACTTTAGAAGTGTTGCCAAAATTAGTTGTAGCTAAAAGTTAAAAATTTTGGCTACGCTTTAAAAGCGTTCCCAAAACTACTGTAGGCAACACTTTATAAGTGTAGTCCAGAATAAGTGTGGCCGTAGGCCTAAAATGGTGTAGTGGTAGTTTAACAAATAAAGAGAGAATGATCTTATCTTAGCTAGTCTTAAAGATCATTTAGGTGTGCTTAGAGAGGGTGTATGGGCGGTCTACCTTCGCCTCACTTAAGTGAGTCTTAGGATTACCTTTGGTCAAAGGTTTGTAAGCTAAAAGAGGTCATTGTGAAGTTGAACTTAGTTCACTGTAAAAGGACATAGATCACTGTAACATTCTTCAATATTTGATAAAATGCTTATGTGATATCTTGTATGTTTCCAATGTGTTAAATGTGCTCTTATACTTATACTATGATGTTTTACTCAAATAGAGCATGTTTTATACAAACGTCTATTTCTCATGATTTTATGATTATCTCATACTTTGTACAAGTGTTTGTACTAATTCCATATATTCTGTCTATCTCTAAAGTTGTCGGTGGTGTTTCAGAGGAGACTTGAAGTGGAAGCTTGGATTAGTGTTCATTCAAGAAAAGAGTTGGTATGTCCTCACTAGATTCGAGGATATCTTGATGTTTGGATTTCCTTATTGAAGTATTGTAATAAACTTAGCTATTTTCTATATGATGAAGTATGGTTCGTGTCCTAATATATTCATATGTCTAAGATGGAGACTTTGAGACTTAACCATTCATTATGTTATACAATAAAAGAGATATTTTGAAGTATTATTATTTGTTCAAAATGTTTTAATTCCGCACTACTTTTAATACATGTATGCAATGAATGGTACAAAAAGGTCTTGTACAAGACCTCCGAGAGGTCGAGTACGCCGTTCTTCGATTCAAGAATGCCCTACCTTCTAGGGGGTACGCTCGAGTCATGACAACATATATAATAAATGATTTACTTTAGTCATGACTATATCCATGTCAAAGGTAGTGAATGATAGATGTGTTTACTTAATATGATCTATGATCCTTGAGTGAAAGATAGAGGGGTATGCATGATTATGATATTAAGTGCATGTCTTATGAACACTTTCATAATGAAGTGTCTATGATGATAATATTGTTGTGGTTTCATTAAAAGGACCATAAAATACACACACACCCCATGCATGAACATGACGGTGATGTGACTAAGGTTTTGATTGAGTTATTGAATCATGGTATTCCCCTTATATAATGTAGTATTGGGTTGAGCATTTTTCATAGCCCTTGAATGGAAAATTATGAGGGTTTGTACATGTTGATGATAATTGTGTATGAGCTTGTGATTCACATGGAAGGTGAAGATCCTATGGATATTGTGTAATTATGGTATTGTTGAAAGATCATTCTCCCCATACCCTTACACTTGACTATGCATAAAATGTCTATGACTATTATAATGTTGTTGTGTTAATTGAAAAGCTATTCTCATTAACACAGTATCAACATGATGTGAAAGGTTTACTCACATATAATGATTCTAATGTTTAAAGACCATTCTCATCTACTAAATCTATGAGCTACGTCATGATATCATGTTGGATTTATTGTAAGTGCATTTTTCCAACATGAACTTAAGTAAAGACTTAACGTGAACTTCAAGGGAATTATGCCTAGCCCCGAGTGAATATGAAAATTAGATTGAAGCATTTATACTAGTTAGTACAACTTCCAAAATGAAAGCTTTTACTAAGTAAGTCTGACTTTTAAAATGGGTTCCTTTTACATCAGTAAGTCTGGGTTCCCAAAACAGTTATCTCATGAGATTGAAACCTTTTACGTCAACCGTCTAGGTTTCTAGAAGAAATCTCTTTATCCGATAACTATGTACCCACATAGGTCTTAAGCTAGTGGATCCACTTATGTTAACAAACTAGTTCTACCTTACGCAAGTAGGACACCTCTTTTTTGTGTGGGTGCATGATAACCGATTCCATGTTGCTCAACATGGTCTATGTCGATTAAGGCTATTTGTCTCCATTAATAAGAACAATAAAATGAATTATAAACAAGAACATGAGTTATGTACTATGGTTCATCAAGAGGTTCTACTTAGTATGAATGGGGGTATGATACTTCATTCATGCATTGCACAAGTAAGCTTTGAGAGTGGTCATGGTATTTTCTCTCATGACATGTTGAATTATGAGTTCATACATTCTTCATATGATTTATGTGCATGAACATAAACTATACTTATGACTTTTCAATGAGCTCTACTTAGTGCGAGTGGAGATATATGACTTCACATATACATTGCACAAGTAGACCATGAAAGGGTTATGGTGTGGTTTCGTTATGCTATGAAGATATATGAATAAAAAATTGATGATATGGATTGTTGTTAATAGTTACTTTACTTGTTTTAAGATATGAACATGAATGTTTCCTTGTCTATGATTATTTGCCATGGATGAGATAAAAGAATGATAAGTATGAGAATGGTTGCCTAAAAGTAATACTTAGTGTGGATGGGTTTATGGGATCCTATCTATGCATTGCACAAGTATAACCTATGGTTACATATGTGATGGTTCTATTATGATGAAATGATCTTGGTATTTAAATATGTGTGTGAATTATGTCGTGTGATGACTTGGTAAGCATTATGTTTATGTTGGAGACAATGCTTATCATTATGATGATATCCTTCATGCTTTTATGAATTTTACATGAGTTGTCTTTTCAGCTACTTTCCCAAACTATTTTAATATGATGTTCAAAATTTTAATATATAGCACGGTTTAAACTAAAATGTTCCTTTTAGAATGTTTTAAGGATTTTATGCATGGCTTCCATACATAGTATATGTTTGTGCTTACCCATGTTTCTACATGTTCTATAAGTGTAGGTCTTGGTGATATCAACTTCCACCCTCTTGGCTAAGACCATAGTAGATCAACAAGAAGAAGTTGGTGAATCCTCACAGTATTTGAGGGCTTGACCATTATGTCCCTTAAGACTTTCTTTATGTTATTACACTTTTGTAAGGGATGTGTCCCTAGTATTGTATTCAAGTGTTATAGATGGTTTGAGACATGGTATTGTAGACTTTCACATGGTTTTTCTAAGAGACTGCAATTGTAAAGACAATTATAAATTTCTGCATTTTTTGTATGTTGTTATTTTATGATATGCAATGAGATTTTTATGAGGCTTTTCAGAGTCTTGTATGTTGTTTCACATCAAGGGAGTAACCTTGGGTCGTTACAAATATGGTATCAGAGTACAAGATTTTGGGATGGTTTTAGGATGTCCCAAACGATGTCTAGTAAAGTCTTGTTCCTAAATGTAAAGCGCGCCACATTTATGAATAGGAGTCTATTGGATGTTATTCTTCATTCTCTAAGTCATGCCATAGAGTTTAGCATTATTGGGTATTGATCCTGATGTGTGTCCTATTGTTTTCACGATATGACTACTTTAAGGGCTTACATTGGAAGAAATGAGAAAGAAAATGTGGAGCAATAGGTTCCCCTCAATGCTCCTCCCCAAGCTCCAATTGTCCCTGTTGGGAGAATGTGTCTAAGAAGAAGATTTGGTATGCTTTCAATTATTGACTTAATTCAGGATAGAATTTCTAGAATTCTTTGGGTCAAAGATTGAGGAAGACCCTCAAGAGTTCATAGATAAGATATCTAAGGTGCTAAATTGTGTGAGAGTGACTTCGGTAGATAAGGAGGAGTTGGTAGCTTCTTAATTGAAGGATGTTCCTCAACTTTGTTTTAACCAATGGAAATAAGCAAGGTCGTTAGAAGTAGGTCCCATGGAATGGGAAAGATTTAAGAATTATTTTTCATTTGTTTTGGCCTTTATAGATAAGAGAGGCTAAGATACTTGAGTTTATTAACCTTCATCAAGGTAGGATGAGTGTTGAGGAGTATGCTCGAGTATTCACTAGGTTGTCAGGATATGCTCCATGGCCGACCCTAGGATGAAGATTAGTAAGTTTATAACGGGTGTGTACGACTTGATAGAAAAAGAATGTAGTATGGTTAAGATTAAGAATGATATGAACGTCGATTGTCTTGTGATTCATGCTCAACGGTTTGAAAAAGAGAAAATTGAATAGAGGTCTAGAAGATCAAAGAGGCATAGGCTAGATGATGAAAATTCCTTTTAAGAAAGGTTTTATGGACAAAGATCTTCTAAGGTTCCCACGAAGTTTAACTAAAAGAGTGTGTCCACCCCTAAATCTCAAGTAGTGAATGGTAGTCGATCTTATGTTATTAGGACTATTGTGCCAGGTGTAGACAAGGCATGATGTTAAGTGTCTAAACGGTACGAAGGGATGATATGGTTATGGTGGAAGTGCCCACAAAATGAAAGATTGTTGGATACTCATGGGTAGGGTAAGAGAGAAGAAGAAAATTAGGTCTGATGCTCTTCAAGCTTGAGGTGAACAAGAGTGTCCTCTTAATGTTGCTCCTGGTATGTTTTTCATGCTTAATTCTATTCTGTTAGTACTTGTATTTTGTGACTTTATAAATTGAACATGATGCAATTTTATGTTTTCATTAGTACAAATAGGTTTAATTATGGTTATATGTGTTTATCGGTAAAACCCAACTTAGCCATATAGAATTTAAGGATGTGATCGAGAATTTGATTAATACATATGTTTAGAGACACCAAGAGATGTTGTGTGATTAAACTCCTTTGAAAGTGGATATAAGTATAATCTGCAGGGTTTAGAATCACCTGTGTGATAGATGTGAATGTTAAGCGGTAACTTTCTCGGACCTTATAATTGAATAAGTTGTGCTTATATAGAAGGGTTGTTGAGTGTTCTAGGTGTTTATGATTTGTATTTTCTTGAAATACTGTAGTGAGTTTAACAAGTTTTATACCGGTTTGGTGGGCTCATATAAGACCTTGAGTGGTGTTGTTAAGGTTGATTGTGAGCTAGATTTTCCTAATGAGAACCTCTCTAATTTAGAATTACCAATTAGGATCTTAGATTGGAAGGTTAAGAATTAGAAGAGTAAGGAAATTCTTCCATGAGAATGCTGAGGAGTGGTATTTTAGTAAGGGTTTTAATTGAGGGTGCTACTAGAGAAACTAAGGGATATTGACATGTCTCGATGTCCTTATATTCCTCCTATAGCTTATAATAATAAGATTTCCTTAACTCATTTCATGATTGTGGAGTCTTAGATGTTATGTGTGTCCAATGATTTCCTTGTCCCATAGAGTTACTCTTTGTTGACCTTGGTGAGGTTTGGATGCATGGTTATTAGACATGTATTGGTTTTAGAACAAGGTATGGTTATTATGAGTTTGGGTGATGCTCTTGGATTGTTTGAAGAGAGTAGTATTTATGGTCTTAGTGAGGGGCTTGCTCCCAAGGGGGATATGATATGCCTAGATAGAAAGATTTATTGAGAGTCTGAATATCCTCATCCCTTTCTTCTATTCCTATTGTAGCTTGACACTAAGAGTTCCTTTTTGGGATTGTGTTATTTCTTGGAGTCATAAGTGTTCTATAAATTTCCGTGATGTCCTTATATTATGCATGTTCTTAATGAGAATTTACGTTTTGTATAAAATGAGTTTTCATGATTTCTATGTTACTCGTGTTGTTGTGCATTTTAGTATGATGGCATATTTGACTTCATAAGATGATTTGACGAACATGCTTTGTTATACTTTTGACGAAATTGCATATTGGATGCGTAATGATATGTTGAGGTTGCTTATAGTTGGAAAAGGTTGTTACTCCTATGATATTGTGATAAATGATGATCAAAAGAGTTAGTATAGGCTTTCTCCAAAGGGGAGATGGTGTTCCTAGCTAGCAAGGTTGTTATGTGCTTATGTGTTGCCATGATTTCCTTATATAATGCATGTTCATGAAAACTTGCGTCTCCAAAGAGAATGAGTTCATGTGAATGATTTTCCTCATGTTGTGGTTCCTAGAGTATGAGTTGTTTGTTGTACTTCATGAGAAGAATATATGAGCATGTTTTGACTAGGAGATGGTAGTTCCTCCTTGAACATGGCTAGTTATTTAAATTATTTTCATCTTGGGTTTTTAGGTGTAGTTCTAACTTCCCTATATTCAATTGGTTATGTATTGATTTGGAGTTGATATTTCCTCTTATGAGTTGTTTATTATTATGATGTGTCATGCATAATGGGCTGCTAGACTTGAGTCTTTAATTTCATAAGGCGTCTAAGTTGTCATTCGAAGACAAATGTTCCCAAGGGGAAGATAATGTAACACCGCATAAACTTGTAGGTGAAAGTAGATCCTTACTAGTGTGTTGTTGAGTTTGATATGGGGTTTATGTTGTAAAATAATTTCCCGAGCTTAGGTTGAGGGATTAAGCATCAAAGTAGACTCCGCAAGGACCAACTAGGTGTCCCCTAGGAGGACCCTAAAGACTAACCCCCAAAGCTCCCCAAAGTTGCCCATGTTGTTAAAATGTTGTGAGCTACGGATGGAACCTACGCGACGTAGGTACATCCACACTGAGTAGAACTTGGTCATGAGTCAAGACCCCAAGTGAAGAGCTTCAGGTGAATGACCTACACACCTGCAGTATGGTCAGTAGACCTACCTACAGAGCGTAGGTCCTAGGTTGTGGGTCATGCCTGCAAAAGCTGTCCAATTCTGCCAAGACATAGACATTCTAGGTAAGTCCTATTTTAATTAGTTTAATATAAGGTCACTTATATTGATTTAGTAGACTTATATAAGACTTTTTAAGTGATTAACTACCATTGTACAACTCATAATTCTCAAACCAAAAAATGGAAAACACTTTCATTCCAAATAATTCTCTCTATAAAAACCTACATTGGAGAACAAAAAGTAGAGGTTTTGAGCTCAAGAGTTCATAATTTCTCTTCAATTTCGTGAGGATATATTCATAAGGTATGGTGGATTTTCATCTATGGGTATATTTCACCCATAGAATCCCTTCGAAACATGATTCCAAAGCTTCCAATTTCCCCCCCAAAACCTAGGTTTCAATCTAAGTCATGGGTTCTCTTTCAAAATGTTTTCAATGGTTTATTTAAGATGGATTATGATTGAATTGATGAATTTTTGTTGACTTATGATGAAATAACCCCATGAGCCCATAATCCCCCATATTTACTAAATTATGAATTCATGATGTGGGTTTATTGATTAACGAAGTATGTTAATAGATTATGTTTATATTAATTGAGTTTATATGATGCCATGTGACTATAATAGATTGATAACTAAGCATGTGGTTTGATTACATTGAGAATCAGGTTATATGATTATCATGTGAGGCATTGCTTAAGGGTACCACTTGTATCATGAAGATGACTTCTAGGGCTTTAAGGGTAAAAGCTAATATATGAATAGCTAAGAATGTTAAGACTTTAAGAAGGAAGCTATCATGTATGTGGAATTGTATATAGCATGATTGTAGAAGGAATTCACCCACATGACCGATAACATGAGAACATGAGTCTATACATAATGATTTAGTTGAGTCATGACTATATCAATGTCTATGGTAGTGAATGCTAGATGTGTTGAATTAATATGATCAAGGATCCTTGAATTCAAGATACGAGGGGTATGCATAATTATCATATTATGTGCATGTCTTATGAAAATATTCAGATTGAACTGTCTATGATTATAATGTTGTTGTCGTGTCATTTAAAGGTCAATCACACACAAACCCCATGCATGAACATGATTATCATGTAACTAAGGTTTTGATTGGGTTATTGAATCATGGTATTCCCCTTATTTAATGTAGTAATTCTAGATGTTTGGTTTGAGTTTGATTCATAGCACTCGAAGTTAAAACAAAGAGGGTTTGTACATATTGATGAGAATTGTGTATTAGCTTGTGATTCACTTAGAAAATGAATATACTATGACAATTTTGTAGTGCTGGTATTGCTTAAAGATAATTCTGCACATACCCATACATGTGACTATGCATGAAATTTCTATGACTATAATGTTGTTGTGTTAATTGAAAGGTTATTCTCATTTAAAACTATGAATATTGTAACGACCCTAAAATAAACTAGGATTATATAGAGCTTATATAATGTTCTCAATTGTTTTAATTGGCTTAATTAATGTGTATATGAGCTTTGAAGTCATTCTGATTAAGTTTCAAGTCAACCGTCAAGGGACGACATTTGACGACTAGTCACCTATGTGCTTACATGTTCTTATGAGTGTGTCATAGGTTTATAAGGTCATAAATTGATGAATTATTGTTTTTATAGGCAGTGTGTTGAGTTTGTAAGAGTTTGGAGGTCAAACGTCCAATAACATCCTATGACGTTCGAAAGTTAGCCTTTGGACGTCCTTTTGTGTTGTATGTGCCTTAGCATGTTTCACGTGTTCGTTTGTGTTTTTGATTGGATTTTTTCCTAAGATGTAGACGTGCATGTTTAGGGGTTCAAATTTTGGGTACGACTCCATGTAGGAGCCACAAGGGTCCCTAGAGGAGGACCCCAACTCAAAGGGGTAGACTACTTGGTAGTGACCAAACGACGGCCTTCAAACGAGGCCCTATCGATCAAACGACGGCTCGTCTATGGGTAACGTGATGGTGACTACATTCCTGAACATTGTGAAGGTGAATACCCAAATGACGAACACAATCGACGGGGCGTAGGCCAGGCGACGGTCCGTCGATGGGTGGCCGTCGATGGCACCTACAAAAGTTGTCTTGACACGACTTGTCTTGGGGTGTTTTGGAAAATTCACCCCAAGTATTATAAATAAGGGGGACGGTTTATTTAGGTGTATATGGGAATTTTAAAAATATTTAAGTCATTAAAATCTTATTGAGACCCTAGCATCTAAATGAAAACCCTTAGCCTCCAAATTTCTCTCCAAAAACCTCCATGAGAGCTCAAGGTGAAGATGGAGCTTGATGACGGTACTTCAATGGAGTTTATGCCTCAATTATCTTTGTATTATTCTAATAAGGTATTGGAGTTATTAATCTAAGGTTTTCTATCACCTTAGAGTCAATTTCAAAGATGATTTCAAAGATCTTCAAGTTTATGAAAAAGTCAAATTTCTAATCCAAGTCATGGGTTCTTGCATGAGACGTTTTCAAATGTCAAGATATGATGTTATTGATGTATAATTGATGTTTTACAATGAAAAACCTACATGAACCCTTGACCTTCTAAAATCTCTAAATTTGACAATAATCTAGGTGAATTGATTATGGCTTAATAGGAATGAATTCATGTCTAGATTATTTGGACTATTGATTTATGTATAGTTCATGATTAAATGGTTTATAGGCTGCCTCAATTTGATTATGTGAATGTTGTATATTTTTGGATTGTTGGTTTAGAATTGTATTGATGGCTATTGGTAAGAGCCTTTGTGAATTGAATTGGTTTGAACGGCTAAGGTTTGTTGATGATGGTGGTGGAATGGTGGAAAGATGACCTAATATCTCTATAATATGTTGAATTGGTAGTGAATTGTATTGATCGGTATGGTACACTTATAGAGGTGGTGTTTATGTGTTTATTATGTGATGAACATGGCCTTTGTCAGCATTATTACTATGCACAGTGCAGTAGTATCATGTTAGGGCTTATATGAAGGTATAATATGAAGTTGTTGATGTCGAGTAATGAGATATTGTATGAGATGTTATGGTTTGTATGAACATGTGAATGGAAGTATAATGTGATATAAGTGTAAGTCTTGTGTAAAGTGCAAGCATGTGTTCTTCTACTTGATGAGAGGTGATCATGATAGACTATGACTATGTCCTTATGTGTGTAGTCTTGATGTGGAAGTATGATTCTTCTTAATTGACTATGTGAGTCTTATGATGGAATATGTTTATATTTCTATATCTGTTGATAGGGTATCTTGTGTGGCAGACTTAATGTCCCTACTTTGTACTTGAATGATATTGTATGAGTGATATGATAAATGGTGTGTCTTAACTTGGTAGGCCTAAGTCCCTCTTCTTGATGCATGAAAGATATGTGAATCTGTGATCTCTTGACTAGGTTGGCTAAAGCACCCTTGTCTTGTATGTATGACCTTGAAATACTTAAAGAAGGTTATGATATCCTTGAAGTTGAAAGTCGTAATGGTATCCTCCTCATGTGAATGATGGACTTAGGGATAGATTGGATGGAACGACATGAAACCATCTCTAAGAAACTCATTTAGATATCATATTAATAGTTGTGTAGCAAACCTAGTCAACTCATCTTTGTTATAGGCATTATGGTGAGGTAAGACTAGAAGTGTTGCCTTTTTATATGTCTTTTGATTGAACTACTCTATGTGAACAAAGGATAGCACCGAGTGAATATGCTTGGGGAGTGACTCTTCTTGAGTTGAAACTAGAGTGCAAAGAAACCCTTGGTATTCCTCAACCATGTGCCTACATGGGAGGTGTCCTAGTTCTACCCTTGGCAAGTACAACACCCTCCATCGGAGTAGGTTTAAACTTCGGATTCCATTCCTAGGTATTATGGTCTATGTCGGTTAATTCCTATTCTTATCATAGGTGATACATAGTATTTGAGAAGTTCTACAACATTTAGGGAGTCGAATGGGACGCTATCTAGACATGGCACGAGTTGGAGAAGATGTTAGTATGTAGGTTCCCTAGGTCTTTTTAAGTCCATTATGTGAAGTTCTCTAAATGTTTGGTTTTATTTCAAAATGGTGTTAATGAATATGTGGCTTCTTAATGAAGTATGTTTTATAGAAAGGGTCTTATCTAGTGTAGCTTTGAGGATTGCTTAGGTAGGCTTGAAGAGGGTGTATGGACGGTATCTTCATGTTTTACTTAGTTGAGTCTTAGAGTAGCCTTAGGTAAGGAGTCTAAATGATTTGAAGTCTTGTCTTATTGAATATGGGTTGTGTGATATGTGATGTATCGGAATAAATTTACCTTAGGTAGTCTTGAGGATCATCTAGGTGTGTGTGAAGGGGTTGTATGGGCGACCACTTCATATCTTACTTAGGTGGGTCTTAGGATAACCTTTATTAGAGGGTCTATGTCAATATGGTCATGTGATTGATGTTATTTGAATTATGTCTTATATGTGATTATTGAAATATGTTCATGTCTCTTAAATACTTCTATGAAGGTTTTATCAAAAGTCATGAAAAGCATGTTATATTCTAAATGTCCCTTTTTGATGGTTTTTCCATGGCTTCCATACTTAGTGCATTCAATGTTCTAACCCATTATTTTCCCTTTTTGACTAAAGTGTAGGGATTTGGAAGTTTTGATATACCATGGAAGACAGATAGGTTTCTATGGGTTGAAGAGGAAGTATTAGTGAGTCCTCATCGATTCGAGGACACTACCCATATGTTCATTATGTCTTAGTCTTTATTTTTATGTACTTTATGGGCTTAGTCCCAAATGTTGTATATTCAAGTAGTTGATGGTTTGATGAGATATTGTAAAGAGTGAATGCTTTTAAAAGACTTCTGCTTGTGTATTAATGAAAGAGTTCTTCGTGTGTGAAGAAACTTTTAAATTCCTACTTATTTTAAAGTATATTGTGCAATGAATGGTGCAAGTGGCTTAAGTGAGACTTTTTAGAGTCTCATATGTTATGTGATGATTCAAGAATTCTCTAACTTCTAGGGTGTACTTGCGGGTCCTTACAAACATTATGTGAAAGGTTTACAAACATATTAATGCTTCAAAGGTTGAAAGGTCATTCTCACCTATTGTATCTATGAGCTATGTCATGATATCATGTTGGATTAATTGGTAGTGCATTCTTCCATAAACATGAATTTAAGTAAAGACTTAAATGAACAAAAGGGAATTACACCTAGGACCGAGTGTATGAGAAAATTATATGGAAGCTTTTACGCTAGGTAGTTTAGCTTCCCAAATGAAAGCTTTTATGTCAGTTACTCAAATTTTCTTAATGGGTTCATTTTATGCCAATCAGTCTGGGTTGCCAAAAAGGTTATCTCATGAGAAGGAAACCTTTATTTAGCAATACGAGTTTCTAGAAGCAATATCCTTATCCCATAACTATGTGTCCACATAGGTAATTAGCTAGTGGATCTACCTAAGCTAACAAACTAGTTCTACCTTAGGCAAATGGGACACCTATTTTCAGTGTGGGGCATGAAACCGAATTTCATGTAGCTCAACATGGTCTATGTCAGTTAAGGCTATTTCCCTCCATAAACAAGAACAAGGACATAAACTATGAATAAGAACATGAGTTATGTACTATGATTCATCAAGATGTTATACTTAGTATGCAATGGGGTTTGGGACTTCATTCATGCATTGCATTAGTAAGCATTTACAGTGGTCATGCTATGTTTCTGTTATGATATGATTAATCATAAGTTAATACATGCTTTATATGATTTATGTGCATGAACATGAACTATACCTATGACTTCTCAATGAGCTCTACCTAGTGTGAGTGGGGGTCTGAGACTTCACTTATGCATTGCACAAGTAGACAATGAAAGGGTTTATGGTGTGATTTACTTTTGCTATGTAGATATATCAATCTATACATTGATAATTTGGATTTTTTCTAATAGTCACTTTACTTTTTATAAGTCGTGAACAAGAATGTTTCCTTGTCTATGATTGTTGACTATGGATGAAATAAAAGCATAACAAGTATGAGCACTGTGGCCTAAAAGTAATACTTAGTGTAGATGGGATTATGGGATCCCATCCATGCATTTCCCAAGTATAACCTAGGATTACATATGCGATGCTTCTATTATGATGAGATAATCTTGGTATTTAACTATGTGTGTGAACTATGTCTTGTGATGATTGGGGTATGCATTATGTTTATGATGGAGACTATGCTTGTGATTATGATAATATCATTGATGCTATGATGAATGGTACATGAGTTGTCTTATTAGCTACTTTCCCCAACTATTTCAAGATGGTGTTCCAAATTGGCATATAGCATAGTTCCAACTAAAATGCCTATTTTAGCATGTTTCCAGGATTTTTATGCATGGTTTCCATGCTTAGTACATTTTTATGCTAACCCATATTTGTATATTTTATATAAGTGTAGGGTTTGTTAGTATCAGTTTCTACCCTCGCGGAAAGGACCATAGTAGATAAAGAAGAAGAAGATTGGTGAGTCCTCATATTATTCGAGGGATTGGCCATTATGTCTCTTAAGACTTTCTTTATGTTTTAAGATTTTTGTAAGGTTTGTGTCCCTAATATTGTCTTCAAGTATTATATATGGTATGAGACATAATGTTTTAGACTCCTGACTTGACATATCAGAACACTTCTTCCAATTTTAAGTATCGACGGTCGTTAGTCACTAATATAACTCAACCAAGGTTTAAGGTCGAGTCCAAGGGAGCGATTTTTGAGAATAATCCGCTAAGTACAAGTTAGTTGAAATTAGTCATAGCTAAATGTTATTTAAGATTAGAAAATAATAAATCAAATAGGGTGACACATGTAACATCCGGGAAGTACCCCCTAGACATAACCAGCGTCGTCGTCCTCGGAGAGGACTAGGACTAGCCTCTTAGTATTCATCATTACATTCATAGGTTAAAAAAGAAGAAAATTTAAAAAATTTGTTCTATATCTATCATGAGGTTTACATAGACCTCTCGCACACATAATATATTCATATAGAGTATACATAGACCCTTCGTATATGAAGATTACATAGTGTTCTACTTTTATGGCACACACACAGACACACACACACACACACACACACACACATATATATATATATATACATATAAGGTAAATAACAGAGGCTTAAAACGGATGTCTCATATCATAACCATCTAAATAAGAGTATAACAACCAGGCATAGCCCATACATCAATACGATAAAAGCCACATATAGGATATACAATCATGGTACTCAAATGAAAGAGAATGAACAATGTATTTAAGACTAATAAACATCCAATGCTAGAAAGTGGCATTGTCCCCAAAGTGGTGAGGACCTACCCAACTTGGAGAATGAGAATCCAAGTCTTCCTTCAAAAGTCATCACGAACCCTTCAACGACCGGAACCTAAAAAGTTGGGGGAAAAGGGAGAAATGGGGTTAGCACATCACTTGTACTAAGTATAGGATCATATGCACATACAACATAGTAATCATGCTAAAAAGGGACATTTCATTAAAGCATGCTAATTTACATTGAAAACACTTTATGCACATTTAAGAACCAATAAATCAATAATAACATATTCCTTAAGTCAAGACCATGTACATCACAAGACCAACAATACCAAGTTTAGTCAAGTCAACATGCATATCAACACAATTGAGCACATAATCAGGATAACTGAATAATCAAGTTATAATATCAACAAGCATACATAAGAGTGCATAACATCATAATCCAAGAAAGACCATTACACATGAATCCCTATTAAGTCGACGAGTGCAGTGAGTAAGTAAGGCCCCATAACCTCACTCAACCAAGTAAACCAAACAAGACCATAATAAATGCCCTACTTCACATACCATATCATTAAGAGTAAATGTCATCATACTTTAGTAATTGATACCAAACACATATTCATAAGTGAAATGAACACCACATAATGTCATTAACATGTAAGATCATCATATACATATCATTTATATTTATAAATATATACATAAGAACATCTTTTTATGACTTGCCTTGAGGCTAACTAGTGCAATGTATAGGTAGAGTCCCATACCCCTACCTAGACTAAGCTAACCCCTTAGGTTATCCTAGTTAGAGTTCACTTCATTACTTCATTTTACCTTTTGGGAACATCTTGCCTTAACCTACATAGACCACATGTGCTAATGTGGAATCCGGTGTCATGGAACCCTAAACAAAAAGAAAGTGGACTACTTCCCAAGGTAGTACCAACACATGAACATAGCATCTATGTGGATCCACTAACTAGTATTCGTGTTGGGGAAACATAGTTCAAGAACTAGGAGATGTAGTTATGACCCTCTTTATGCTACATGCATTATAATCTCCGATCTCATGAGTACATTAGTGATCCTACCTTACCTATGTGGGAAGGGACACTCCTCACTCTAGTTCACTCGGTGCTAAGCTAGAGTCCATTTTTGAAATGTCTTTGAGTATTTATCAAACATCATAGTTTAGTTTAGCTCATAGGGTCTATCCCTTATATAATCATTATCATAGCTCAATAGGAATTTCATGTGTATTTTCCTTTCATTTCAATTCACACATGTGAGGTTAGCACATATACATATCACATTATAATAAGGCACATTGGTAAATTATCACGATCCTTATAACATTTACATCTTAGCGAACAACTTACAAGCCATAATTTAAGACATTCCAATTAAACATCATACAAACCCTAATCAATCTTATCATAAGGTATACTTCAATATAACTTCATCCCAAAACACAAGTAATCATAATTGAAGTAAAGAATTAACATCACAAGACTTACCCCAATCTCCTTCACAAGCCATCATCAAGGTTTTACCATCAACCATCCTATTAAACTCAACAATGGGTGTATATCATCACACAATAGTAATCAACACAATAATGAAGTCAATTGAATCACTACACAACAATTCATCACTAGTTCATAGCTTAGGTTTAGGGACTTGGGTCAAATTCATGATCTACTTCACAACCTTGGTTAATTCATAAATAACTAGCATAACTGAATTAGAATACATCACAATCTAATCATAATTATCTAAAGAAATCATAAATAAAGCAATGTAGAAATAAAAATTCCTAGTAGAAGAAAACCCACTTGAAATTCATCTTTTTTAAATAAATTTGGAGGAACCCTTTGAGGAAAGGAATCCAAAAGGTGAAAGGAATCCAATAACTGGTTAATTGATGTAGAATCATGAATAAAATCCCCTTCTTGCAGCCCTTAGACCTTGACCTAGCCTTCAATGGAGTTCTTCTATTTGGGAGAGAGAGAAAGAAGAGAGAAGGAAGAGCAATTTTGGTTTTGGGAATTATGAGGGTTGGATTATTTTAATTAGGTTAGGGTCTTTATTATCTAAAGAAATCATAAATAAACAATGTACAAATAAAAATTTGTAGTAGAAGAAACCCACTTAAAATTCATCTTTTTGAAATCAATTTGGAGGAACCCTTTGGGGAAAGGAATCCCAAAGGTGAAAGTAATGCCATAACTTTTTAATTGATGGAGAATGATGAAGAAAATCCCCTTCTTGCAGCCTTTAGACCTTGACCTAGCCTTCAATGGAGTTCTTCTATTTGGGAGAGAGAAAGAAGAGAGAAGGAAGAGCAATTTTGTTTTTGGGAATTATGAGGGTTGGGTTATTTTAATTAGCTTAGGTAAAGAAATCATAAATAAAGCAATGTAGAAATAAAAATTCGTAGTAGAAGAAACCCACTTGAAATTCATCTTTTTGAAATCAATTTGGAGGAACCCTTTGGGGAAAGGAATCCCAAAGGTGAAAGTAATCTCATAACTTGTTAATTGATGGAGAATGATGAAGAAAATCCCCTTCTTGCAGCCCTTAGAACTTGACCTAGCCTTCAATGGAGTTCTTCTATTTGGGAGAGAGAAAGAAGAGAGAAGGAAGAGCAATTTGGGTTTTGGGAATTATGAGGGTTGGATTATTTTAATTAGGTTAGGGTATTTATATAAGTCACTAACTAACTTAATTAGACCTCCCTTAAACCCTAAAAATTTATGTAACCACCTAAATAATTTAATTAAACCAACTAAAATGAGGCAGCAAAACAGTGATCTGACCTACGAGACCCCGATCGACGGGCCGTAGATCAGTCGATGGGCAGGCCTCCATCCGTACTTCTCATCCGTGGTTTGCAACAGAGAATGCTCCAAATTTCAATGAATTCCGACTCCTAAAACCTTGTCAAATAGGCTAAGACACACTAGCACCTCTTGAACTTGTTTCCGGACGTCATGGACGTTTCTTCACGCTTTGATTCTAAAACTTCCTAAATGACTTATATACATTATATTTGGCCTTAAAACTATGTTACCGCTCTTAGACTCTGATGTTAGGTTCTATATTATGCTTTAGACTTTCGGAGTATTACATTATCCCCCCCCCCTAGGAACATTCATCCCTGAATGACACTAAAATTCTTTAAAAGGAAGGAATAGACTCAAGACTAGCATCCCAACCAACAAAAACATATCAAACATGAGTTACAATTCGAATCAATATAACCACATGATCTTTTCCACAATGCAACTCAAAACATCATTTTCATCTCATAAGAGTTCAACATTCATTACATGATTATTCACTTATGTTAAAGTTTTCTTCATCTAATATTAACATGCTCAATACAATTCATGAAGGCACAATATACCAAAGTACACCACATAAGTTCAAATCAAGTAAAAGAGCATTTTCTTGAAAACTTTCATTTGAATAGGAATAATTCACTCTAACTCACTGAAACAAAGCATAAAATTCACTATATTACCAAAAATCAAGGCAACTTCAAATAAACTCATTATTTTCACTATAAATAGGAACAACTAACCTTAGTTATCAAATAGATGGGTAACGAGACTTCATGTCTACCTCGTCCTCCCATGTTGCACCCTCAACTAGGTGGTTCTTCCATAACACCTTTACGGAAGCCACCTCTTTCTTCCTTAACTCCTTTATTTTTCTATCAAGGATTTCAACCAGAACATCTTCATAGGAGATGTTCTCTTGAAAACCTAGACCCTCAATAGGTAGAATGGACTCGGGATCACAGATACACATCTTAAGCATGGAGACATGAAACACCGGATGAACCGAAGCCAATTTACTAGGTAATTCAACTCATATGAAACATTGCCAATGTCACGACTGGAATCTAGACCCCAGACGAGACCGGCGTCCTTGACCTCTCAGAGGTCTCAGACAAGCCTACTTACGTCATTCTTACCTTACATAGGTTAATTTTAGCGGAAAATTTGAAACTTTTTGTTACTAAACATTACTTACTAAGTACTTCTAATACATTCGTAATTCGTTCAACATCAACCATCTAAACATTAAGAGATAATCAAATGAAAGGAATAGTTCAATAACATAATCGTATAATTGCCAAAATGGCACCCATACATAATCTGAATAAAATAAGAAAGAAACGCTAGTGGAACATGCTCCACTAGCTCAACTCCTAAACTAAGCTAGAACATAAACAGTAGCATCCTCGAAAGCATGAGGACCTACCAAAACCGGATGAATACTGGACGTCCGGATAACTGCAGCGATGATCCTGTAGCTCTACCATCCACCTGTGCCTGCACCTAAAATAGTAGAGTTTGTATAGGGTTAGTACACACTTGTACTAAGTATGGGTATATGCAAGCACACACCAAGGACATGCATGAGAAAGAATAGCTCTTTCCTAACAACATGATTTTTGGAAGTCAAGTCAGTGGACTTGCCAAATTGAGATTAGGAAAGTTTCCAAATTTGGATTAGGAAAGTCAATGAGCTTTCCAAATTTGGATTAGAAAAGTCTGTAAGCTTTCCAGATTTGGAATAGAAAAGTTATGCCATGAGAGTAACATGCATCATTATAATTATCGTATTGCACACAGCACATAACATCTCCATATAGCATATATCATAGCACATAACACATAACACATAGCTTCTTTCGTATCATTCATTCATATGCCATGAGACCTTGGAATCATGGACTTGACATTAAGACTTTCCAAAATGAGGGCTCAACATATGGGACCTCAACTAGGGAGTCTTCATTAGCAAACACAGAGTCTGCTTCGTTCATTCATACGTACTCCACTTCATTTCATTCATAGACCAGTGTAAACACCAGTTATACCTAGGATGTAGTTTAAGACTTTCATTTGATTCGTTGTGCAATAACCAAGAACGACCTAATGTCATTACTTAAATCTAACTCACCTTTTGATTATTCTATCCTAACACCTTTGGTATCATTCATTTCATTATGTGCATCATTTGAGGCTGGCCTCATTCATTCATTGGGAACTTTAACTTTAACCGACATAGATCATGTGAGAATCATGAAATCCAGTGTCTCCCCCACACCGAAAAGAGGTGGAATCACCGGCCAAAGTGACCCAAAAACATGCTAGCGTACATGAGAATTTAACTCCGCCAGATCCCTATATTGGCAGTATAGGTTCGAAGACTAGGAGATATGAGGAGACCCATACCCGGCAAACCGGACAGTCTCATCTCATGAGAGTTACGTGAACCTCCGCCCTTCCCAAAAGAAGGCATCACCGCTCATAGCTAGTCTATCGGTGCTTAGTATAAAGTTCCATTACATTCATCTCATACGTCATGGAAGCTGGCTTCTAGTATGAGGACATCATAGCTTATTAGATGATTTCTCATCTCATCATTCGTATTGAGTGTGTGTTAAGCTCAATAGTCTCATTAGAGTGTTCATAGAGACTGGTCTCTTCATTATCTTACACTCTCATAGGTGAGTACGTATTGGTAACATTTACTTAGGCTCATTTGAGATTGCTCTCATCATTTACATTAGCCTTATATCATGTTGTCACCATATTCATCATCATTAGCACCTTTGCTTTTCATACTTATTCACCTCTTATTACGTAAATGTTCATTTCATCATATGCCAATGCACTTGGCAATTTGGTGTGTTTCACACCCTTACTTAACCCTTATAGGGTGTCATCATTTCATTTCTCATTTCATCATTTCATTGTTCATTTCATCATTTCATTGTTCATTTCATCATTTCATTGTCCATTTCATCATATCATTGTTCATTTCATCATATCATTGTTCATTTCATCATTTCATTGTTCATTTCATCATTTCATTGTTCATTTCATCATATCATTGTTCATTTCATCATATCATTGTTCATTTTATCATTTCATTGTTCATTTCATCATATGCCAATGCACTTGGCCATTTAGTGTATTTACACTCATACTTAACCCTTCTAGGGTTTCATCATTTCATTACATACATCTTAGGATCACTTACTTTCAAACGTATGTTAGACTTATGTGTCCATACATACAAGCCATGAGGCTTCATTCATATACGTCTAAATGATTCATATCTTCCTAAGATTATGTCATAAAAGACTTATGCATCTTGTATGTATGCCAAGATCTCGATTTCGATCTAAGTAGGTGGCATTATTCTTGAACATTTAATTCACGTATGACTTATGTATCAATACGGAATTTGGGCAAGGGAATCCTATTTCGAATCCTGTGGACAACACTTAATCTTATTTTAAACTTGATAATTACATTTTTCAGATTTGGGAGACCCTAGTTCGATTCCCATCAACCCCATAATATTTCCTTTCTTTTTCTCCTCTTTTTTTTCGTTTAAGTTAAGGAGGTTGTGGGTTCAATCCCCCACAAGGTCATTATTTTTATTTTAATTTATCTCTTAACTTTCTCACCTATCCAAGAGGTTGTGGGTTCAATCCCCACTCTCCACATTTATTTTCTCCTTTATTTTTCTCCTAACTCTCTCATCCATTCAAGAGGTTGGGGGTTCAATCCCAACTCTCCTCATTTATTTTTCTCCTTTATTTTTCTCATCCATTCAAGAGGTTGGGGGTTCAATCCCCACTCTCCTCATTTATTTTTCTCCTTTATTTTTCTCCTAACTTTCTCATCCATTCAAGAGGTTGGGGGTTCAATCCCCACTCTCCACATTTAATTTTCTCCTTTATTTTTCTCCTAACTTTCTCATCCATTCAAGAGGTTGGGGGTTCAATCCCCACTCTCCACTTTTAATTTTCTCCTTTATTTTTCTCCTAACTTTCTCATCCATTCAAGAGGTTGGGGGTTCAATCCCCACTCTCCACATTTCCTTTTTCTCACCTTATTTCACTGATTTTTAACATGGTGAGGTCACGGGTTCGATCCTCAATTACTTCACTTATTTTTCTTCATTTTTCATAGCTTATTAAAGAACTTTACTTGGCTGAAATTAACCAACAATGTGCTGGAAATTTGAGATACATTTTTCAGCTTCTTTTCATCAACATTTAGAGTTAATTCTTAGGGCATTTCGTGAATCATTTAGCTAATAGTTTTTCACTCAAATCAGCCACTTTATACTTCATATGAACATCACGATTAATACAAGTTTGTGCACGTGAAATACAACCATAAAACAAGTCATTTTCATACTTCAATCCGTGTTCAAAGTCACAACTACACATTGCACACACATAAACACATATTTCGGAAAGCATAGGTTATCATTTGTACGATTCCAAATACACATTCATGAACATATTCATCACGAAAAAACACATTACATGCCTAATATCTACCAGCAGACATACCAACCTACAACCATCAGTAGGAGCTAGTGACAGGGACATGAAATGGAGAAACAATCCTAGTTTTTGGATTAGAATCGACCGAATCCTAGGGGTCTCTTGGGAAAGGGACCAAGAGTAAGAAAACCCATACCTGTTCTTGGTGTTGTTCAACACACAAAGTTGCTGCCCAGAATCACCACCAACCCAACGTCCAACACAGAAATTCCCACCTTACCCGTCGAGAATGTCACATTTTGCTTTACATTTATGGATTATTTTTGTCGTTTGAATTCTTATGAGTTCTTCAAGTTTTTTGTTGTTATTTCTAATTTTTTGTTGTTGCTTTGTTAACAGAAAAACGTGGAAAAAAAACAAAATGGGAGAAGTGGATGAAACGTGAAAGGGAGAGAGAGGTTCCTTAGGATTAGGACTCTAGTTGAGACTTAGTCAAAATAATGTTAATTAATAAATAATTAATAATAAAAATCTGATTTTCCTTTTTCTTAAATCAGCTAATAATTATTAATTAATTAAATTAATTTATCAATTTAAATAAAAATAAGTTAAATCATTGCTTCCACCTAGGTTCGAACCCGGGTGGAGTCTTGAGCTCAAATTCGGCTCTCTCTCCCAAAATTGCCCCTCCATATTATTAAATAATTAAATATATATATATATTTAGGGTAATTATGATATTACCCTTAGCCTGGAAAAAGACCATTTTACCCCTAGACCCTCAAAACTTAAAATTCCTTCTGTTTAAGTCCGGTAAAAACTCCTTCGAGTAAATCTTTGTATTCGAGAGCCCTACATGGTTGGTCCCAACCTTTCCTAGCTCAACTAACTCCCAAAGTTAGTTGGCTTGGCTATACCAAGGGTTCCGAGGTCTGGTTCTACGCGCATCAATCTGTGTGAACCCTGGTCTAATCGTAGGCATTCTTGGCACATTAAGCATTACTTAGCATATCTATTTTTTTAGGGTTGTTACATTATCCCCCCCTTAGGAACATTCGTCCCCGAATGACACTACACATCATTTTAAATAAAGAGGGCGATTTTCGAAGATATCTAAACATACTTGAAACTTTACTCTTTGTGAATTTGTGTTTCACAATTACTCTGGATAATGCATATTACACAATCTTATCTGAAGCTTCATATTTGAGATTGAGGAACTTCCTTCTCAATCGCACTTAACTTGATGCACCTCACAACTCATGCAACATAAAAATCATGTCCACGCTATACAAAACATCAACATGATATGCAAGCATGAATTCATTTTAACTCTAACTTATTTGGAAAGTTAACCTTACTACCCTGTTTCGATAGACTATGGTAGTCTAGCATTTCTGAAGTAATCCATACCTGAGCCATCTTCTTGTGCTAGTAAGCAGCAAACTTATCCTTCTCCTCTTCATCAATACTCATAGCAGGCTTTAGAACCTACCATGCACTCACCTTCATGCGAACAACCACTCTTATCAAACGTCTTTTGTTCACGCAGGCATTTCTATCACTGCCCCTTCTTGGGAAGGCCAGATCTTGAGTCTAGCACCTTAGACCACTTGGTCATCCTAATTCTTGTGTGTATTCTTCTAAGAGCGCACACAAGAACGAAGTTAGATATTTAAAATGACACAAAGTGTCAAGGCTCTAGATAGCACGATAAAGAGTAGAAAAAGGGAAATTTTCCTACGCATCATGCAGTCTCTAAACCAGGATAGTGGTGCACTTCACTACCATGACTTAGAAACTACTCAATGTGGTTGATGTGAACTTATTATTTTCGTAATTTAACCTAGTGCTCTGATACCAACTTTGTCACGACTGGAATCTAGACCCCAGACGAGACCGGCGTCGTTGACCTCTCAGAGGTCGCAGACAAGCCTACTTACGTCATTCTTACCTTACATAGGTTAATTTTAGCGGAAAATTTGAAACTTTTTGTTTCTAAACGTTACTTACTAAACACTTCTAATACATTCGTAATTCGTTCAACATCAACCATCTAAACATTAAGAGATAATCAAATGAAAGGAATAGTTCAATAACATAATCGTATAATTGCCAAAATGGCACCCATACATAATCTAAATAAAATAAGAAAGAAATGCTAGTGGAACATGCTCCACTAGATCAACTCCTAAACTAAGCTAGAACATAAACAGTAGCATCCTCGAAAGCATGAGGACCTACCAAAACCGGATGAATACTGGACGTCCGTATAACTGCAGCGATGATCCTATAGCTCTACTATCCACCTATGCCTGCACCTAAAATAGTAGAGTTTGTATAGGGTTAGTACACACTTGTACTAAGTATGGGTATATGCAAGCACACACCAAGGACATGCATGAGAAAGAATAGCTCTTTCCTAACAACATGATTTTTGGAAGTCAAGTCAGTGGACTTGCCAAATTGAGATTAGGAAAGTTTCCAAATTTGGATTAGGAAAGTCAATGAGCTTTCCAAATTTGAATTAGGAAAGTCAGTAAGCTTTCCAGATTTGGAATAGAAAAGTTATGCCATGAGAGTAACATGCATCATTATAATTATCGTATTGCACACAGCACATAACATCTCCATATAGCATATATCATAGCACATAACACATAACACATAACTTCTTTCATATCATTCATTCATATGCCATGAGACCTTGGAATCATGGACTTGACATTAAGACTTTCCAAAATGAGGGCTCAACATATGGGACCTCAACTAGGGAGTCTTCATTATCAAACACAGAGTCTGCTTCGTTCATTCATACGTACTCCAGTTCATTTCATTCATAGACCAGTGTAAACACCAGTTATACCTAGGATGTAGTTTAAGAATTTCATTAGGTTCGTTGTGCAATGACCAAGAATGACCTAATGTCATTACTTAAATCTAACTCACCTTTTGATTATCCTATCCTAACACCTTTGGTATCATTCATTTCATTATGTGCATCATTTGAGGCTGGCCTCATTCATTCATTGCAAACTTTAACTTTAACCGACATAGATCATGTGAGCATCATGAAATCCAGTGTCTCCCCCACACCAAAAAGAGGTGGAATCACCGGCCAAAGTGACCCAAAAACATGCTAGCGTACATGGGAATTTAACCCCGATAGATCCCTATATTGGCAGTATAGGTTCGAAGACTAGGAGATATAAGGAGACCCATACACGACAAGCCGGACAGTCTCATCTCATGAGAGTTACGTGAACCTCCGCCCTTCCCGAAAGAAGGCATCACCGCTCATAGCTAGTCTATCGGTGCTTAGTATAAAGTTCCACTACATTCATCTCATACGTCATGGAAGTTGGCTTCTAGTATGAGGACATCATAGCTCATTAGATGATTTCTCATCTCATCATTCGTATTGAGTGTGTTAAGCTGAATACTCTCATTAGAGTGTTCACAGAGACTGGTCTCTTCATTATCTTACACTCTCATAGGTGAGTACGTATTGGTAACATTTACTTAGGCTCATTTGAGATTGCTCTCATCATTTACATTAGCCTCATATCATGTTGTCACCACATTCATCATCATTAGCACCTTTGCTTTTCATACTTATTCACCTCTTATTACGTAAATGTTCATTTCATCATATGCCAATGCACTTGGCCATTTGGTGTGTTTCACACCCTTACTTAACCCTTATAGGGTGTCATCATTTCATTTCTCATTTCATCATTTCATTGTTCATTTCATCATTTCATTGTTCATTTCGTCATTTCATTGTTCATTTCATCATATCATTGTTCATTTCATCATTTCATTTTTCATTTCATCATTTCATTGTTCATTTCATCATATCATTGTTAATTTCATCATATCATTGTTCATTTCATCATTTCATTGTTCATTTCATCATATGCCAATGCACTTGGCCATTTAGTGTATTTACACTCATACTTAACCCTTCTAGGGTTTCATCATTTCATTACATACATCTTAGGATCACTTACTTTTAAACGTATGTTAGACTTATGTGTCCATACATACAAACCATGAGGCTTCATTCATATACGTCTAAGTGATTCATATCTTCCTAAGATTATGTCATACAAGACTTATGCATCTTGTATGTATGCCAAGATCTCGATTTCGATCTAAGTAGATGGCATTATTCTTGAACATTTAATTCACGTATGACTTATGTATCAATACGGAATTTGGGCAAGGGAATCCTATTTCGAATCCTGTGGACAACACTTAATCTTATTTTAAACTTGATAATTACATTTTTCAGATTTGGGAGACCCTAGTTCGATTCCCATCAACCCCATAATATTTCCTTTCTTTTTCTCCTCTTTTTTTCGTTTAAGTTAAGGAGGTTGTGGGTTCAATCCCCCACAAGCTCATTATTTTTATTTTAATTTATCTCTTAACTTTCTCACCTATCCAAGAGGTTGTGGGTTCAATCCCCACTCTCCACATTTATTTTCTCCTTTATTTTTCTCCTAACTCTCTCATCCATTCAAGAGGTTGGGGGTTCAATCCCCACTCTCCTCATTTATTTTTCTCCTTTATTTTTCTCCTAACTTTCTCATCCATTCAAGAGGTTGGGGGTTCAATCCCCACTCTCCTCATTTATTTTTCTCCTTTATTTTTCTCCTAGCTTTCTCATCCATTCAAGAGGTTGGGGGTTCAATCCCCACTCTCCACATTTAATTTTCTCCTTTATTTTTCTCCTAACTTTCTCATCCATTCAAGAGGTTGGGGGTTCAATCCCCACTCTCCACATTTAATTTTCTCCTTTATTTTTCTCCTAACTTTCTCATCCATTCAAGAGGTTGGGGGTTCAATCCCCACTCTCCATATTTCCTTTTTCTCACCTTATTTCACTGATTTTTAACATGGTGAGGTCACGGGTTCGATCCTCAATTACCTCACTTATTTTTCTTCATTTTTCATAGCTTATTAAAGAACTTTACTTTGCTGAAATTAACCAACAATGTGCTGGAAATTTGAGATACATTTTTCAGCTTCTTTTCATCAACATTTAGAGTTAATTCTTAGGGCATTTCGTGAATCATTTAGCTAATAGTTTTTCACTTAAATCAGCCACTTTATACTTCATATGAACATCACGATTAATACAAGTTTGTGCACGTGATATACAACCATAAAACAAGTCATTTTCATACTTCAATCCGTGTTCAAAGTCACAACTACACATTGCACACACATAAACACATATTTCGGAAAGCATAGGTTATCATTTGTACGATTCCAAATACACATTCATGAACATATTCATCACGAAAAAACACATTACATGCCTAATATCTACCAGCAGACATACAAACCTACAACCATCAATAGGAGCTAGTGACAGGGACATGAAACGGGGAAACAATCCTAGTTTTCGAAATAGAATCGACTGAATCCTAGGGGTCTCTTGGGAAACGGACCAAGAGTAAGAAAACCCATACCTGTTCTTGGTGTTGTTCAACACACAAAGTTGCTGCCCAGAATCACCACCAACCCAATGTCCAACACAGAAATTCCCACCTTACCCGTCGAGAATGTCACGTTTTGCTTTACTTTTATGGATTGTTTTTGTCGTTTGAATTCTTATGAGTTCTTCAAGTGTTTTGTTGTTATTTCTAATTTTTTGTTGCTGCTTTGTTAACAGAAAAACGTGGAAAAAAAACAAAATGGGAGAAGTGGATGAAACGTGAAAGGGAGAGAGAGGTTCCTTAGGATTAGGACTGTAGTTGAGACTTAGTCAAAATAAGACATGTTAATTAATAAATAATTAATAATAAAAATCTGATTTTCCTTTTTCTTAAATCAGCTAATAATTATTAATTAATTAAATTAATTTATCAATTTAAATAAAAATAAGTTAAATCATGGCTTCCACCTAGGTTCGAACCCGGGTGGAGCAAGACTCCACTCCTAGAGCTCAAATTTGGCTCTCTCTCCCAAAATTGCCCCTCCATATTATTAAATAATTAAATATATATATTTAGGGTAATTATTATATTACCCTTAGCCTGCTAAAAGACCATTTTACCCCTAGACCCTCAAAACTTAAAATTCCTTCTTTTTAAGTCCGGTAAAAACTCCTTCGAGTAAATCTTTGTATTCGAGAGCCCTACATGGTTGGTCCCAACCTTTCCTAGCTCAACTAACTCCCAAAGTTAGTTGGCTTGGCTATACCAAGGGTTCCAAGGTCTGGTTCTACACGCATCAATCTTTGTGAACCCTGGTCTAATCGTAGGCATTCTTGGCACATTAAGCATTACTTAGCATATCTATTTTTTTTTAGGGTTGTTACAGCCAATCCTTTGCAAAATTTAATAGGGACCTACATAATGGGGACTCAACTTCCCTTTCTTCCAAATCTCACCACCCCTTTCATAGGCAAATTTTTTACATACACTTTATCACCTTCTTAAAACTCTAAGTCTTTCCTCCGATGGTTGGCATAAGACTTTTGCTGGCTATAGGCTGATTTTATGCGATTTCATTTAATATGAACTTTTTCCAACGTCTTATAAATCAATTCGGGACCCAAAAGTTAATACTCTCCCACTTCAAACCATCCAATTGGAGATCTATATCTCCTACCATACAGGTCTTCATAAGGAGCCATAGATATAGATGAATGGTAACTATTGTTGTCAGACAACTCAACCAAAGACAAGTGTTTATCCCAATTTCCCTTGAATTCAATTATACAAGCTTTAAGCATATCGTCAAGGGTTTGAATAGTACGCTCTTCTTGACCATCCGTTTGGGGATGAAAAGCAGTGCTTAGCTGCATTTTGGTACCTAACCCTTTTTGGAATGACCTCCAAAACATAAAAAAGAATTGTGCACCCCTACCTGATATGATGGATAATGGAATACCATGGCGACACACAATCTCATCTATGAAGATCCTTGCATAATTCTCCACCGAGTAAGTGGACTTGACAGGAATAAAATGAGCAGATTTGGTCAACCTATCCACAACCACCCATATGGAGTCATGTTGCTTTTGTTTTCGAGGCAACCCTACCACAAAATCCATTTTAATGTCTTCCCACTTCTAAGTAGTAACTTTGATTTCTTGAAGTAAACCTCCCGGCTTTTGGTGTTTGGCTTTCACTTGTTGGCAATTTGGACATTTTGCAACAAAATCCGCTATGTCCCCTTTCAAGCCTTCCCACCAAAACACTTCTCTAAGGTCATGATACATCTTTGTAGAACCCGGAGAATGGAATAACGGGAACCATGAGCTTCCTCAAGAATATGGTTCCTCAAGCCATATACATGGGGAACACAAAACCTTCCTTGATACCTCAAGACACCATCCCCCCTAAGGAGAATGAATCATTAAGCTGACCAATAACCGACTCCTTCAACTCCATCAATGGTTGATCAAGGTGTTGTTTGGACTTCACCTCAACCACCAAGGACAATTCTGAGTTATGATGGACCATAAAACCACCATTCGGAGAATTTTCTAATCTAACACCCAAACGAGCCAACCTATGAACATCTTTCACTGGTTCTTTCTTGGCTTCTTCTTCATGAGACACATTACCCATGGTCATACGACTTAGAACATCTGCAACCACATTGGCCTTGCCGGGGTGGTAGAGGACACTCATGTTGTAATATTTCAACAATTCCAACAACCTTCTTTGTCAGACATTCAACTCTTTTTGAGTAAACACATATTGAAGACTCTTGTTGTCGGTATACACATCAAAATGGGCACCATACAAATAATGTCTCCATATTGTCAAAGCAAATACCATAGACTCTAACTCAAGATCATGAGTTGGATAATTCTTCTCATGATCCTAAAGTTGCCTAGAGGCATAGACTTCTACTATCTCGTGTTGCATAAGCACAGACCCCAAGCCCACTCAAGATCATCACAATATACAACGAAGCCCTTGGTACCTTCTGGTAAAGTTAACACCGGAGCGGAAGTAAGACTATCTTTCAAGATTTGGAAACTTCTTTCACGTGCCTCCGAGCACACAAATTTCATACTCTTTTGGGTCAAAGTAGTCAAAAGATATGCAATGGACGCAAAACCATCCAAAAAACTCATATAATAACCCGCTAGACCCAAGAAACTCCTAATGTCGGTTGGGGTCAATGACCTAGGCCAATTTTTCACTACCTCGATTTTCCTTGGATCAACCTCAACTCCCTCACTAGAGATGATATGACCAAGAAACGCCACAGACCTCAACCAAAACTCACATTTGCTATACTTGGCAAATAGTTGGTTTTCCTTAAGTACTTGTAACACCACCCTCAAATGGTCCATGTGTTCACCCTAATTTTTTGAATATACCAAGATGTCGTCAATGAAGACAATGAAAAATGAATCTAGGTAACTTTGAAACACTCTATTCATGATATCCATAAATGTCGTCGGGGCATTAGTGATACCAAAGGATATTACTAAGAACTCTTAGTGACCAGTGATCATATCTAGTTCGTAATGTTGTTTTTCGTATGTCCTTACCTCTCACCCTAAGTTGATGATACCCCGATCTCAAGTCAATCTTAGAAAAGTAGCTTGCCCCTTGGAGTTGGTCAAACAAATCGTCAATCTGAGGGACAAGATACTTGTTCTTAATAGTGACTTTATTGATTTGGAGATAATCAATGCACATTCTAAGGGACCCATCCTTCTTCTTCACAAACAAAATCGGAGCACCGCATGGAGAAATACTAGGTCTAATGAAGCCTTTGCCTAGTAAGTCCTTGAGTTGAGCCTTCAACTCTTTTGATTCGGCCGGAGCCATCTGATAAGGAAGAATTAAAAAGGGGTTGGGATCCGGTAGCAAGTCAATACAAAAATCAATTTCCCGTTTGGGAGGGATTTTGGGAAGATCATTAGGAAAGACCTCCAGAAATTCCCTTACTACGGGGACGAAGTCAATGGGAGGATTTTCATAGTCTAAATCTTTGACTCTTATAATGTGATATATATACCCTTTTGAGATCATTTTTACAAGACTTAAGATAAGAGATAATACGACCTCTAGGAATAGAATTTCCCCCATTCCACTCTAAGACGGGTTCATTAGGAAAATTGAACTTGACAATTCTTGTCCTACATTCAATGAAAGCAAAACAACATGCAACCAATCCATCCCCACAATGACATCAAAATCGACCATATCAAGTTCTACTGATTCAACCTGAGTAACTCTATTAGGAAACATTATAGGAAAATTTCTATATACCCTCTTTGCAACCACCGACTCACCTACCGGGGTAGTTACCATAAAAGGTCAATTAGAATATCGGGCAAAAAATCAAACTTTTTAGCTATAAAAGGAGTAATAAAAGATAATGTAGCACCCGGATCATGTAAAGCATGTACATCAATAGAGAAGACTTGTAACATACCGGTCACCACATCG
Organism: Solanum sitiens; assembly: GCA_016801875.1. Lineage (NCBI taxonomy): Eukaryota > Viridiplantae > Streptophyta > Magnoliopsida > Solanales > Solanaceae > Solanum > Solanum sitiens. The sequence goes on along the minus strand of JABWTJ010000065.1, from coordinate 1,348,428 downwards.
GGAGAACTCTCTTGTTCACCCCTAGAGCAAAGTGCATAAATCTGATTCTTCGTTAGAGGATCCACATTAGAACCACTAGCTTGAGCTAGCCCGCTACCTTTGTATTGACCTTTCAAATTTGGGCAATTCCTAACCTTGTGGCCACTCTTGCCACTCCCAAAGCAATTGTCCGTCCCAACAAGGCAATCACTATAATTCTTCTTGCCACACTTTCCAAAAGTTGGCTTCTTGCTTGGTGAGCTGGTACCTCTTCCCTTTTGAGACTTAGGGTTAGACACCCTATCATCACGAGCCTTGGGAAATTTGGTACGAACTTGATTAGAATACCTCTTCTTGAACCTAGGCTTGTCTTGAATTTTAAGCCTACCCTTTGAAGAACCACCTTCATAAGACTTGACCTTCTTGGCCTCCCTACTCTTTTTCTTTAACCTAGTTTTTCCACTTGTTGATCATGAACCATGAAACGAGAGATATTCATATTATCAGGAAGCATAGCTAAACATCATTCTTCCACCAAGTCATTGTACACCCCCTTAAGAAAATGACTCATCTCATCCCTTGAATTTGAAACCTAGGATGGAGCATACTTTGATAATTTAGTGAATTTCAAGGAATAGTCAAGTACACTCATACCTCCTTAATGAAGGTTGATGAATTCTTCCACTTTAGCTTCCCTCATCTCTATAGGAAAGAACCTACCAAGGAAAGCCTTCTTTGAATATCTCCCAAGTCGTCTGACCATCTCTTAGTTCCTTATTATCCCTCCATTGCACATACCAAGTTTGGGCCACATCTTTGATTTGATAAGCGACTAACTCAGCCTTCTCAATTGAGGTCACACCCATAGCATAGAGAATCTTATAGATATCATAGAGAAAATCTTGAGGGTACTCATCTGACCTCGACCTAAAGAACATATGTGGATTCATTTTAGAAAATTCTCTCAAACGCGAGGCCATAGTATAAGCATGTTGAGGCACTCGAGGTCCAACCTCCCTATTTACTTGGGTCGTCGTAGCTTGAACTTGTGAAGTGACGGCATTAGCTTGAGAGGTCATGGCTTAAGCTAAAGTGAGAAAGGATGTCCTTATATCTCCATCGGTCATTGGTGGAGGAACATCCAGAACTGGATCACCCAAAGAAACTTTTTCAAGTGGAGGCACTTAGTTGTCTTGTGGAGGCACTAGATTGTCATTATCTCCCACATTATCCATTTCTTCATCGGCGCTTCTAACATCTTCTCTTCCAGTAGTCATAACTATAACAATGATACAAGGTTTAGGTTAAAGCAAATAATAGTAGTCTAGAGGCACAACTTAGGAATACAAGAAGATGAGAGTTTCTAAGCATCACATAGTCTCTTATTCATAAGCATGGCACGCTTCACAATTATGAATAAGAATCTACATAGACGTGGTTTAATGAGACATCATTTCTAGGTATATTGAACCTCATTCTCTGATACCAATTTTATCACATCTGAGAAGTACCCCCTAGACGTAACCGGCGCCGTCGTCCTAGGAGAGGACTAGGAGTAACCTTTTAGAATTCAACCTTACATTCATAGGTTAAAATGCGGAAAATTTAAAACTTTGTTTCTACATCTATCATGAGGCTTACATACACCTCTCATATACACATAATATATTCATATTGAGTATATATAGACCGTTCGTATAAAATGATTACATAGTCTTCTACTTTTATGGCACGCGCGCGCGCGCACACACAGACACACACACACACACACACACACATATATATATATATATATATATATATATATATATATATATATATATATATATATATATATATATATATATATATATATATATATATATATATATATATATATATATAAGATACATAACATAGTCCTAAAACAGATGTCTCATATCATAACAATCTAAACGAGAGTATAACAACTGGGCATATCCCATACATTAATACAATAAAATCCACATATAGGCTATACAATCATGGTACTCAAATGAAAGAGAATGAACAAAGTGTATTTAAGACTAATCAACATCCAATGCTAGAAAGTGGCATTGTCCTCAAAGTGGTGAGGACCTACCCAACTTGGAAAATGATAATCCAAGTCTTCCTTCAAAAGTCATCATGAACCCTACAACGACTGGAACATAAAAACTTGGGGGAAAAGTGAGAAGTGGAGTTAGCACATCACTTGTCCTAAGTTTAGGATCATATGCACATATTACATAGTAATCATGCTAATAAGGGACATATCATTAAAGCATGCTAATTTACTTTGAAAATACTTTATGCACATTCAAGAACCAATACCAATCAATAAGCACATATTCTTTAAGTCAAGACCATGTACATCACAAGACCAACAATACCAAGTGTAGTCAAGTCAACATGCATATCAACACAATTGAGCACATAATCAAGACAACTCTATCATCAAGTTCTAATATCAACAAGCATACATAAGAGTTCATAACATAATAATCAAAACAAGACCATTACTCATGAATCCCTATTAAGTCCACTAGTGCAATGACTAAGTAAGGCTCCATAACCTCACTAAACCAACTAAACTCAACAATAACCAGAAGAAATGTCCAACTTCACATACCATATCATTAAGAGTAAACATCATCGAAGTGTAGCAATTGAGACCAAACACATATTCATAAGTAAAACCAACATCACATAATGTAATTAACATGTAAGATCATCATATACATATGATTTATATTTATAAGCATATACATACATAAGAACATCGTTCTAAGATTTCTCTTGAGGCTAACAAGTACAATGTATAGGTTGATTCTCATACGCTTACCTAGACTAAGTGAACCTCTTAGGTCATGCTAGTTAGAGTTCACTTCATTACAACATTTTACCTTTTGGGAACATCATGCCTTAACCGACATATACAACATGAGCTAATGTGGAATACAGTGTCATGGAACCCTACATCAAAATAAGGCGGACTACTTTCCAAGGTAGTACCAAAATATGAACATAGCATCTATGTGGATCCACTAACTAGTATTCCTATGGGGAAACATAGTTATAGTCTCCAATCTCATGAGTACATTAGAGATCCTACCTTTCCTATGTGGGAAGGTACACTCCTCACTATATTTCACTTGGTGCTAAGCTAGAGTACCTTGTTGAAATGTCTTTGACTCTTTATCAAACATCATATCTTTAGGTCATAGTTTCTATCCCTGATATAATCACCATATATCTCAATAGGAATTGCATGAGTATTGTCTTTTCATTTCAATTCGCACATGTTAGGTTAGCACATTTATATATCACATTATATTAAGGCACATTGGGAAATTATTACCATCCTTATAACATTTACATCTTAGCCAACAACTCAAAAGCCATAATTCAAGACATTCTAATTCAACATCGTACCAACCCTAATCAATCTTATCATAAGGTATACTTTAATATAACTTCATCACCAAACACAAGTAATCATAATTGAAGTAAAGAATTGAGATCACAAGACTTACCCCAATCTCCTTCACAAGCCATCGTCAAGGTTTTACCATTAACCATCCAATTCAACCCAACAATGGGTTTAATATCATCACACAATAGTAATCAACACAATAACGGAGTCCATTGAATCACTACACAATAATTCATCACTAGTTCATAGCGTAGGGTTAGGGACTTGGGTCAAATTCGTGAACTATTTCACAACCTAGATTAATTCATCAAGAAATAGCATAATTCAATTATACTACATCATAATCTACTCTTAATTATCTAAAGAAATCATAAACAAAGCAATGTAGAAAGTCAAATTCGTAGTAGAAGAAAACCCACTTGAAATTCATCTTTCTGAAATCAATTTGTAGGAAATATTTGAGGAAAGGAATCCCAAAGGTGAAAGGAATATCATACCTTGTCAACTGATAGAGAATGATGAAGAAAAGCCCCTTCTTGCAGCCCTTATATCTTCACCTAGACTTCAATAGAGTTTTTCTATTTGAGAGAGACAAAGAAGAGAGAAGGAAGATAAATTTGGGTTTTGGGAATTATTAGGGTTGGGTTTGTTTAATTAGGTTAGGGTCTTTATATAAGTCATTAACAAACTTAATCAGACCTCCCATAATGTAACTTCCCTCAAATTGAGCTAGGTTGAACTATAGCCTAACATGGGTCTCATGATGTTTTAAAGTCATAAACAAGTTAATAATAGTGTTCTTAGACAGTATATAAAGTTTAGAAGTTCGGAAACTAGTCGAAGTTGAATGAGTGTGTCCTAGTGTTTTATAATGATGTTTTGAGGATGAAATTGTATATCGATGGTTCCTACGCGTAGCCTTACATGCAAAGGGTTGAAATGTCTGAGAACGACGCACTGGAGATCAACCAAAGGGTCCCCAAAGAGGACCCAATTATAGGACAGCCAAGCTACCACGCCAGCCAGATTATGGTGGTGGTTGCGCGTCGTGCAGCTGACACAGAGTGGGCAAAATTCTTTCTCTGCAACGCGGGGCTGTCACAAACCATTCTGTCTCAAAATTTTCCAGAAACAAGATTTGAAAATGCCTCCGCGACGCCCAGTAAACTCCCAAATTTGGCCGCGTCATTTTAAAGTCAAATTTAAATTGGTTAAATTCTCCAATAATTGAAGGGGTCTTTTGGGTAATTTGGAGATGAATTATTTACAGTTATTGAACCTTTTTATACCCCTAAACTCACCAATTATAGCTAAACCCTCAACTCAAAACAAAACCTCTCCATTCTTCTAGTCAAAACCTCCATTGTTGAAGCTTGGGAGCTCTAAGGAAGAAAATAGATTTCTAAAATTTTTCTCCATCAATCTTGTGGGCTTTTAATCATAATTAAGTTATGGTTCTTCATCCTTGTATCTTTCTTCAAGGAGTCAATTCCAATGATTTTTCAAAGATGATAAAAATATGAATTCTCCAATTTTGTGATCTAGCCATGGGTTCTTGCATAAAATATTTTGAATCATTGTATTATGATTGAATTGATGTTAATTTGATGATTTTAACCTAAAAACTCTATGAACCCATGCAAACCATGCAATCCTAGTTTTGACTATTTTATGGGTGAAGTTATCATGTCTTAAACTATTGAATTCTTGTATAGTTTGAGTAGGGCTATTGAATAATGATAGTATCATGTTAAAATTGTTAGTATACTTCCCTAAATGCATAGATCTATGTTGACTTATCTTTGATTCATTGTCTATTATATGTATTGAATTGAATTGGTGATCATGACCATGGGTAAGGGCCTTTAGGTATTGTGTTGGATGCTTTAGCTATGGATTAAAGTGGATTGGTGGTACGCTGCCCTAATTCTGTTTATATTATGTAATTTAGTCTTGAAATATGTTGTGATTTGTATGGTCCACTTATGGTGGTGGTGTTATGTGTTTTACTTATGAATTTTGTGCCCTCGTCGGCGTTACTTTATGCACTATGATGATCATATCCTTGTCGGCATTACTTGATATATTATAATGATTTTTGTAGTTGATTTATGTGGAGTATGATCGTATCGATTTACTTGTGAGTAATGTGAAAGTATGTGTTCTTATATTGACATTAGGTGATCATGTTAGAGTATGACTATGTCTTTATGTGTGTAGTGTTAGGGTTGATGCATGATTCTTCCTATATGGTTATATGAGTCTTATGATGGTTATATTGAATGTTCTATAGTAGTGTATAGGGTGACCTATGGTTGAATTGGATGTGCCTATGTGCTTCTTAAGTGACATGCTATATGTGATAAAGTGATGTATTGAGGTGTCTTGTTGTGGTCGACTTGTGTGCCTTACTTGATGCATGTATAAGGTGAATATGATGTCTTGACTTAGTATGGTAAAGATCCTTAGTCTTATATATGTGATGGACATGTGGCCTTGAACATAGTGAGAAGGTCAAGTTATGTGGAACCCTCAACCTAGTTGAGAGGTAATGATATCCTTAAAGTTGAAAGTCGTAATGGTATCCTTCTTGTGTGAATGGTGGACTTAAGGTTGGTTGGTTGGAATGGCATAAAATCATCCTTAGGAAAGTCATTGGTCTATCCTCTTAGCCATTGTAGGTAGCCTTAGTGGACCCTCTTTGGTAAGGTGAAATGTGATTAGGTTATGAACTAGATATGAAACCTCTTCATGTGATTCTTTATGTGAAATAATCTATGAGAAAAAAGGCTAGTACCTAGTGAGTATGGTTTGGGAAGTTTCTCTATATAATTTTACATTAGAGAACAATGAAACCCTTCATATTCCTTAACCATGTGCCTATATGGGATATGTCCAAGTTCTACCATTGGCAAGTAGGACACCCTCATCAGAGTAGGTTACAACTACGAATTCAATGCTTAGCTACAATGGCCTATGTCGGTTATTGCCTATTCTCATCATATGATATACCTACTAGTCTTTGAGAAGTTCTATTAAGTTTAGGTGGTGGTATGGGACGCTACCTGGACATTGCACCCTTAGACTTTGAAGATGTTAGTGAGTGAGTCCCTAGGTCTTCTCCAATACCATTACTTTAATGTCCTTATGTGATTATGTGATGAATGTCTCTTAAATGAACTAATGGAGTAATGACTTAAGATTAGAAAGCATGTAAATGAATAACTACCTAATCGAGGGTAACTTTAAAGATTGTCTAGTTAAATAAACGATGGTCTCTTTATGTCTTACCTAGGGAAATCTTAAAAATGACTCTAGATAGGAAAGTTGGTTGATAAATTAGACATTATCTAAACAAAGGAAGTTTTAAGGATTATTTAGGTAATCTTGGAGAGGGAGTATGGGCGTTCTCTTCTCGAATTACTTAAGTAAGTCATTCGATAACGTTGGTGAGGAGAATGTCATATTATGTATGGTATGTTATGTTTTGGTGTATTGTAAGTGTGTGTATCTCATTATAGGTAGTCCTAAGGATCGTTTAGGTTTGCTTAGAGAGGGTGAATGGGTGGTCTCTCTTTGTCTTACTTAAGTGAGTCTTAGGATAGCTTTTAGTGAGAAGGTTGCATGTAAATGGGTTCACTGTAAAGCTTGAATTATTTAACTGTAACTTGTCATGGTTTACTGTAATAATTCTTAAAATATGGTAAATTACTTATATGATGTCTTATGTGTTTCTAAGGTGTTAAATGTTGTTCTTATGCTTATACTATGATGTTTTAGTCAAAAAGAACATATTTCCATTCAATGTCCGTTATCATGATTTTTTGCATTAAGCCATACTTAGTACATATATTTGTACTAATTCCATACTTTTATCTATCTGTAAAGTGATTCATAGATGAAGGGATTTTTGGGAGAAAATCTTGAATTATAGAATCTTTCAAGCAAGGTTGAAGTATGTCCTCATTTGTCTTGAGGTCATCACTATCATAGAGTTTCTTTTATTAAAGCATTGTGATAGACTTAGTAGTACTATATTTCGATTGTATGTGCCGTGTCCCAAGTATATTTTGAGTCCAAGATTTGATGATATGAGATTTAGTGTTTCTTTGGTTTATATGAAAGTGATTTTGAATGACTATTCGAATGTTGTGAAAAGTTTTAATTCCGCACTACTTTTCATATATGTTTATGCAATGAATAATACAAAAGGGATTGTACAAGACCTCCGAGAGGTCAAGTACGCCGTGTTCCGATTCAAGAATGTCCTAACTTCTAGGGGGTACTCTCGGGTCGTTACACTTAATCTCTTACAATTTAACTAACCACCTTATTAATTTAATTAAACCAACTAAAATGAGGTACCAAAACAGTGACCTGACCTACAAGACCCCGACTGACGGGGCTGTAGGTCAGTCGACTGCCAAGCCTCCCTCCGTGCTGCTCATCCGTGGTTTGCAACAGAGTTTGCTCCAAACATGTCCTTGGCCAAAATGACTGAGTGTTGGTCGACGGAGGCATTGAATCCTCGTCAATCCAACCACGCTTCATCGACTGTGGTCGTAGGTGAGCACTATCCAATAGACAACTTTTTGCCAAATTGCAAGGGTCCTCTCAAGGACCCTTGGTTGGTCCTTGGGCAGTCGTACCCGGACGTTTCAACTATAAACCAACTCTAATACGTGTTAGACACCTTACCACCATATTTCATTGAATTCTGACTCCTAAAACCTTGTCAAATAGGTTAAGGCACACTAGCACCTCTTGAACCAGTTTCAAGACGTCATGGATGTTTCTTGACGCTTTGATTCTAACACTTTCTGAATGACTTATATAAATTATATTTGTCCTTAAAAAAATGTTACTACTCTTAGACTTTCATGTTAGGCTCTAGACTAGGCTTTAGACTTTTGGAGTATTACAACACAAGTGTCAATTATCAAATGTGGGTTTGTAAGAATTATAAACTAAAAAATTAAGATGAATAATAATACAAATATGGAGACGGGATTCTTGGGATGTGATAGGAATATGGGCTTCAATAAAAAACTGGGTACAATCTATTAATCGTAAATCACTATAAATTTGTGACTAAGCTAGACTTAAGTGGGGGTAAATTCTCTCTGGAGCAACTTACGATGAATCAAATTGGTTTCTCTCGAACACTGATTTGCCTAAATTACGCCCAAATTTTGCCTTAACCCAATAACTCTCTCAATATGAAAGTATAGGAGAGGGTTTAGGATTCACTCTCTACAACTGAACCCACGTCAACCCATTAAAATCGGCTATCCATTCAGATATTTTGGTCTTAAGACCTCTCCCTAAAGTAAGCCAAAGACACAAAGGTGAAATAATATTTGCAACTGTAATCCATTGAATTCATACACAATTACTAAATGAAATCACATTTAAATAGCAAATACACTATTAGTTAGCAAGACCAACCAGTAAATTCAATTCATATTCCCATAATCACACCCCAAGAATTGGGTTTTTAGTAGACATAATAAAGAGATAGAAATCATTACAAAATGGTGTTTCCATCAACTGTGTAAGATAGAGAATGGATTTACACAGGTCAAGGATGAAGATTATTCAAGACCTACTTCCAATTTTTTATAGTTGGAAACCTTCCAATTGTAAGACCCCGAAAATGCATTAAGGTGCCTAGAGCCTTACATGTGTATAAAAGGTTTTCAAAATATGTTCATTAAGTTTTTTATAGTATGTATGCTTGACTTGAGGTTATTTGGAAGTCAAACGTAAAGGGACGACCAAGACGTTCGAAAGTTAGCCTTTTAGACGTGCTAGTGTGTCCTTGTATTTTGGCCTTGTTTTCATGTGTTGTGTGGATTTGAAAGTCAGTGTAATTAACCTAGTACCTTAATAGACATGTTAAGGGTCAAAACGTCTGGGTACGACTCCCTGGTGACCACCCAAAGAGCCTTTAAGGAGGACCCAAACATTGGACAAGAGACTGCCGAAGGAAGCGAGCAAGCCATGATTTGGACTTGACCTGTGCGTCGCACACCTAGAACACACCTCACTGTCCCAAAAATTATTTGGGGAAGAATTGGGAGGCTACCCCGCGATGCGCAGCCCACTCCCAGATCCGGTTGCGTCGTTTTAAAGTCAATTTGACATGTCTAAAAGTCCCAATGAGCATGGGGGTGTTTTGGTAACTTAAAGGAACGGTTATATACTGATTTATGACTTATTTGACCCCTTTTCCAAAACAAAACCCCAACACTCAATAAGAAAATTAAAAATCGCAAATCACTCTTTTTCTCCAAATTCTCTCAAACCTCCATTGGGGGAAAACTCAAGTTCAAGCTATGGGGTGGATTTTCATGGTTTCATCTCAAATTTCTCATGGGTATTCAATAAATAAGGTATGGTGATCCTTCATCCTTTGTTATCCATTCATCTAAGGAGTCAATCAACGATTTTCAAATATGATTCAAAGACCCAAATTCCCAATTTCCAATCTAGCCATGGGTTCTTTCTCAAATTGATTTCAAAAGCATGTTTAAGATAAATTAATGATTATATACTGTTTTAAGATAAATTTTAATCCAATTGCATGATGAACCCATGTTCTCTCCAATTCTCAAATTAGCCTATGTTATGGGCATTGTGATCTTGACTTTGTATTGATTGAATTATGATTCTATCATGTTGAATTGCTTAAATGTAATGTCTAAATTGTATATTGATGGTGAATTGTTGATGAGTGATCCATGTGGATCAAGTTTTGATTGTTTTTAATGAGATCAGTCTATAATTCTCCTATCTTCTCTAGATTGCTAATCCAGATTCAATGTGATCTCGATTCTATGGTAAATTGAAGTATGATTTCCTTTATGTAATGGTTCCTTTAGCCACTTTTTATACATGTATTTTTGTTGAATTATGGGAATTGATCAATGATAATCAAAGCATGGAGGAATTGTAAGTTGTCTCTATTCTCTCTACTTTTCTTATAGAATTGCTAGTTGATGTAGCCTTGTATGGCATTGTGTGTTATGGTCCACTTATGGATGCGGTGTTACCTTATTGTTATGCTATTATGTGTTATGATCATGACTTTAAAGGCAATTGTATCTTGGAAGTGTGTTTATGATGATCACACAATGTGAAGTATTATGTCTAGTCTCCAATGCTAGTTTATGATCTAGGTTATATTGATGATGCTTCCTCTACATTCATATGAGTATGTTAGGGCTAGGTGTGGTCTACATGTTGATGTTTGAATACTCTTGTATAGTATTCTCCCTACCTATGTACCCCTATATGAATATGTTGTCTCGAGCATGATTAGGAGTCCTAGATGTAAATGATGAATCATTTTTACCTCCTATTCTATGATGGTTGGTGTGTGGTATGTAGATCCTATTACTCTATATATGAGTTGTCCATGGTTTAAGGGACTAAAATGTGTATGGTGATATTTATAAGGTGGCTGCCTTAATGTTAGGATTGTTGCTTTTATATGATCATGTTGACCAATGTACACACAGTCACACCTCATTCATGATTATCAAGTAGTATAGGTTCATGGTGTCTAATGAAAGGATAATTCTCATATGCACTAATGTCTACTACTGTAACAACCCTAATAATAAAGAGGATCAAGACTTAGGTTTTTCAAGAATGCGTGCAATTAGACCAAAGTTCACACGGATTGATACGCGTAGAACCAGACCTCAGAACCCTTACTACGACCAAGCCAACTAACTTGGGGAGTTAATTGAGCTTGGAAAGGTTGGAACCAACCATGTGAGGCTCACGAAAACGAAGATTTATTCGAAAGAGTTTTAACCGGACTCAAAAGAAGAAATTTTTAAGTTTTGAGGGTCCAAGGGTAAAATGGTCTTTTCCAGGCTAGGGGTAATATTGTAATTACCCTAGGAAATTAATTATTTAATTAATTAATTTAATTGAAGGAAGAAATTTGGGTGGGGCAACCCGAAGTGACCCATTTTCGCAAATGGGAGCCACTCGGGTTCGAGCCCCACTAGAAGCAAGGATTTAACTTGCTTTTATTTAATCTAATGAATTAACTTAATTAAATAATGAATATTAGCTGATTTAGGAAAAAGAAATCAGATTTTATTAATTATTAATCATTAATTAATTTGACTAAGTCTTACCAACAAGTCCTAGTTCTAAGAGACCACTACCTCCCATCTCCCTCTCTTTCACGTCAATCTCTCTCATTTTCACACTCTCTTCTGGCTGCCAAATGTGTGAAAGAAATCAGAAAGAAAACAAGAGTTCTTCACGCTTGAAGAATTCACACGCAAACCACAAACGAGAAAGCAATTCGATAACATTAAGCAAAACGTAATACGCTAGTCGGGTAAGGTGTGAGTTTCGGTGTTTGGACTGATTTTTGGAGAGGTTCTTGGGCAGCATTCTCATGGTTGAACAAGAAAACTAAGGTATGGGTCTTCTTACTCTTGGTCCCTTCTCAAGAGACCCCTAGGACTCAGAATATTCGGCTCAAAACTAAGGTTGTTTTCCCCGTTGCATGTCCCTGTCATTAGCTCCCAACGAATTCGTAGGTTGGTATGAATGCTGGTAGACTTAGGATTATGTGATGTTTGTGCTGGATATGAATGTGTTGGATGTACGTTAATTTATGAAAAATGACAACCCATGTATGTGTTCGAAATTATGTAAAATTATGTGCAAGTGTGTGACCATGGCAAGAGTTTCGGCCTTGTTGCTTTAATTTGTAAATGTTGTGGTTGTTAATTTACGTACACAAACTCATGAAGATCGTGATGTTCATAAAAAGGAAATGTGGCTGACTTGAATAAGGATTTTATAGCCAATAAATTCTATGGAAGATGCACTTAAAAATACGTTGAAGTGGATTCATGAACGAAATTTTGAACTAAGTAAAACATCGATGTTATGAGTTAAAAGTGACTAACTTTCTAGCATTTTACAAGTTAGTTTTAGACTAAAGTTTAATGCATAAGAATCTGTAAATTTAGTTTAAAATAAAAGAATGAGGCCACTAGGAATTGAACCCGTGACCTCATCCTTGGGCGAAATAACCCACGAAATGGGTGAGGGCTGGGGGGTTCGATCCTGGGTATGGGCGAGGGAATGAAGGAGAAAAAAATTAATGAGGGGAGTGGGACTCGAACCCACCACCGCTCGGCCAGAACTCAAGAAGAACAAATAAAAAGAAAAAAAAAAGGATGTGAGGCGTGGGATTCGAACCCACGACCTCAAGATTGGGAATAGAGGAGGCGAAAATAAGTTTTAAAATAGGTGAGGCCGTGGGGGTTCGATCCCACGACCTCACTGTCCATGCTCTCAACTTAGAGAAAAATATTAAAATTATATGTATGGGGCTGTGGGGGTTCGAACCCACCACCTCACAGCCCCTAGCGAAAATTAAATAAAAGTAAGGAGGCTGTGGGGGTTCGAACCCACAACCTCCCTACTTGGGGCGAATTAAGGAGTAAAATAAAAGAGGTTGTGGGGGTTTGATCCCACAACTTCTTGGTTTAAGAAAAATGGGAGAATATCATGTTAATGAACAAAAAAATGGGGTTGTGGGGGCTCGAACCCACAACCCATCGGCCAAATTCAAGAAAAAGGTTAAATAGAAAAGTAATCCTTCAATGTTAATATTGTGATTTAACTTAGAGTTAAAATATTATGAATATTAGAATAAAAATCAATTAAAAATATAAATGATATCCAATTGATTCAAGACTTGGGTTTCCTTGCCCAAATTTCCGTTTGATACATAAGTCATACGTGAACAAATTATCCAAGATTAATGCCACCTACTTAGATCGAAATCAAAGTCTTGGTATATATACAAGATACATAAGTCTTGTACTATGAAATCTTAGGAATGTATGAGTCACATAATGAACTACGAATGAAGCCTCATGGCTTGTATGTATAGACACATAAGTCTAACATACGTTCAAAAGTAAGTGAACCTAAGATGTATGAAATGAAATGATGAACCCTAGAGGGGTTAAGTATGAGTGTAAGATACACTAAATGGCCAAGTGCATTGGCATAAGACGAAATGAACATTCACGTAATAAGAGGTGAATAACTATGAAAAGTCAAGGTGCTAATAATGACGAACGTGGTGACAACATGATACGAGGCTAATGTAAATGATGAGAGCAATCTCAAATGAGCCTAAGTAAATGTTACCAATATGTATTCACCTATGAGAGTGTAAGATAATGAAGAGACCAGTCTCTATGAACACTCTAATGAGAGTATTGAGCTTAACACACTTAATACGAATGATGAGATGAGAAATCATCTAATGAGCTATGATGTCCTCATACTAGATGTCAGATTCCATGACGTATGAGATGAATGAAATGGAACTTTATACTGAGCACCGATATACTAGCTATGAGTGGTGATGCCTTCTTTCGGGAAGGGCGAAGGTTCACGTAGCTCTCATGAGATGAGACTCTCCGGCTTGCCGGGTATGGGTCTCCTTATATCTCCTAGTCTTCAAACCTATACTGCCAATATAGGGATCTAGCGGGGTTAAATTCCCATGTACGCTAGCATGTTATTGGATCACTTTGGCGGGTTATTCCACCTCGTTTTGGTGTGGGGGAGGCACTGGATTTCAAGATGCTCACATGATCTATGTCGGTTAAAGTTAAAGTTCCCAATGAATGAATGAGACCAGCCTCAAATGATGCACATAATGAAATGAATGAATACCAAAGGTGTTAGGATAGGATAATCAAAAGGTGAGTTAGATTCAAGTAATGACATTAGGTCATTCTTGGTCATTGTACAACGAACCTAATGAAAGTCTTAAACTACATCCTAGGTATAACTGGTGATTTTAATGGACTATGAATGAAAAGAAATGGAGTACGTATGAATGAATGAAGCAGACTCTGTGTTTGCTAACGAAGGCTCCCAGTTGAGGTCCCATATGTTGAGCCCTCTTTTCTGGGATGTCTTAATGTCAAGTCCATGATTCCAAGGTCTCATGGCATATGAATGAATTATATGAACGAAGTTATGTGCTACATGAAAAATGTACTGTATGCTATATGATGTGTGCTATGTGTAAATGTTATGTGCTGCGTGCAAATGTGAAAAGTATGATGATGTATGTTATTCTCATGGCATAACTTTCCTATTCCAAATCTGGAAAGCTCACTGACTTTCCTAATCCAAATTTGGAAAGATCATTTACTTTCCTAATCCAAATTAGGAAACTTTCCAAATCTCAATTTGGCAAGTCCACTGACTTGACTTCCAAAAATCATGTTGTTAGGAAAAAGCCATTCTTTCTCATGCATGTCCTTGGTGTGTGCTTGCATATACCCATACTTAGTACAAGTGTGTACTAACCCCATACAAACTATACTATTTTAGGTGCAGGCACAGGTGGACGGTAGAGCTACAGGATCATCGCTGCAGTTATCCGGACGTCCAGCATTCATCCGGCTTTGGTAGGTCCTCATGCTTTCGAGGATGCTACTATTTTATGTTCTAGCTTAGTTTAGGAGTTGAGCTAGTGGAGTATGTTCCACTAGCAATTCTTTCTTATTTTATTGAGACTATGTATTGGGCCATTTTGGCAATTATACAATTATGTTTATTGAACTATTCCTTTCAGTTGCTTATCTCTTAATGTTAGATGGTTGATGGCGAACAATTACGTATTAATTAGAATGTTTTTATAAGTATGTTAGGAAACAAAAAATTTCAAATTTTCCGCTAAAATTAACCTATGTAAAGTAAGAATAACGTAAGTAGGCTTGTCTGCGACCTCTGAGAGGTCAAGGACGCGGGTCTCGTCTGGGGTCTCGATTCCAGTCGTGACAAAATTGGTATCAGAGCACTAGGTTAAATTACGAAAATAATAAGTTCACATCAACCACATTGAGTAGTTTCTAAGTCATGGTAGTAAAGTGCACCACTATCCTGGATTAGAAACTGCATGATGCGTAGGAAAATTTCCCTTCTTCTGATCTTATCGTGCTTTTCTGAATGTCTGAATTCTTGGTGTTATGAGCATTTCTAACATCAATCTTTTTTTTTTCCAAAAAATGAACACTATGAGAGGAAATGGTCAGAGGAGAGGAGGAGCAGCTGATGAGGGTAACCGAGTTCCACCCCAGGCTCCAACTGAAGGAGTGGCTATGCCAGCTAATCCAGCTGGGATGACTGATGCTGAGGTGAGGGCATCTCTGGCCCAGATGGCACAGGCCATTACTATGCAAGCCCAGGCTATAACTGCCCAGGTCAACAGACAGAATGTTCAGAGGGAGAACCCACCGGTTCGTAGCATAGCTGACAGGCTGAGGGATTTCACGAGGATGAACCTCCCATTTTCACAGGGGTTAAGACATCGGAGGATCCTCAAGAGTGTATAGATGAGGTGCATAAGATTCTGGTGGCTATAGGGGCCACAGATATTGAGAAGGCTGGGCTGGCTTCCTATCAGCTCAAGGATGTTGCACAGACTTGGTGCAAGATGTGGCAAGATAGCCGTGTCTTAGTTGGAGTACCAGTCACATGGGAGCTGTTCAAGACAGCATTTCTGGAGAGATTCTTTCCCAGGGAGATGAGGGAGGCCAAGGTTGAGGAATTTATCAACCTCAAACAAGGCTCCATGACAGTCAGAGAGTATTCCCTGAAGTTTGTTAAGCTGTCAAGGTATGTTGAATTTTTTTTTTCTTTCCTAAGTATTTAATAGCAAGAATAAGGATAATACTGAACCTTGTTGAAATCTCCCAGGTATGCTACTTCCCTGGTTTCTAACAGCAGGGATGAGATGAGCAGGTTCCTCATAGGAATCAATGTAGACTTGGAGGAGGAGTCTCGATCTGCTATGCTCCATGATAATATGGATCTTTCCAGGTTGATGGTGCATGTCCAGCAGGTAGAGGACAGCCGCAGAAAGAGAGGTGTTCGTGATACTAGGAGGACTAGGCCTCAAGATCACACAGTACCCAGTCACGGAGGCCACAGGAACAACTTTGGCGTCTGTGAGTAGCCAAGGTTCAAAAAGGGGCAACAGAGTTCTGGGAATTGTAATCCTCAGAGGAGTGCTACACCTAAAGGAGGCAGACCTGAGCCCAAGAAGGGAAATGGAGGTGAGATGCAGCGTACTAAGAAGAATTGTGCTAAGTGTGGCCGAGCTCACATTGGAGAGTGCAGACAGGGCACTAATGCCTGCTTTGGTTGTGGTAAGAGTGGACACATGGTCAGAGACTGCCCACAAAACAGAGGTCAGGCTGGAGGTAATACTCAGCCTAGGCCTAATCCACAGGGTGCAGCAGCAGCCGAACCTCCTAAGAGGAACAGGTTCTATGCCCTGAAAGGCAGAGAGGAGCAGGAGAAGTCCGCTGATGTGGTCACAGGTATGCTGCAAGTGTTCTTAACTTCTGTTTATGCTTTACTTGATCCAGCGTCTACACTTTCCTTTGTAACTCCTCTGCTTGCTCTTACTTTTGAGGTATTGCCTGAAGTTCTACATGATCCTGTAGTGGTTAGTACACCTTTAGGAGAGAATGTAAGAACTGATAGAGTATACAAGGATTGCCCAATAGTTGTGAGTGGTAAAACTATGTGTGCAAACCTGGTTGAGTTACCCATGCATGATTTTGATGTTATTCTTGGCATGGATTGTCTTCACAGTTGTTATGCTTACTTGGACTGTCGTAGTAGAGTGGTGAGATATCGCTTTCCTAATGAAGAAGAGTTAGTCCCCTTGATTTCTAACCTTAAGGCCAATAAAATGATGTCCAAGGGGTTATTGTGTCATCTAGTGAGTGTTAATGACTTAGATCATGACATTCCTTCCATAGACTCAGTACCTGTAGTGAATAAGTTCTTAGATGTGTTTCTTGATGATTTACCTGGAGTCCCTCCCCTTCGGGAGATTGACTTTGGTATCGATTTAGAACCCGATACTAAACCAATCTCAATTCCTCCTTACAGAATCGCTCCAGCTGAACTCAAAGAGTTGAAATTGCAGTTAAAAGATCTCACTGACAAGGGTTTCATTCAGCCGAGCATATCCCCTTGGGGCGCTCCAGTGTTGTTTGTAAGAAGAAAGATGGAACCCTTAGAATGTGTATCGATTATCGGCAGCTCAACAAAGTCACTATATAGAATAAGTATCCACTCCCCAGAATAGATGATTTGTTCGATCAACTCCAAGGGTCTAGTTTCTTCTCTAAGATTGATCTTCGTTTAGGGTATCATCAACTTAGGGTTAGGGATGGAGATATCCCAAAGACAGCCTTTCGTACCCGCTATGGTCACTATGAGTTTTTAGTCATGTCATTTGGTCTCACGAATGCACCTGCTGCATTTATGGATCTCATGAACAGGGTCTTCCGTGAATACCTTGACTCTTTCGTCATAGTATTCATTGATGACATTCTCATCTACTCCAAGACCAAGGAAGAGCATGAACAGCATTTGAGACTAACCTTGCAGGTACTTAGACAGCATCAGTTATATGCCAAATTTAGCAAATGTGAATTCTGGCTGAGATCAGTGACCTTCCTGGGTCATGTTGTGTCCAATCAGGGCGTGGAGGTGGATCCCAGAAAGACTGAGGCTGTGAAGAACTAGCCAAAGCCTCTTACTCCCACTGACATCCGTAGCTTTTTGGGATTGGCTGGTTACTACCGCAGGTTTGTGGAGGGCTTTTCTTCCATTGCTGCCCCATTGACAGCTTTGACTAAGAAGAAGGCCAAGTTTGAATGGACGGAGACTAGTGAGAAGAGTTTCCAGGAGCTCAAGGACAGACTCACTTCAGCCCCGGTGCTTACTTTGCCTAAGTGTGGTGAGAATTACACTGTTTATTGTGATGATCTAGGGTTAGTTTGGGTTGTGTTCTTATGCAGGTTGGTAAGGTGATAGCCTATGCATCCAGACAGCTCAGGGTTCATGAGAAGAATTATCCCACTCATGATCTGGAGTTGGTAGCTGTGGTGTTTGCACTGAAGCTGTGGAGGCATTATATGTATGGAGTACATGTAGATGTGTTCACAGACCATAAGAGTCTCCAGTACGTGTTCACACAGAGGGAGTAGAATCTACGTCAGCGGAGGTGGCTGGAGCTGTTGAAGGATTATGACATGAATGTGCACTACCATCCAGGTAAGACTAATGTTGTAGCTGATGCTTTGAGCAGGATGAGCATGGGAAGTACAGCTCACGTTGAGGATGAGAAGAAGGAGCTGGTGAAAGATGTACACAGACTGGCCAGACTGGGTGTGCGTTTGGTTGACTCCACTAGTGGGGATGTTTCAGTTCATCCTAGTTCTGAATCATCCTAGGTAGTTGAAGTCAAGCAGGGTCAGCATCTAGATCCCGTGTTGATGGAGTTGAAGGACTCAGTGCTGATGAAAGAATGAGTCTTTTGCTTTGGGAGGTGATGGTATACTTAGGTACCAGGACAGGCTGTGTGTGCCAGAGGTGGATGATTTGCGGACCAGGATTTTTGCAGAGGCCCATGGTTCCAGATATTCTAAAAATCCAGGTTCCACCAAGATGTATCATGATCTCAAGCAGATTTATTTGTGGGATGGCATGAAGAAGGACATTGCAGAATATGTGGCCAAGTGTCCTAATTGTCAGCAAGTTAAGGCAGAGCATCTTAAGTTTGGTGGTCTGACGCAGATTATTGAGGTTCCGACTTGGAAATGGGAGGCCATTAATATAGACTTCGTGGTTGGGCTTCCAAGGACTAGGAGGCAGTATGACTCTATATGGGTTATTGTGGATATATTGACTAAGTCTGCCCACTTTATCCCTGTGAAGTCTACTTACAGAGCCGAGGATTATGCGAGACTCTACATTGATGAGATTGTGAGATGGCATGGGATTCCCTTGTCTATTATTTTAGATAGAGGAGCTCAGTTTACTTCTTATTTCTGGAGATCCTTCCAGAAGAGCTTGGGCACGCAGGTGAAGCTTAGCACTGCCTTTCAGCCTCAGACAGATGGGCAGGCAGAGCGCACCATACAGACATTGGAGGATATGTTGAGGGCGTGTGTGATTGACTTCAGAGGTGACTGGGATGACCATCTGCCTTTGATAGAGTTCTCGTATAATATAACTATCACTCCAGCATTGGGATGGCACCGTTTGAGGCATTGTATGGTAGGAGGTGTAGATCTCCAGTTGGGTGGTTCGAGGTTGGAGAGTCATCCATTTTGGGGCCGGAGATCATTCATGAGGCCTTAGAGAAGGTCAGAATGATTAGGGACAGGTTGACTACTGCGTACAGTCGGCAGAAGTCATATGCTGATATTAGGAAGCGGACTTTAGAGTTTGATGTTGGTGACCAGGTTTACTTGAAAATATCGCCTATGAAAGGGGTGATGAGATTTAGTAGGAAAGGGAAGCCAAGTCCGAGGTATGTTGGGCCATATGAGATCCTACAGCGTGTGGGTGAGGTGGCCTATGAGTTGGCATTGCCTGCAGAATTAGCTTCTGTTCATCCAGTCTTTCATGTATCTATGTTGAAGAAGTGCCTAGGCGATCCAGCATCAATCTTACCTGTGGAAGGTTTGGGGGTTGGTGAAGACTTGTCTTATGAGGAGGTATCGGTCGAAATCTTAGACAGACAGGTCAAACGGCTGAGGAACAAGGAGATTGCCACAGTGAAGGTATTGTGGAGAAATCATCTTGTTGAGGGTGCCACGTGGGAAGCTGAGGCCGACATGAGGGCCCGCTACCCTCACCTGTTCAGCTCTTGAGGTTAGACTTTATACTCTTAAACCTATGTTTCCTTACCTCCCCGTATTTTGTTGCTATTGATTGACTGTGGATAGTGCTTTTATTATGATCCGACTGGCATTACAACGTGAAGTAGTAGTAAGGGGGGGGATAATGTAACAACCCTAAAAATAAAGAGGATCAAGACTTAGGTTTTTCAAGAATGCGTGCAATTAGACCAAGGTTCACACGGATTGATACGCGTAGAACCAGACCTCAGAGCCCTTACTACGACCAAGCCAACTAACTTGGGGAGTTAATTGAGCTTGGAAAGGTTGTAACCAACCATGTGAGGCTCACGAAAACGAAGATTTAATCGGAAGAGTTTTTACCGGACTCAAAAGAAGAAATTTTTAAGTTTTGAGGGTCCAAGGGTAAAATGGTCTTTTCCAGGCTAGGGGTAATATTGTAATTACCCTGGGAAATTAATTATTTAATTAATTAATTTAATTGAAGGAAGAAATTCGGGTGGGGCAACCCGAAGTGACCCATTTTCGCAAATGGGAGCCACTCGGGTTCGAGCCCCACTAGAAGCAAGGATTTAACTTGCTTTTATTTAATTTAATGAATTAACTTAATTAAATAATGAATATTAGCTGATTTAGGAAAAAGAAATCAGATTTTATTAATTATTAATTATTAATTAATTTGACTAAGTCTTACCAACAAATCCTAGTTCTAAGAGACCACTACCTCCCATCTCCCTCTCTTTCACGTCAATCTCTCTCATTTTCACACTCTCTTTTGGCTGTCAAACGTGAGAAATAAATCAGAAAGAAAACAAGAGTTCTTCATGCTTGAAGAATTCACACGCAAACCACAAACGAGAAAGCAATTCGATAACGTTAAGCAAAACGTAATACGCTAGTCTGGTAAGGTGTGAGTTTCGGTGTTTGGACTGATTTTTGGAGAGGTTCTTGGGCAGCATTCTCGTGGTTGAACAAGAAAACTAAGGTATGTGTCTTCTTACTCTTGGTCCCTTTCCCAAGAGACCCCTAGGACTCAGAATATTCGGCTCAAAACTAAGGTTGTTTTCCCCGTTGCGTGTCCCTGTCATTAGCTCCCAACGAATTCGTAGGATGGTATGAATGCTGGTAGATTTAGGATTATGTGATGTTTGTGCTGGATATGAATGTGTTGGATGTACGTTAATTTATGAAAAATGACAACCCATGTATGTGTTGGATGTACGTTAATTTATGAAAAATGACAACCCATGTATGTGTTCGGAATTATGTAAAATTATGTGCAAGTGTGTGACCATGGCAAGAGTTTCGGCCTTGTTGCTTTAATTTGTAAATGTTGTGGTTGTTAATTTACGTACACAAACTCATGAAGATCGTGATGTTCATAAAAAGGAAATGTGGCTGACTTGAATAAGGATTTTATGGCCAATAAATGCTATGAAAGATGCACTTAAAAGTACGTTGAAGTGGATTCATGAACGAAATTTTGAACTAAGTAAAACATTGATGTTATGAGTTAAAAGTGACTAAATTCTCTAGCATTTTACAAGTTAGTTTTAGACTAAAGTTTAATGCATAAGAATCTGGAAATTTAGTTTAAAATAAAAGAATGAGGCCACTAGGAATTGAACCCCTGACCTCATCCTTGGGCGAAATAACCCACGAAATGGGTGAGGGCTGGGGGGGTTCGATCCTGGGTATGGCCGAGGGAATGAAGGAGAAACAAATTAATGAGGGGAGTGGGATTCGAACACACCACCCCTCGGCCAGAACTCAAGAAGAACAAAAATAAAGAAAAAGAAAAGGATGTGAGGCGTTGGATTCGAACCCACGACCTCAAGATTGGGAATAGAGGAGGCGAAAATAAGTTTTAAAATAGGTGAGGCCGTGGGGGTTCGATCCCACGACCTCACTGTCCATGCTCTCAACTTAGAGAAAAATATTAAAATTATATGTATGGGGCTGTGGGGGTTCGAACCCACNGAGTAGGTTACAACTACGAATTCAATGCTTAGCTACAATGGCCTATGTCGGTTATTGCCTATTCTCATCATATGATATACCTACTAGTCTTTGAGAAGTTCTATTAAGTTTAGGTGGTGGTATGGGACGCTACCTGGACATTGCACCCTTAGACTTTGAAGATGTTAGTGAGTGAGTCCCTAGGTCTTCTCCAATACCATTACTTTAATGTCCTTATGTGATTATGTGATGAATGTCTCTTAAATGAACTAATGGAGTAATGACTTAAGATTAGAAAGCATGTAAATGAATAACTACCTAATCGAGGGTAACTTTAAAGATTGTCTAGTTAAATAAACGATGGTCTCTTTATGTCTTACCTAGGGAAATCTTAAAAATGACTCTAGATAGGAAAGTTGGTTGATAAATTAGACATTATCTAAACAAAGGAAGTTTTAAGGATTATTTAGGTAATCTTGGAGAGGGAGTATGGGCGTTCTCTTCTCGAATTACTTAAGTAAGTCATTCGATAACGTTGGTGAGGAGAATGTCATATTATGTATGGTATGTTATGTTTTGGTGTATTGTAAGTGTGTGTATCTCATTATAGGTAGTCCTAAGGATCGTTTAGGTTTGCTTAGAGAGGGTGAATGGGTGGTCTCTCTTTGTCTTACTTAAGTGAGTCTTAGGATAGCTTTTAGTGAGAAGGTTGCATGTAAATGGGTTCACTGTAAAGCTTGAATTATTTAACTGTAACTTGTCATGGTTTACTGTAATAATTCTTAAAATATGGTAAATTAGTTATATGATGTCTTATGTGTTTCTAAGGTGTTAAATGTTGTTCTTATGCTTATACTATGATGTTTTAGTCAAAAAGAACATATTTCCATTCAATGTCCGTTATCATATTTTTTGCATTAAGCCATACTTAGTACATATATTTGTACTAATTCCATACTTTTATCTATCTGTAAAGTGATTCATAGATGAAGGGATTTTTGGGAGAAAATCTTGGATTATAGAATCTTTCAAGCAAGGTTGAAGTATGTCCTCATTTGTCTTGAGGTCATCACTATCATAGAGTTTCTTTTATTAAAGCATTGTGATAGACTTAGTAGTACTATATTTCGATTGTATGTGCCGTGTCCCAAGTATATTTTGAGTCCAAGATTTGATGATATGAGATTTAGTGTTTCTTTGGTTTATATGAAAGTGATTTTGAATGACTATTCGAATGTTGTGAAAAGTTTTAATTCCGCACTACTTTTCATATATGTTTATGCAATGAATAATACAAAAGGGATTGTACAAGACCTCCGAGAGGTCAAGTACGCCGTGTTCCGATTCAAGAATGTCCTAACTTCTAGGGGGTACTCTCGGGTCGTTACACTTAACCTCTTACAATTTAACTAACCACCTTATTAATTTAATTAAACCAACTAAAATGAGGTACCAAAACAGTGACCTGACCTACAAGACCCCGACTGACGGGGCTGTAGGTCAGTCGACTGCCAAGCCTCCCTCCGTGCTGCTCATCCGTGGTTTGCAACAGAGTTTGCTCCAAACATGTCCTTGGCCAAAATGACTGAGTGTTGGTCTACGGAGGCATTGAATCCTCGTCAATCCAACCACGCTTCATCGACTGTGGTCGTAGGTGAGCATTATCCAATAGACAACTTTTTGCCAAATTGCAAGGGTCCTCTCAAGGACCCTTGGTTGGTCCTTGGGCAGTCGTACCCGGACGTTTCAACTATAAACCAACTCTAATACGTGTTAGACACCTTACCACCATATTTCATTGAATTCTGACTCCTAAAACCTTGTCAAATAGGTTAAGGCACACTAGCACCTCTTGAACCAGTTTCAAGACGTCATGGATGTTTCTTGACGCTTTGATTCTAACACTTTCTGAATGACTTATATAAATTATATTTGTCCTTAAAAAAATGTTACTACTCTTAGACTTTCATGTTAGGCTCTAGACTAGGCTTTAGACTTTTGGAGTATTACAACACAAGTGTCAATTATCAAATGTGGGTTTGTAAGAATTATAAACTAAAAAATTAAGATGAATAATAATACAAATATGGAGACGGGATTCTTGGGATGTGATAGGAATATGGGCTTCAATAAAAAACTGGGTACAATCTATTAATCGTAAATCACTATAAATTTGTGACTAAGCTAGACTTAAGTGGGGGTAAATTCTCTCTGGAGCAACTTACGATGAATCAAATTGGTTTCTCTCGAACACTGATTTGCCTAAATTACGCCCAAATTTTGCCTTAACCCAATAACTCTCTCAATATGAAAGTATAGGAGAGGGTTTAGGATTCACTCTCTACAACTGAACCCACGTCAACCCATTAAAATCGGCTATCCATTCAGATATTTTGGTCTTAAGACCTCTCCCTAAAGTAAGCCAAAGACACAAAGGTGAAATAATATTTGCAACTGTAATCCATTGAATTCATACACAATTACTAAATGAAATCACATTTAAATAGCAAATACACTATTAGTTAGCAAGACCAACCAGTAAATTCAATTCATATTCCCATAATCACACCCCAAGAATTGGGTTTTTAGTAGACATAATAAAGAGATAGAAATCATTACAAACTAGTGTTTCCATCAACTGTGTATGATAGAGAATGGATTTACACAGGTCAAGGATGAAGATTATTCAAGACCTACTTCCAATTTTTTATAGTTGGAAACCTTCCAATTGTAAGACCCCGAAAATGCATTAAGGTGCCTAGAGCCTTACATGTGTATAAAAGGTTTTCAAAATATGTTCATTAAGTTTTTTATAGTATGTATGCTTGACTTGAGGTTATTTGGAAGTCAAACGTCAAGGGACGACCAAGACGTTCGAAAGTTAGCCTTTTAGACGTGCTAGTGTGTCCTTGTATTTTGGCCTTGTTTTCATGTGTTGTGTGGATTTGAAAGTCAGTGTAATTAACCTAGTACCTTAATAGACATGTTAAGGGTCAAAACGTCTGGGTACGACTCCCTGGTGACCACCCGAAGAGCCTTTAAGGAGGACCCAAACATTGGACAAGAGACTGCCGAAGGAAGCGAGCAAGCCATGATTTGGACTTGACCTGTGCGTCGCACACCTAGAACACACCTCACTGTCCCAAAAATTATTTGGGGAAGAATTGGGAGGCTACCCCGCGATGCGCAGCCCACTCCCAGATCCGGTTGCGTCGTTTTAAAGTCAATTTGACATGTCTAAAAGTCCCAATGAGCATGGGGGTGTTTTGGTAACTTAAAGGAACGGTTATATACTGATTTATGACTTATTTGACCCCTTTTCCAAAACAAAACCCCAACACTCAATAAGAAAATTAAAAATCGCAAATCACTCTTTTTCTCCAAATTCTCTCAAACCTCCATTGGGGGAAAACTCAAGTTCAAGCTATGGGGTGGATTTTCATGGTTTCATCTCAAATTTCTCATGGGTATTCAATAAATAAGGTATGGTGATCCTTCATCCTTTGTTATCCATTCATCTAAGGAGTCAATCAACGATTTTCAAATATGATTCAAAGACCCAAATTCCCAATTTCCAATCTAGCCATGGGTTCTTTCTCAAATTGATTTCAAAAGTATGTTTAAGATAAATTAATGATTATATACTGTTTTAAGAAAAATTTTAATCCAATTGCATGATGAACCCATGTTCTCTCCAATTCTCAAATTAGCCTATGTTATGGGCATTGTGATCTTGACTTTGTATTGATTGAATTATGATTCTATCATGTTGAATTGCTTAAATGTAATGTCTAAATTGTATATTGATGGTGAATTGTTGATGAGTGATCCATGTGGATCAAGTTTTGATTGTTTTTAATGAGATCAGTCTATAATTCTCCTATCTTCTCTAGATTGCTAATCCAGATTCAATGTGATCTAGATTCTATGGTAAATTGAAGTATGATTTCCTTTATGTAATGGTTCCTTTAGCCACTTTTTATACATGTATTTTTGTTGAATTATGGGAATTGATCAATGATAATCAAAGCATGGAGGAATTGTAAGTTGTCTCTATTCTCTCTACTTTTCTTATAGAATTGCTAGTTGATGTAGCCTTGTATGGCATTGTGTGTTATGGTCCACTTATGGATGCGGTGTTACCTTATTGTTATGCTATTATGTGTTATGATCATGACTTTAAAGGCAATTGTATCTTGAAAGTGTGTTTATGATGATCACACAATGTGAAGTATTATGTCTAGTCTCCAATGCTAGTTTATGATCTAGGTTATATTGATGATGCTTCCTCTACATTCATATGAGTATGTTAGGGCTAGGTGTGGTCTACATGTTGATGTTTGAATACTCTTGTATAGTATTCTCCCTACCTATGTACCCCTATATGAATATGTTGTCTCGAGCATGATTAGGAGTCCTAGATGTAAATGATGAATCATTTTTACCTCCTATTCTATGATGGTTGGTGTGTGGTATGTAGATCCTATTACTCTATATATGAGTTGTCCATGGTTTAAGGGACTAAAATGTGTATGGTAATATTTATAAGGTGGCTGCCTTAATGTTAGGATTGTTGCTTTTATATGATCATGTTGACCAATGTACACACAGTCACACCTCATTCATGATTATCAAGTAGTATAGGTTCATGGTGTCTAATGAAAGGATAATTCTCATATGCACTAATGTCTACTACTGTAACAACCCTAATAATAAAGAGGATCAAGACTTAGGTTTTTCAAGAATGCGTGCAATTAGACCAAAGTTCACACGGATTGATACGCGTAGAACCAGACCTCAGAACCCTTACTACGACCAAGCCAACTAACTTGGGGAGTTAATTGAGCTTGGAAAGGTTGGAACCAACCATGTGAGGCTCACGAAAACGAAGATTTATTCGAAAGAGTTTTAACCGGACTCAAAAGAAGAAATTTTTAAGTTTTGAGGGTCCAAGGGTAAAATGGTCTTTTCCAGGCTAGGGGTAATATTGTAATTACCCTAGGAAATTAATTATTTAATTAATTAATTTAATTGAAGGAAGAAATTTGGGTGGGGCAACCCGAAGTGACCCATTTTCGCAAATGGGAGCCACTCGGGTTCGAGCCCCACTAGAAGCAAGGATTTAACTTGCTTTTATTTAATCTAATGAATTAACTTAATTAAATAATGAATATTAGCTGATTTAGGAAAAAGAAATCAGATTTTATTAATTATTAATCATTAATTAATTTGACTAAGTCTTACCAACAAGTCCTAGTTCTAAGAGACCACTACCTCCCATCTCCCTCTCTTTCACGTCAATCTCTCTCATTTTCACACTCTCTTCTGGCTGCCAAATGTGTGAAAGAAATCAGAAAGAAAACAAGAGTTCTTCACGCTTGAAGAATTCACACGCAAACCACAAACGAGAAAGCAATTCGATAACATTAAGCAAAACGTAATACGCTAGTCGGGTAAGGTGTGAGTTTCGGTGTTTGGACTGATTTTTGGAGAGGTTCTTGGGCAGCATTCTCATGGTTGAACAAGAAAACTAAGGTATGGGTCTTCTTACTCTTGGTCCCTTCTCAAGAGACCCCTAGGACTCAGAATATTCGGCTCAAAACTAAGGTTGTTTTCCCCGTTGCATGTCCCTGTCATTAGCTCCCAACGAATTCGTAGGTTGGTATGAATGCTGGTAGACTTAGGATTATGTGATGTTTGTGCTGGATATGAATGTGTTGGATGTACGTTAATTTATGAAAAATGACAACCCATGTATGTGTTCGAAATTATGTAAAATTATGTGCAAGTGTGTGACCATGGCAAGAGTTTCGGCCTTGTTGCTTTAATTTGTAAATGTTGTGGTTGTTAATTTACGTACACAAACTCATGAAGATCGTGATGTTCATAAAAAGGAAATGTGGCTGACTTGAATAAGGATTTTATAGCCAATAAATTCTATGGAAGATGCACTTAAAAATACGTTGAAGTGGATTCATGAACGAAATTTTGAACTAAGTAAAACATCGATGTTATGAGTTAAAAGTGACTAACTTTCTAGCATTTTACAAGTTAGTTTTAGACTAAAGTTTAATGCATAAGAATCTGTAAATTTAGTTTAAAATAAAAGAATGAGGCCACTAGGAATTGAACCCGTGACCTCATCCTTGGGCGAAATAACCCACGAAATGGGTGAGGGCTGGGGGGTTCGATCCTGGGTATGGGCGAGGGAATGAAGGAGAAAAAAATTAATGAGGGGAGTGGGACTCGAACCCACCACCGCTCGGCCAGAACTCAAGAAGAACAAATAAAAAGAAAAAAAAAAGGATGTGAGGCGTGGGATTCGAACCCACGACCTCAAGATTGGGAATAGAGGAGGCGAAAATAAGTTTTAAAATAGGTGAGGCCGTGGGGGTTCGATCCCACGACCTCACTGTCCATGCTCTCAACTTAGAGAAAAATATTAAAATTATATGTATGGGGCTGTGGGGGTTCGAACCCACCACCTCACAGCCCCTAGCGAAAATTAAATAAAAGTAAGGAGGCTGTGGGGGTTCGAACCCACAACCTCCCTACTTGGGGCGAATTAAGGAGTAAAATAAAAGAGGTTGTGGGGGTTTGATCCCACAACTTCTTGGTTTAAGAAAAATGGAAGAATATCATGTTAATGAACAAAAAAATGGGGTTGTGGGGGCTCGAACCCACAACCCATCGGCCAAATTCAAGAAAAAGGTTAAATAGAAAAGTAATCCTTCAATGTTAATATTGTGATTTAACTTAGAGTTAAAATATTATGAATATTAGAATAAAAATCAATTAAAAATATAAATGATATCCAATTGATTCAAGACTTGGGTTTCCTTGCCCAAATTTCCGTTTGATACATAAGTCATACGTGAACAAATTATCCAAGATTAATGCCACCTACTTAGATCGAAATCAAAGTCTTGGTATATATACAAGATACATAAGTCTTGTACTATGAAATCTTAGGAATGTATGACTCACATAATGAACTACGAATGAAGCCTCATGGCTTGTATGTATAGACACATAAGTCTAACATACGTTCAAAAGTAAGTGAACCTAAGATGTATGAAATGAAATGATGAACCCTAGAGGGGTTAAGTATGAGTGTAAGATACACTAAATGGCCAAGTGCATTCGCATAAGACGAAATGAACATTCACATAATAAGAGGTGAATAACTATGAAAAGTCAAGGTGCTAATAATGACGAACGTGGTGACAACATGATACGAGGCTAATGTAAATGATGAGAGCAATCTCAAATGAGCCTAAGTAAATGTTACCAATATGTATTCACCTATGAGAGTGTAAGATAATGAAGAGACCAGTCTCTATGAACACTCTAATGAGAGTATTGAGCTTAACACACTTAATACGAATGATGAGATGAGAAATCATCTAATGAGCTATGATGTCCTCATACTAGATGTCAGATTCCATGACGTATGAGATGAATGAAATGGAACTTTATACTGAGCACCGATATACTAGCTATGAGTGGTGATGCCTTCTTTCTGGAAGGGCGAAGGTTCACGTAGCTCTCATGAGATGAGACTGTCCGGCTTGCCGGGTATGGGTCTCCTTATATCTCCTAGTCTTCAAACCTATACTGCCAATATAGGGATCTAGCGGGGTTAAATTCCCATGTACGCTAGCATGTTATTGGATCACTTTGGCGGGTTATTCCACCTCGTTTCGGTGTGGGGGAGGCACTGGATTTCAAGATGCTCACATGATCTATGTCGGTTAAAGTTAAAGTTCCCAATGAATGAATGAACCAGCCTCAAATGATGCACATAATGAAATGAATGAATACCAAAGGTGTTAGGATAGGATAATCAAAAGGTGAGTTAGATTCAAGTAATGACATTAGGTCATTCTTGGTCATTGTACAACGAACCTAATGAAAGTCTTAAACTACATCCTAGGTATAACTGGTGATTTTAATGGACTATGAATGAAAAGAAATGGAGTACGTATGAATGAATGAAGCAGACTCTGTGTTTGCTAACGAAGGCTCCCAGTTGAGGTCCCATATGTTGAGCCCTCTTTTCTGGGATGTCTTAATGTCAAGTCCATGATTCCAAGGTCTCATGGCATATGAATGAATTATATGAACGAAGTTATGTGCTACATGAAAAATGTACTGTATGCTATATGATGTGTGCTATGTGTAAATGTTATGTGCTGCGTGCAAATGTGAAAAGTATGATGATGTATGTTATTCTCATGGCATAACTTTCCTATTCCAAATCTGGAAAGCTCACTGACTTTCCTAATCCAAATTTGGAAAGATCATTTACTTTCCTAATCCAAATTAGGAAACTTTCCAAATCTCAATTTGGCAAGTCCACTGACTTGACTTCCAAAAATCATGTTGTTAGGAAAAAGCCATTCTTTCTCATGCATGTCCTTGGTGTGTGCTTGCATATACCCATACTTAGTACAAGTGTGTACTAACCCCATACAAACTATACTATTTTAGGTGCAGGCACAGGTGGACGGTAGAGCTACAGGATCATCGCTGCAGTTATCCGGACGTCCAGCATTCATCCGGCTTTGGTAGGTCCTCATGCTTTCGAGGATGCTACTATTTTATGTTCTAGCTTAGTTTAGGAGTTGAGCTAGTGGAGTATGTTCCACTAGCAATTCTTTCTTATTTTATTGAGACTATGTATTGGGCCATTTTGGCAATTATACAATTATGTTTATTGAACTATTCCTTTCAGTTGCTTATCTCTTAATGTTAGATGGTTGATGGCGAACAATTACGTATTAATTAGAATGTTTTTATAAGTATGTTAGGAAACAAAAAATTTCAAATTTTCCGCTAAAATTAACCTATGTAAAGTAAGAATAACGTAAGTAGGCTTGTCTGCGACCTCTGAGAGGTCAAGGACGCGGGTCTCGTCTGGGGTCTCGATTCCAGTCGTGACAAAATTGGTATCAGAGCACTAGGTTAAATTACGAAAATAATAAGTTCACATCAACCACATTGAGTAGTTTCTAAGTCATGGTAGTAAAGTGCACCACTATCCTGGATTAGAAACTGCATGATGCGTAGGAAAATTTCCCTTCTTCTGATCTTATCGTGCTTTTCTGAATGTCTGAATTCTTGGTGTTATGAGCATTTCTAACATCAATCTTTTTTTTTTCCAAAAAATGAACACTATGAGAGGAAATGGTCAGAGGAGAGGAGGAGCAGCTGATGAGGGTAACCGAGTTCCACCCCAGGCTCCAACTGAAGGAGTGGCTATGCCAGCTAATCCAGCTGGGATGACTGATGCTGAGGTGAGGGCATCTCTGGCCCAGATGGCACAGGCCATTACTATGCAAGCCCAGGCTATAACTGCCCAGGTCAACAGACAGAATGTTCAGAGGGAGAACCCACCGGTTCGTAGCATAGCTGACAGGCTGAGGGATTTCACGAGGATGAACCTCCCATTTTCACAGGGGTTAAGACATCGGAGGATCCTCAAGAGTGTATAGATGAGGTGCATAAGATTCTGGTGGCTATAGGGGCCACAGATATTGAGAAGGCTGGGCTGGCTTCCTATCAGCTCAAGGATGTTGCACAGACTTGGTGCAAGATGTGGCAAGATAGCCGTGTCTTAGTTGGAGTACCAGTCACATGGGAGCTGTTCAAGACAGCATTTCTGGAGAGATTCTTTCCCAGGGAGATGAGGGAGGCCAAGGTTGAGGAATTTATCAACCTCAAACAAGGCTCCATGACAGTCAGAGAGTATTCCCTGAAGTTTGTTAAGCTGTCAAGGTATGTTGAATTTTTTTTTTCTTTCCTAAGTATTTAATAGCAAGAATAAGGATAATACTGAACCTTGTTGAAATCTCCCAGGTATGCTACTTCCCTGGTTTCTAACAGCAGGGATGAGATGAGCAGGTTCCTCATAGGAATCAATGTAGACTTGGAGGAGGAGTCTCGATCTGCTATGCTCCATGATAATATGGATCTTTCCAGGTTGATGGTGCATGTCCAGCAGGTAGAGGACAGCCGCAGAAAGAGAGGTGTTCGTGATACTAGGAGGACTAGGCCTCAAGATCACACAGTACCCAGTCACGGAGGCCACAGGAACAACTTTGGCGTCTGTGAGTAGCCAAGGTTCAAAAAGGGGCAACAGAGTTCTGGGAATTGTAATCCTCAGAGGAGTGCTACACCTAAAGGAGGCAGACCTGAGCCCAAGAAGGGAAATGGAGGTGAGATGCAGCGTACTAAGAAGAATTGTGCTAAGTGTGGCCGAGCTCACATTGGAGAGTGCAGACAGGGCACTAATGCCTGCTTTGGTTGTGGTAAGAGTGGACACATGGTCAGAGACTGCCCACAAAACAGAGGTCAGGCTGGAGGTAATACTCAGCCTA
This sequence comes from Solanum sitiens, assembly GCA_016801875.1. Classification (NCBI taxonomy): domain Eukaryota; kingdom Viridiplantae; phylum Streptophyta; class Magnoliopsida; order Solanales; family Solanaceae; genus Solanum; species Solanum sitiens. Next base: position 1,315,930 of record JABWTJ010000065.1, on the reverse strand, counting down.
GGCCTAATCCACAGGGTGCAGCAGCAGCCGAACCTCCTAAGAGGAACAGGTTCTATGCCCTGAAAGGCAGAGAGGAGCAGGAGAAGTCCGCTGATGTGGTCACAGGTATGCTGCAAGTGTTCTTAACTTCTGTTTATGCTTTACTTGATCCAGCGTCTACACTTTCCTTTGTAACTCCTCTGCTTGCTCTTACTTTTGAGGTATTGCCTGAAGTTCTACATGATCCTGTAGTGGTTAGTACACCTTTAGGAGAGAATGTAAGAACTGATAGAGTATACAAGGATTGCCCAATAGTTGTGAGTGGTAAAACTATGTGTGCAAACCTGGTTGAGTTACCCATGCATGATTTTGATGTTATTCTTGGCATGGATTGTCTTCACAGTTGTTATGCTTACTTGGACTGTCGTAGTAGAGTGGTGAGATATCGCTTTCCTAATGAAGAAGAGTTAGTCCCCTTGATTTCTAACCTTAAGGCCAATAAAATGATGTCCAAGGGGTTATTGTGTCATCTAGTGAGTGTTAATGACTTAGATCATGACATTCCTTCCATAGACTCAGTACCTGTAGTGAATAAGTTCTTAGATGTGTTTCTTGATGATTTACCTGGAGTCCCTCCCCTTCGGGAGATTGACTTTGGTATCGATTTAGAACCCGATACTAAACCAATCTCAATTCCTCCTTACAGAATCGCTCCAGCTGAACTCAAAGAGTTGAAATTGCAGTTAAAAGATCTCACTGACAAGGGTTTCATTCAGCCGAGCATATCCCCTTGGGGCGCTCCAGTGTTGTTTGTAAGAAGAAAGATGGAACCCTTAGAATGTGTATCGATTATCGGCAGCTCAACAAAGTTACTATAAAGAATAAGTATCCACTCCCCAGAATAGATGATTTGTTCGATCAACTCCAAGGGTCTAGTTTCTTCTCTAAGATTGATCTTCGTTTAGGGTATCATCAACTTAGGGTTAGGGATGGAGATATCCCAAAGACAGCCTTTCGTACCCGCTATGGTCACTATGAGTTTTTAGTCATGTCATTTGGTCTCACGAATGCACCTGCTGCATTTATGGATCTCATGAACAGGGTCTTCCGTGAATACCTTGACTCTTTCGTCATAGTATTCATTGATGACATTCTCATCTACTCCAAGACCAAGGAAGAGCATGAACAGCATTTGAGACTAACCTTGCAGGTACTTAGACAGCATCAGTTATATGCCAAATTTAGCAAATGTGAATTCTGGCTGAGATCAATGACCTTCCTGGGTCATGTTGTGTCCAATCAGGGCGTGGAGGTGGATCCCAGAAAGACTGAGGCTGTGAAGAACTAGCCAAAGCCTCTTACTCCCACTGACATCCGTAGCTTTTTGGGATTGGCTAGTTACTACCGCAGGTTTGTGGAGGGCTTTTCTTCCATTGCTGCCCCATTGACAGCTTTGACTAAGAAGAAGGCCAAGTTTGAATGGACGGAGACTGGTGAGAAGAGTTTCCAGGAGCTCAAGGACAGACTCACTTCAGCCCCGGTGCTTACTTTGCCTAAGTGTGGTGAGAATTACACTGTTTATTGTGATGATCTAGGGTTAGTTTGGGTTGTGTTCTTATGTAGGTTGGTAAGGTGATAGCCTATGCATCCAGACAGCTCAGGGTTCATGAGAAGAATTATCCCACTCATGATCTGGAGTTGGTAGCTGTGGTGTTTGCACTGAAGCTGTGGAGGCATTATATGTATGGAGTACATGTAGATGTGTTCACAGACCATAAGAGTCTCCAGTACGTGTTCACACAGAGGGAGTAGAATCTACGTCAGCGGAGGTGGCTGGAGCTGTTGAAGGATTATGACATGAATGTGCACTACCATCCAGGTAAGACTAATGTTGTAGCTGATGCTTTGAGCAGGATGAGCATGGGAAGTACAGCTCACATTGAGGATGAGAAAAAGGAGCTGGTGAAAGATGTACACAGACTGGCCAGACTGGGTGTGCGTTTGGTTGACTCCACTAGTGGGGATGTTTCAGTTCATCCTAGTTCTGAATCATCCTAGGTAGTTGAAGTCAAGCAGGGTCAGCATCTAGATCCCGTGTTGATGGAGTTGAAGGACTCAGTGCTGATGAAAGAATGAGTCTTTTGCTTTGGGAGGTGATGGTATACTTAGGTACCAGGACAGGCTGTGTGTGCCAGAGGTGGATGATTTGCGGACCAGGATTTTTGCAGAGGCCCATGGTTCCAGATATTCTAAAAATCCAGGTTCCACCAAGATGTATCATGATCTCAAGCAGATTTATTTGTGGGATGGCATGAAGAAGGACATTGCAGAATATGTGGCCAAGTGTCCTAATTGTCAGCAAGTTAAGGCAGAGCATCTTAAGTTTGGTGGTCTGACGCAGATTATTGAGGTTCCGACTTGGAAATGGGAGGCCATTAATATAGACTTCGTGGTTGGGCTTCCAAGGACTAGGAGGCAGTATGACTCTATATGGGTTATTGTGGATATATTGACTAAGTCTGCCCACTTTATCCCTGTGAAGTCTACTTACAGAGCCGAGGATTATGCGAGACTCTACATTGATGAGATTGTGAGATGGCATGGGATTCCCTTGTCTATTATTTTAGATAGAGGAGCTCAGTTTACTTCTTATTTCTGGAGATCCTTCCAGAAGAGCTTGGGCACGCAGGTGAAGCTTAGCACTGCCTTTCAGCCTCAGACAGATGGGCAGGCAGAGCGCACCATACAGACATTGGAGGATATGTTGAGGGCGTGTGTGATTGACTTCAGAGGTGACTGGGATGACCATCTGCCTTTGATAGAGTTCTCGTATAATATAACTATCACTCCAGCATTGGGATGGCACCGTTTGAGGCATTGTATGGTAGGAGGTGTAGATCTCCAGTTGGGTGGTTCGAGGTTGGAGAGTCATCCATTTTGGGGCCGGAGATCATTCATGAGGCCTTAGAGAAGGTCAGAATGATTAGGGACAGGTTGACTACTGCGTACAGTCGGCAGAAGTCATATGCTGATATTAGGAAGCGGACTTTAGAGTTTGATGTTGGTGACCAGGTTTACTTGAAAATATCGCCTATGAAAGGGGTGATGAGATTTAGTAGGAAAGGGAAGCCAAGTCCGAGGTATGTTGGGCCATATGAGATCCTACAGCGTGTGGGTGAGGTGGCCTATGAGTTGGCATTGCCTGCAGAATTAGCTTCTGTTCATCCAGTCTTTCATGTATCTATGTTGAAGAAGTGCCTAGGCGATCCAGCATCAATCTTACCTGTGGAAGGTTTGGGGGTTGGTGAAGACTTGTCTTATGAGGAGGTATCGGTCGAAATCTTAGACAGACAGGTCAAACGGCTGAGGAACAAGGAGATTGCCACAGTGAAGGTATTGTGGAGAAATCATCTTGTTGAGGGTGCCACGTGGGAAGCTGAGGCCGACATGAGGGCCCGCTACCCTCACCTGTTCAGCTCTTGAGGTTAGACTTTATACTCTTAAACCTATGTTTCCTTACCTCCCCGTATTTTGTTGCTATTGATTGACTGTGGATAGTGCTTTTATTATGATCCGACTGGCATTACAACGTGAAGTAGTAGTGTCATTCGGGGACGAATGTTCCTAAGGGGGGGGATAATGTAACAACCCTAAAAATAAAGAGGATCAAGACTTAGGTTTTTCAAGAATGCGTGCAATTAGACCAAGGTTCACACGGATTGATACGCGTAGAACCAGACCTCAGAGCCCTTACTACGACCAAGCCAACTAACTTGGGGAGTTAATTGAGCTTGGAAAGGTTGTAACCAACCATGTGAGGCTCACGAAAACGAAGATTTAATCGGAAGAGTTTTTACCGGACTCAAAAGAAGAAATTTTTAAGTTTTGAGGGTCCAAGGGTAAAATGGTCTTTTCCAGGCTAGGGGTAATATTGTAATTACCCTGGGAAATTAATTATTTAATTAATTAATTTAATTGAAGGAAGAAATTCGGGTGGGGCAACCCGAAGTGACCCATTTTCGCAAATGGGAGCCACTCTGGTTCGAGCCCCACTAGAAGCAAGGATTTAACTTGCTTTTATTTAATCTAATGAATTAACTTAATTAAATAATGAATATTAGCTGATTTAGGAAAAAGAAATCAGATTTTATTAATTATTAATTATTAATTAATTTGACTAAGTCTTACCAACAAGTCCTAGATCTAAGAGACCACTACCTCCCATCTACCTCTCTTTCACGTCAATCTCTCTCATTTTCACACTCTCTTCTGGCTGCCAAACGTGAGAAAGAAATCAGAAAGAAAACAAGAGTTCTTCACGCTTGAAGAATTCACACGCAAACCACAAACGAGAAAGCAATTCAATAACGTTAAGCAAAACGTAATACGCTAGTCGGGTATGGTGTGAGTTTCGGTGTTTGGACTGATTTTTGGAGAGGTTCTTGGGCAGCATTCTCGTGGTTGAACAAGAAAACTAAGGTATGGGTCTTCTTACTCTTGGTCCCTTTCCCAAGAGACCCCTAGGACTCAGAATATTCGGCTCAAAGCTAAGGTTGTTTTCTCCGTTGCATGTCCCTGTCATTAGCTCCCAACGAATTCGTAGGTTGGTATGAATGCTGGTAGACTTAGGATTATGTGATGTTTGTGCTGGATATGAATGTGTTGGATGTACGTTAATTTATGAAAAATGACAACCCATGTATGTGTTTGGAATTATGTAAAATTATGTGCAAGTGTGTGACCATGGCAAGAGTTTCGGCCTTGTTGCTTTAATTTGTAAATGCTGTGGTTGTTAATTTACGTACACAATCTCATGAAGATCGTGATGTTCATAAAAAGGAAATGTGGCTGACTTGAATAAGGATTTTATAGCCAATAAATTATATGGAAGATGCACTTAAAAATACGTTGAAGTGGATTCATGAACGAAATTTTGAACTAAGTAAAACATCGATGTTATGAGTTAAAAGTGACTAAACTTTCTAGCATTTTACAAGTTAGTTTTATACTAAAGTTTAATGCATAAGAATCTGTAAATTTAGTTTAAAATAAAAGAATGAGGCCACGAGGAATTGAACCCGTGACCTCATCCTTGGGCGAAATAACCCACGAAATGGGTGAGGGCTAGGGTGGGGGGTCGATCCTGGGTATGGGCGAGGGAATGAAGGAGAAAAAAATTAATTAGGGGAGTGGGACTCGAAACCACCACCCCTCGGCCATAACTCAAGAAGAACAAAAATAAAGAAAAAGAAAAGGATGTGAGGCGTGGGATTCGAACCCACGACCTCAAGATTGGGAATAGAGGAGGCAAAAATAAGTTTTAAAATAGGTGAGGCCGTGGGGGTTTGATTCTACGACCTCACTGTCCATGCTCTCAACTTAGAGAAAAATATTAAAATTATATGTATGGGGCTGTGGGGGTTCGAACCCACCACCTCACAGCCCCTAGCGAAAATTAAATAAAAGTAAGGATGCTGTGGGGGTTCGAACCCACAACCTCCCTACTTGGGGCGAATTAAGGAGTAAAATAAAAGAGGTTGTGGGGGTTTGATCCCACAACCTTTTGGTTTAAGAAAAATGGGAGAATATCATGTTAATGAAAAAAAATGGGGTTGTGGGGGCTCGAACCCATAACCCATCGGCCAAATTCAAGAAAAAGGTTAAATAGAAAAGTAATCCTTCAATGTTAATATTGTGATTTAACTTAGAGTTAAAATATTATGAATATTAGAATAAAAATCAATTAAAAATATAAATGATATCCAATTTATTCAAGACTTGGGTTTCCTTGCCCAAATTTCCGTTTGATACATAAGTCATACGTGAACAAATTATCCAAGATTAATGCCACCTACTTAGATCGAAATCAAAGTCTTGGTATATATACAAGATACATAAGTCTTGTACTATGAAATCTTAGGAATGTATGAGTCACATAATGAACTACGAATGAAGCCTCATGGCTTATATGTATAGACACATAAGTCTAACATACGTTAAAAAGTAAGTGAACCTAAGACGTATGAAATGAAATGATGAACCCTAGAGGGGTTAAGTATGAGTGTAAGATACACTAAATGGCCAAGTGCATTGGCATAAGACAAAATGAACATTCACGTAATAAGAGGTGAATAACTATGAAAAGCCAAGGTGCTAATAATGACGAACGTGGTGACAACATGATACGAGGCTAATGTAAATGATGAGAGCAATCTAAAATGAGCCTAAGTAAATGTTACCAATATGTATTCATCTATGAGAGTGTAAGATAATGAAGAGAACAGTCTCTATGAACACTCTAATGAGAGTATTGAGCTTAACACACTTAATACGAATGATGAGATGAGAAATCATCTAATGAGCTATGATGTCCTCATACTAGATGTCAGCTTCCATGACGTATGAGATGAATGAAACGGAACTTTATACTGAGCACCGATAGACTAGCTATGAGCGGTGATGCCTTCTTTCAGGAAGGGAGGAGGTTCACGTAACTCTCATGAGATGAGACTGTCCGGCTAGCCGGGTATGGGTCTCCTTATATCTCCTAGTCTTCGAACCTATACTGCCAATATAGGGATCTGGCAGGGTTAAATTCCCATGTACGCTAGCATGTTATTGGATCACTTTGGCAGGTGATTCCACCTTTTTTCGGTGTGGGGAGGCACTGGATTTCATAATGCTCACATGATCTATGTCGGTTACAGTTAAAGTTCCCAATGAATGAATGAGGCCAGCCTCAAATGATGCATATAATGAAATGAATGAATACCAAAGGTGTTAGGATAGGATAATCAAAAGGTGAGTTAGATTCAAGTAATGACATTAGGTCATTCTTGGTCATTGCACAACGAACCTAATGAAAGTCTTAAACTACATCCTAGGTATAACTGGTGATTTCAATGGACTATGAATGAAAAGAAATGGAGTACGTATGAATGAATGAAGCAGACTCTGTGTTTGCTAACGAAGGCTCCCAGTTGAGGTCTCATATGTTGAGCCCACTTTTCTGGGATGTCTTAATGTCAAGTCCATGATTTCAAGGTCTCATGGCATATGAATGATTGATATGAACGAAGTTATGTGCTACATGAAAAATGTACTGTATGCTATATGATGTGTGCTATGTGTAAATGTTATGTGCTGCGTGCAAATGTGGAAAGTATGATGATGTATGTTATTCTCATGGCATAACTTTCCTATTCCAAATCTGGAAAGCTCACTGACTTTCCTAATCCAAATTTGGAAAGATCATTTACTTTCCTAATCCAAATTAGGAAACTTTCCAAATCTCAATTTGGCATGTCCACTGACTTGACTTCCAAAAATCATGTTGTTAGGAAAAAGCTATTCTTTCTCATACATGTCCTTGATGTGTGCTTGCATATACCCATACTTAGTACAAGTGTGTACTAACCCCAAACAAACTCTACTATTTTAGGTGCAGGCACAGGTGGACGGTACAACTATAGGATCATCGCTGCAGTTATCCGGACGTCCAGCATTCATCCGGCTTTGGTAGGTCCTCATGCTTTCGAGGATGCTACTATTTTATGTTCTAGCTTAGTTTAGGAGTTGAGCTAGTGGAGTATGTTCCACTAGCGTTTCTTTCTTATTTTATTCAGACTATGTATTGGGGCATTTTGGCAATTATACAATTATGTTTATTGAACTATTCCTTTCAGTTGCTTATCTCTTAATGTTAGATGGTTGATGGTGAACAATTACGTATTAATGAGAATATTTTTATAAGTATGTTAGGAAACAAAAAGTTTCAAATTTTCCGCTAAAATTAACCTATGTAAAGTAAGAATAACGTAAGTAGGCTTGTCTGCTACCTCTGAGAGGTCAACGACGCCGGTCTCGTCTGAGGTCTAGATTCCAGTCGTGACAACTACTATGCATGAAAAGTATGTGTTCATAAAGTATGTTATGTATCCCTTAACTAGGATGACTTAATAGATGTACTAGTATGGGCAAGGGTATGGGACCTTGTCTATGGATTGCACATGTGTGCCTTGATAGGATAGTTCCTAGGTTTAGTTTTTCTATGTAAATGAATATGAGTGCAAGAGTATGTTAAGAATGTGCATAGTGTCTAAATGTGTTTATATGAAAGGGTTGCTGATATAGTTATACCTATACACTTATGCACTAATAATGTAAAGTATGAACATGTGTGGCCTTAATATGTTTATGTGAAAGGTTTTCACACATATATGTATACACACACATGTATGAGGATCTAGTCAATAGAGGGGCACTTGAAAGGTGTTCTCAAGGGTACCCTAAAACTAGATAGGTTATTGAATATGCTATAAGCATATGAGGAGTCAATATCCTAAGCCTATGTTTTATGAAATAATGTAATAAAGGCTTTTCAATAAAGGGAACTTAGCTTAGCACCAAGTTAACTTGACAATGAGAGGTCTTGGCTTCCCTTGGAGTAAGATTCACCATTGGTTTCTTATAAGGTGTTGGCTTCCCTTGGAGGAAGATTCACCTATGGTTCCACATGAGGTGTTGACTTTTCTTGAGGAAGATTCACCGATGGTTTCTCATGAAACGAGGCTCCAATGCTAATGAGCATGTATAGGGTTATGTGTATCTCTTTGTTCCACAAACTATGCTTGCCACATAGCATCTAGCAAGTGATATCACCTAAGATGCTAGTTTAAGGTTAATGTTCTACTTTGGCTAAGTAGGGCACCTCTTCTTGGTGTGAGGCTGTACAACACCAAATTCCATGTTTAGAACCCATGGTCGTAGTGTCATTTGAGGCTGTAGTTTCCCTAAAGTAAAATGGACAATGGAAGTAAAGTAATGGACCCTAACTAGAATAACCTAAAGGAAGTTGCTTAGTGTAGGTAAGGATATGGGACTTTACCTATGCATTGCACAAGTAGCTCATGAAGGGAGTTCTAAGAAGGTGTTCTAATGTATATGATTATTTTTATGTTCCTTGGACATGACATTGTAGTGTTGTCTACTTGTGGTGATGATATGCATGGTAGGAGTCTTAATGAATCTATGTGATGTGGTCTTACCTTATAGGCATAGTATGGGTCTTATTGACAATATGATGAAGTCTTGCTTGACATGAAGAAGGTTGTCTATGCTTGTCTTTTTGATTTATGAAGGGCATGTTATGGCTTGTAGTCTCTTTGTAGGTTTACTTGGTATGTGTGAGATTATGGGACTTCTCATGTACATTGCACAAGTAGACCTGGCAAGGGATTATGAGTAGGGTTCTATGTAGTTCATATGAGGTGAAGTCCAAGTATGTTAATGTGACTATTGCCTTGCTATGATTATGTTGGATGTCTTGACTTGTATATTGTCTTGTACTGAGTCCTTTTATGTGGTCCCTAAAGTATGTTGGGTCAAATGTGAGTTAGGTGTCTTATTATATGAAATACTTCTATGAGTGCATGTGTTGGGTTAATGAAGTTTGTATGCATGATTTGTTAGTGGCCTTAAAGTGATGGTTGAGTGTGGATAGTGTTATGGGACATGTTTATACATTGCACCAAACATCACTGGAGGGTTACTTGGGAAGATAAGGAGTTAAAATAAAAGGAAAGAGTTCACTATAACATGACATAAGTTCAATGTAATTGTAAATGTGTTTACTTTAAAGTGGTGACTTATATGCCTTAAATGCAATGTGTGGTTTTATATGATGTGTCACCATTGAATATGCCTATATCAAGTATGTGAATTGTATAATGCTTATTATATCAAAGTTTTATGAGATTTTCACGAAAAGGCATGATGCATGGTTTTCAAGTAAAATGTCCCTTTAAATGAATGTTGTTGCATGGTTGCCGTACTTAGTTCATTCTTGTACTAGCACCATTCTTCTATACCTCTTTACACAAATAGTAGGTAATGGTTGCTTAAAGGATGTCTCTAAGGTGAAGAGCTTGATATGTGTTTCCTAAGCTCAAGGAAAGGAATCCTTATGTTCCAAGGATTTCCTATGTCAAGTTTATATTCAATGTATTATAATAGCTTAAATAATATGTAATGATATAAAAGGGTCGTGTCCCTAATCTATTCTATGATGTTGAGTCTAAGATGGCAAAAGAAACTTAGAGGCTAAATACGTATTACGACTTATATTATATATATATATATATATATGAAGTGATGTTTCTAGCATACGATGTGCTATGAAAAGTTTTAAATTTTCCGCTAAATTTACTATGACAATGCGATGAATGATAACTATGTGCTTGTATAAGAACTCTAAGAGGTCAAGTGCGCCATGTTACTTCTAGGGGGTGCTCCCCAGGTGTGACACCAATCTTCAAAGATTAAGAACAAAGTCGCACAAAAACACTAAGAACTAAAGATTGAAAAATATCTAAATAATACGGTCTCAAATGTAAAAGTCTTCTAAAATTTGATACTATGCTAAAAATATCAATGAGTATTTATAGTTTTCTAAAAGTTATGTTGCGAAGGACCACTCGGTGAAGTTAGTTGGGATCGTCAATAAACTCGGCGATCCACCCTTTGTATATTCCATCGTTTTCTTGCCTTTGCCTTCAGCATCTTCGCATTTTGTATCTTTGGTGTTATAGTACTGCTTCGTTGAATTGTTAAGAAACACTCTGACTACTCATTTTCACCAATGACTTGATCCTTTCTATCAGGGCTCAACACACTAGAACATTAGGCGAGATAAGTCCATTCGGCGAATTTCCTAATGGGTTAGGCTATCCTCACGCTGTTTTCTTCATTCTTTCAAGTGCCTTGTTCCTTTTATGTCAATTGTGTCCATGCTTTGTCTCCAAGCCTAAATACTTAAAACTCAATGTTTTTTAAAAAAATCAAGGCAAATATTCATTTTAGGACACTAAATCTACCAAAATATAGCCCTAAATGAGTCCAAATTGTGGACTCATCAACACCCCCAACTTAAACTTTTGCTTGTCCTCGAGTAAAACTCAAGTCAACAGGTCTAAAAGGATGTCTCAAATAGTTTTACACAAGACTCGATTATAAATATGTTCACAACAATATCCAACATACTTATGCAAGGATCAATTGTGTAATCTGATAAATCCTTAATTGGCTCATCTACGACCTGACTAAAACTTCTAAGTTTCAGGTATTTGAGGATTTGGTATGAGCATGGATACTTAGGCGCTAAATAGAACAAAAAAGAGAAGAAAAAAGATGAAGATTCAAAGTGTGGTTCGCCAAGCACACATGGCGATACACATAAAGAAAAGTTCCACCTTCTATTATATCAAGTGAGCCCTGAAGGAAGTGGATCAAAAGGCGATGAAAAGGAGAAGTCGTCTCTTCGCCAAATATTTCCATGAAGCAGTGTTATTCAACCATACGTTACAACATGCATGAATATAAAGGCAAGGCACAAACGGCGACGAACCAGCTAAAGGGCGAGTCGCCGAATCACTCGGTGATTAACGACTAAAGACGCTGAATAGATCCACACCCACTAAATTTGAAGACTATAAATACTAAAGTACTTTATTATTTTAAAAAAAGGAGAGATTAGAGAGTGAAACAATATACATTTAACATTTTATTTTAGAAACTTTGTTGTAAGTTTTCTCTCAAGTTTGTAGAGGGTTTTGAGGAAGCTTGAAGAAAGAAGTTATTCTTCCAATGATGGAAGTGGGTCTTCTCCATTTACCTTCATTTTCTACTTTTATGGTTTAATCTATTATACGCACTTGATTCCTTTATCATTTTAAGTATATTTGATTATTTCTTGATTTGTGGCCAAAAAAACCCATTCTTTAGGTGCAATATTGCAAATATGTGTTGATATTATTATTGGGTCTTGCTTGCTTATAGGATTAGATGCATTCTAATGGTGATTTCACATAGTGATTGTGGTTTAATTTAAGTGTTTTGTAGTTATAAATACAAAACCACCCATGTGTTTTCGGCTTGCCCGAGAGAGAGGTCGTGAAAATAAAACCACTAGACTGATGGCCTAAGGAGTGGGTCGACATGAGGTTCAACCTGAGAGGTGAAACCTAGTCCCATATACAAGAACCCACTATCGAATGGTAAGGGTGAGGGTAAGGCATAGGCTGGTTAGTTTAGACGAGTAGGTGTCAGAGAGGAACCCATTTGATATGGGGTAAGTTGCTCGAGAGGGAACTTGCTTTCACAAAATGCTTAGCCTAGTCACCATTGTCTTGTGAATTTTCTTATCAAAAGCATGTACCCATTAGTTTGTGTGAACATATATTGTGATCACACTCGAAGAACTTTCCCCCTTACTTGTTTTCTCCTTTATTTTTGCTAATTTTACTTGTGACAAAAAAACCCTTTTTGGTATTTGACACTTTGGTGTCACCAATTAAACTTGATTTGTTTTAATATGCAAAAATGTCTTGAGCTATCACTATTTGGTGTAGAATTCTAAGTAGCTACTACTTTCACTACCACTCCCTTGGGACACGACCCAAACCCTTGGTAGGATTACTTCACTAGCTTCGATTTGTAGACACTCAAACTGTAGGTTAGTGTCGTTGATCAGGAAATATAAAAAGATACATCTATTGAAGAATCAAAATGGCTCCCTTTTCAGGGAGTGGTGTCACGTGAAGATGTAGATATTTAGAGTTTATACTTCTTTGTAGTGTAGCTTCTACGAAATTTTACTTATAGTTTTGTTTTTCTTCTGTACTTTGTGTTTGTAAGTGCAAGTCCTCTAAGCATGACAGATGGAGTGGGTGCCAAGCCAAATGAGGCAGATTAAGAAGTTGAGAGTAACTTCATAGTAGCTGCACTGGTATCTCAACTAAACGACTTGACCACCAAACTATCTGAGGTGGAAAACCAATGCACTTGCAAAGGGAAGTATATACCCCCCCCACACGATGAAAAGCTCTAGAGTATGAGAAAAGTTGTATTGAGGACACACTTCAAATCATTCTCCAAAAGATCAGCGATCAAGATCGAGCGTTGGACGAAATGAGAGAGAGCATTGAAGCACTAATGCAGCTAATTGTATCTCACTCCATATCAATTCAGCACATCAAATCACTCCTGAGATTAGTGACATAGCAAATATGGAGTTAGTTATACTAGGACTAACTCCAACATGATAGAGTGAGGCAAGATCAATGTCGAGAGAAAACGTTAAATAAGGCGTTTCTTTGAAGGCAACCCAAGGTCATAACTAATGATTTACTTTTATAAATAATTGTGTGTCATTGTTACATGTCAAAATGAGGAATGTATAGAAAATTTCGGAATAGCGAGCAGAAGGTCCATTTCGTGAGACGCTAAAAGTCATTAGCCCAGATGAATTCTGCCATTTGGCACAATGCAAGAGTATTGTAGAGCCTGTAAAACTCGGCAAACTTGAAAAGCAGATTGGTGCATCGCCAACCTCTTAGGCCATATCGATGCAAACCACAGATCTTGCCTCTAGAAAATTAAAGATTTTGAAGAAAGGGCATGATAAAAGACCTCTCAGCGAATCGCCGAGTTGTTTGGTGAGAGAAATTAACTTCGCCAAATGGACTAGAACTGAACGAGTATATAAGGGACAAAGGTAAAAAAATTTAATCTCTCACTTTCGCTCATTTCAAACTCCAAAATTGAACCAAAGGTATTATTTTCTTAGATTGGTGTCGTTAGTTAGTATTTTAGTTCGTTAATAGTGCTTTGAGTTGGATTAATTTGCTGCCTAGCGTTACAAAGATTATTTGATTGACATCAAAGGTTAGTCTCTAAAACCCTAATTTTACTTTAAAAAATTTTGTACTTTTTTGCATGTTTCGTACTGGGATGATGTGTGTTGATCCCTTCTAATAGAAATAAATGGCTTCCATGCTAATTATAACTTGTAAAATGCCTGCTATTCTTTCAAGAATCGAATGTATGAGTTTGCTTATTTTGAATGTAAGCAATTTGATTTGGGTGTTGCATGTTCACTACTAAATTGGTTGGGCGAAGTCTAAGTAACCCACAATTGTGCTAATCAACGAAAATTACTGTAGGAAGGAATGGGTGACAACTTTCTTGACGGTAATTGTAGTTAAATGGCAAAAATTTTGCAAGACCGGAAGAAGTCTGAGTATTTTTGAGTGATGGGTTTTGCATAAATTTCATATTTGCATGCCCAAATTGTAGTTATAATGATTGTAAGGGTGATTTTTAGGATACATTTGAGATGTGAGCAAGTTTGGTTATTTGGTGGAGTGGACCGAGTTCACCAAATGACTCAGCGGTTCGCCTAATGGTAAGAAATCGCCCATAGCATGTTTCCTTTCCTTCCCTCACTGTTTAACTCATTAAAAAGTCTCATCTTTGCGAAAAATTAGTATGTCATACGCCGAATGGACCACAAAATTTACCAGACAAGATCCTAAACTCCATTGGCGAGTCGACCTATCTCACAAAGGTGGAGCGGCGAACCACCGAGTGGAAAGGCGAACATCTGTGTAGTAATTCTTCTTGCATCTAAAGTTAACTGATATTACAACTAACAAGAGATTAATGCAGATATGGTATGCACCAGCGAAAACATGCAACTCTTAAGGAGAACATTAGGTATATGAATCAATGAAGGATGCTCAAATCTTCCGAAAAGAGGAGTCAAGGAGCTACAAAGAGGCAAGGGCAAGAGAAAGAAAAATATCATTAGCAGGAGGACGACCGAAGAAATAGGAGTTGAGCAATATGAATAAAAGATGACCAGCCACTAATTTTAAGGTAAAATAGGCTAAGAAGTACACCTCAAACTTCATCTAGTAGAGATTCGCCAAATTCTGCCACCCAAATCAAAGTATCCTCAACCACACACATCCTAAGACAATTCCAAAACCAGCACAGAATCCTCCATTGGCCCCCGCACATGTGCTAGCCTATCCACCACGCCTATTGAATAGATTAAAGGGTGATGGAAGCGAACCATTATTTAGGAGAAGCTCTTGTCTGTGGAGAGCCTGGCAGAAAAATTCCCTGAAATCTTGCAAACACTATAATTCCAAGGGTACGAGCAATTCAAGAGTACTCGAGGCTCATATATTCACTCCTGAATTAGGGAATTTTACACTGCCTATGGAGCATTGGTGCCTAAAAATAAAAAACAGACAAGTAGTAAAATGTCACACCGTACATATCAATATTATGACGGGATGGTAAATACATTGTGAATATCCTTATGAGGGATATCCCCAGGCCTCATCATTAGATGACCTAAAGGCATGGTCAGCTCCTCTGATTTCTTAAAACAGTGAGAGATGGATCGGGGTTGGAGCTCCTATCGAAAAGAGGGACCTGAACGTTGCTGCTAGATTTTGGTTTGGCTTTATCAACAATACTAAAATTCCATCCCAAAATGAGTTTATCTTGCGCCTTCCCATAGAATCTTACCTTTTCTGTATCATGCACAGGAGGACGATTGATCTAGGATTGTTGACATCACAGGAAATGGATATGAGGGCCAAGAAACAGCAGATTTCCCTACTATTTCCTATATTGATTACTGAAGTGTGCAGATGTGATGAACAACCTATGGACACTACGAGGGACTTCGAAGTCATCCCATATTCTTCCATTAAAATTTGGTGCATTGAGGCCGAGTACACTCGTGCAGAACCCAACAAAAGAGGAGCAACCCCAGCTAACACCACTCTGGAGATAGATATTGACATGTTATCAGTAGATGCAGTTGCACCCACTTCGGCCTCTAGGACCACATGTACGTCTGCTTCTTCTTCCTCTTCATAGGATCCAGGTAATTCCACACCCGTCGAGCTAATCTATCACTCAAGGGATGATCTAGAAGATGGGGTGTCTTGCCATATCAGCTAAGACAAAGGCATCTAAGCTGGAGAAGTCTGTCCTAGAGATTATCGAGAGAGCGACAAATGTTGCACTTACGCTAGTTCAAGCCTCACTCCATGCCTTAGCCCTGAGGGTTAAAACATGTGAATCCAGACAGAAGAGGCCATATGAGATCTCAGTTTTAAAAGATGAAGTTTCAAATCTGCGAACAAATGTATATTATTTGAAGTCTGTTGACTTCAATGACTTGACGAGAACTGCAGCAAACAAGGATGCACCTGAAAAGGCATAAGATGCAGATACAGATGATGAGAATGATAAAGAAATAGAAACAGCACATGAGTAACTCACAGCAACACAGGAAGAGCACCACATCTTTGGGAAACTATAATATCTAGGAGGTACAGTGGTACAACCTGTAACTATTGGATGTGACACTACCACCACTGATGTGAGCATTATGGGGACTGATGCCCAACTACAAGTTATCACTAAGATTTTAGATTCTGCGATAGGAGGAGAGACCACATAGACAGGATTTCTCTTCATATTTCTCCTTGTCTTGATTTTATTTTTATTTTTTATACTAATACTCACATTTGAGGACACATGCTTTTCTATGGTGGGGTGAGACTCGCCTTGTTTTTTTGTGCAGAATATTTATGTGTTTTGATTTATGTTTGGGTAGTCTATTTAAATTTTGTTTTAAAATTGCTTTCACAAATGTTGAGCTTATGGATCTCTTTTGGGGTTGTAATTTCAATATAATTTTGACCCTTCCAATAAATTTTCACTTTTGAAAATTTTGCCACCTCTTGTGTTTAAAGTGGTTGTTCTTGTACAAATTTAAGTTTCGGTTTCGATCAATACCGATGAATTAAAAAGTGCTCTTAATCGAACAATGGGGTCTCGCGGATTACTTCTCTTGATGGAACTTGGCTTGTTTTCGTTACTTTTAATCTTTGGAGGTTTTCTTTCCCTTTTATTTTCCTGATATTATTTACCCTAATGTGTCGGGGTGGCATGTTTCATCCAGCTACTTTCGGTCTAGCCATTTCTATAAAGATTTTGGAAATAGTTAGAAAGTATTCAAACAAAATTACAAAAGATAAGTTATAGACAAGCCTCTACAAACCAATCGGCTACAAGCGCAACTACTTAGGCGAGTCACTGAGTGTAGTACATAGAGGATATAGCGGTGTCGATAAATGGAAAATAAGAAAATTTTCGATGAGTTGACGAGTGATTTCCTTTACCTGAAGCTTTTCGCTGAAACTTACAGACTCTTATATCCAATAAGTCATGAATAAAAAAGGTGAGATAGGGAGTTTTGGGGAACTGCCGAGTGGGTTGGCGAGCGCGACTTAGTTCCACAAACTACCCATTGTGACTTTCATGCCCACTCCTTGAATTCAACCCTGTGACCCTCAAAACAAAATCAAATCATGCACAAAACTAAAATGAATCCTACTATAAGACCCCCAAAATGAGTTAGGGTATCTAGATTATAACGTGTTCATCATAAGGGTCTAAGGTACTAATATGTCTTATAATATGGTATTGAGGCAGTGTGTAAAGTTTGAGGTGATTTGGAAGTCAAACGTCAAGGGACGACCAAGACGTTCGACGACTGTTAACCTATGTGCCTCATGTGTCTATAGTTGCGTATAATTGTACGTAATGAGCTTATGAAGTCTTAAAATGAGTTAAAATGATGTTTATTGGCAGTATATGGAGTTTCATGAAGTTTGGAGGTCAAACGTCCAAGAACGTCTAAGACGTTCGAACGTTAGCCTATGAAATATTCATGTGTATCTTGATGGGGCCTAGCATGTTTGGACATGTTACCTGTAATTGTTTTGGGTGAAACTGATGTGGAAGGTCCTTGAATTATTAATGTGCATATTTACGTTGAAAATTCTCGGGTACAACTTCCCAAGGAACGCGCAAAAGGGCTCACAAAAGAACCCAAGGGTTGTCGAGACACTGCCTTGGTAGTGTCAATCGACTAAACCAAATGATGCCCCGTTTGTTGACAAACGGCCCGTTGGTGAGGTGTTGTCGATGGACACTTATCTTGGGCAAGGCTCAACCAAAGAAAAGCCCAAGGTCCAATCTACTGAAGCCACAAACGTCTCGTCAATGGACCTCTTGGCCGTCGATGGTGGCCGTCAATGGTGGCCTGCAACTGTTTCCATGCGACTGCCTCATTAAAGGGGTGAATGGGAAATTCACCCCACGTCCTTAACTGACCCTACTTGATTTATTTAGCTATTTCTGGGTGTATATAAGTGATCCAAAAGGTGATCAACCCATTTCAATCCAATTCACACCAAATAAACTTTCCCTCCTTAACCAATTCTCCCTAGAAACCTACATTGAAGGCGTAAGAACAACTTGGAGCTTTGATTTACATGGAATTCTTGAAGTTTTAGTGGCTTTCAACTAGACAAATGTATGGTGATCCTTCATCTCAAGTTATCCTTCCCTCTAAAGAGTTAATCTCAAAGTTTCAAAAGAGATTTCATGATCAAACATCTTCTTCTTCAATCTAGCCATGGGTTCTTTCTAAAAATATGTCAAATGGCTTAATCATGATGAATTGATGATAATTTATTGGTTTTAACGTGATTTTCAATCTAATTGCATGATGAACCCATGTCCCTTCCCAAACTCGATTTAGCTCTTGCATGGGCATTGTGATCGTGGCTTTTTAATGGTAGATTTGTGATTCTATTGCATTGAATTAGTTATATCTACTATTGTTTATGTTAATTTATTATGAATTGATGATTAAGGATCCATGTAGATCAATGTATGAAGAATTGAACATGCCTAGTGTAGAATTCTAGGAGCTCACTGTAATATTGCTTTTTAATAATTGAATGTTGAATTAGATTAGCTGAAGATGATTATATCTATTATTTTAGGTTGATGTTATGAATAAATTGTGGGTATAAACCATTAATGATCAAATCAAAGGAACCTTGATAGGGATTAATCTACATGTTTTAGCCTAAAGGTTGATAATGCTATGAACATAATGTGATCTCAATTTAGGGTAGATGAAGCATGATTTAGTCTTGATTATTATGGCTTTAACTACTGCCTTGGGTTGGTATTATTGGTATATTATGAATGTTAACCATGGTAATCAAAGTAAAGCATATTAGTAAGTGATCTATGACTCTCTACTTTCTAATATATATGTGATGCCTTGTATTATGTTATAGTATGATCTTGTAGTAGCTTATACATGACTTCATATATGATTATGGTACTTTAGATACTGCCCTATACTTTATTTATTGATTAAAGAGTAGAAATGGTCAATGATGGCCAAAGGCTAAAGGATTGGTAAGAATTGCTCTACTATTCTATTTCTCTACTTTTCTATATTATTGTAGTTGATGAAGCCTTGTATGACATTGTGTGGTATGGTCCACTTATGGTGGAGGTGTTTACGCTATTGTCATTATATATGTGTTGACCATGGCCTTGAAGGAAAATAGATGAATATATGTATGAGTGGTTATGATGATCACCTCATGTGTAACTTCTGCCTAGTCTTCTACTTTAGTTGTGAATCTAGGTTATGTTACTATTGTTATGAGCATGTAAATGGTTATGTAAGATCATGTGTAGGTGCTTCCACCAATGAAGTGTTAAGGATTGATGACCCCTACCCATGTACCCCTATGTAAATGTGTGAATAGCTAATGTTAGGAGTCTCAAAGTATAATATGAAGTTAGCTTGCCTCCTATGCTAAATTTACTATTGTGATGAATGATAATTATGGGTTTGTATAAGAACTCCAAGAGGTCAAGTACGCCATGTTACTTCTAGAGGGTGCTCCCCGGGTGTGACAAATGTGGTATCAGAGCATGAGGTTTTTAAAGTGGCTTAGGGTCCAAGAAGTCTTATATTGCCACGTCTAGTAGAGTCTCGTATCTTTGGTGGTGAGTCGCGACATATCAAATGGTACAGGAGGCTATAGAACGATAGAGTTTCCCTTCTTCGGCATTCTCATATCCTGCCATAGAACTTAACTTCATAAGATCTCTCCCTTATGTTTTTTCGTCCAGTGGTCCTTTAGATGTGATTGCTTGGATGAGATGGTATCTTATATGCTTGAGAGAAAAAAGGTGAGTGTTGATGTTATCTTAGTTTTATGGTTTGATGAGTATGTGTGAAGGTGAATTTTGGCATGTTTTGATGATGTGATGCCAATTATGTCTAAGTATGAGGCTTATGTGAAATAACATGTTATGTTGAGAAATGTATGTCGTGATATGATTAAAGCATATTAGAAGTTATTTTGGTTAAAATGAGTTAATTTTGGAATGATGTGTTAATATATGGTTTCACAGTATGGTAGCATAATGATGTGATATGAGTTTGAAATGCTTAGTGACTACCTATGGAAGCATGCTACTCTAAGAATATGTGCTTGAAAGTGTCCAATGTTTCCCTTTGTACATATGTGGCCCTTGATAAGTTGCCTAGTAGGAATTGGAGTCGTTTTTATTGACTTGATCCTAGGTGTGAAGGTATTATGCTTGTCTTGGTAGGGTGATGATGTGGGTTTTAGTGACCTAGAGGTCACCTTACTGTGATGTCTAAATAAAAAGAAGAAATTTTTAAGGCTAAGTCTCCTCTATTGTTTCCCCTAATGTTGCATGACCTTGGTGTCTAATGTATTGTTTGAAAACCATATGTGTTGAATAATATGACCTAACTTGATGATTGGGGATAAATTTTCATAGGTGATAAGGTTTAGAATACCTTAGTTGACTTACTGTAATTCCTTCTAAAGTGATAATCACTTTTAAGTGATGAAAAAGAAGGTTGTTAAGCTAAAGATCCTCTTAAAGATGGGTTAAGTTCTCTTAATTGGGTTTACACTAAGTGGGGGATGGTTATGGAATAGTAAGGTTGTAGATATTTCGACCTTGTCCTTGTATTTTTTCTTGAACTTGAAACGAATAAATTCTTAGTAAGCTTGTTCATGAATAGAGTTTTTCATAAAGTATGAATTTCATGAACTTTATATGTTTGGTAAGTATTGATTGACATTACCTTAAGGATATTTTTAAGATTCCAAAGTGAATGAAGGGAAATTTTGATAAAATCCATGTTTTCTCATGTGTATTGTGTATCTTAACATGCTAATTGTGAATTTGACTTCATGGGATAAGATAAGAAACATGGTTGCAGTCACTTGTGAGGTGTAATGTTTAGACTTATAATGGAAAGTTGAGTCTCTTTAAAATGAAAAGTGTAGAGTCTCTTTAAAACTATGTGACTTTTATGATTTGTAAAACTTGATTATAGGTCCACTCTTGAAAACTGAAAGCATGTTTAGCTAAGTGTTCATGTGTGTGCCTATGATTTGTGTTATTTTTCCCAATTGATGTTTATTGTGAAGGCTAATGCTATGTTAGAAATTGAAAATTTTGTGAAAGGGCTTCCTATTTGTTGTGATGTGCTTGGTGTGATTTACCATTTCGACTTCACTAGGAAGAAAACATGAGCATGCCTTGGTTTAAAAGTTGAGAATTTCTCATTTTTAAAGGAATTGACCTTGTACTTTGCTTAGGTGTGAACTCATGATACATTTAAGTGTGTTGAAGAGAAGGACATTCCTCCATGGACACCACTAAGAATGGTATGGTTGAGTATGACCTTCATGGAACTAGGTATAACTAATAAGGATCTTTGTTTATTCAATTAACTCAAGTCTATGTGCATTGAAGTATGAGTGCCTAATTGTTTCTTAAGTGTTGTTGAAATCTGCCTAGGTGTGACTTAAAGTTGGTTGCAAGATGATATCTTAATGAATTGAAGTGTAATGACAATGTTATGATTAGGATAAGGATGTTCCTTTTATAAACATGATAAAAGCCTTTGTGTTTGATGCATTAAAGAGTGAGTGAATAAAAGTTTTGCTTGCTTGTGTGCATTGAGTGCTTAAATGACTTGAAGTTGTGTTCCTTGTAAGTTTGGTGCCTTGAATTATATGTGATGATGTTAATAATATGATAACATGTTCTATGTTTCATTAAATTCTTTTTTTTATTAAAGTGTTCTAAGTGTCATTCGAGGACGAATGTTCCCAAGTAGGGGACATTGTAAGACCCCCAAAATGAGTTAGGGTGTCTAGATACTAACATGTTCTTCATAAGGGTATAAGGTCATAAAATGTCTTATAATATGGTATTGAGGCATTGTGTAAGTTTTGAGGTGATTTGGAAGTCATACGTCAAGGGATGACCAAGACGTTCGACGACTAGTCGCCTATGTGCCTCATGTGTCTATACTTGCATATAATTGTATTTCATGAGCTTATAAAGTCTTAAAATGATTTAAAATGATGTTTATAGTCAGTATGTGGAGTTTGATAAAGTTTGGAGGTCAAACGTCCAAGAACGTCTAAGACGTTCGAAAGTTAGCCCTTGAGACGTTCATGTGTGTCTTGATGGGGCCTTGCATGTTTGGATGTGTTACGTATAATGTTTTTTGAGTGAAACTGATGTGGAATGTCCTTGACTTGTCAATGTGCATATTTATGTTGGAAACTCCCGGGTACAACTTCCCAAGGGCTTCATAAAAGGGCCCACAATAAGGACCCAATGGTTGTCAAGACAGCGACTTGGCAGTGTCAATCCACTGAACCAAACGATGCCCCATTTATTAACAGATGGCCCGTTGATTAAAAAATGGCCCGTTGGTGAGGTGTTTTCGATGGACACTTAGCCTGGGCAAGTCTCAACCAAAGAACAGCCCAAGGTCCAATCGATTGAAGCCACAGACGGCCCGTCAATGGACCTACTAGCCGTCAATGGTGGCCTGCAGCTGCTGCCATGCCACTGCCTCATTCAAGGGGTGAATGGGAAATTCACCTTATGTCCTAACCTGACGCCACTTGATTTATTTAGCTATTTTTGGATGTATATAAGTGATCAAAAACGTGATCAACCAATTCCCAATCCAATTCACACAAAATAAACTTTCCCTCGAAAACCAATTCTCCCTAAAAACCTCCATTGAAGGTGAAGCTCAATAACAGCTTGGAGATTGGATTTACATTTATTATTAAACAAGTTTTAGAGGTTTTCAACTAGACTAAGGTATGGAGATCCTTCATCTCTAGTTATCTTTTCATCTAGAGAGTTAATATCAAAGTTCATAAGAGATTTCATGATCAAACTTCTTCTTCTTCAATCTAGCAATGGATTGTTTCTAAAAACATTTTTAATGGCTTAATCATGATGGATTGATGATAATGTATTGGTTTTAATGTGATTTACAATCCAATTGCATGATGAACCCATGTCCCTTCCCAAACTCGATTTAGCCCTTGCACGGGCATGGTGATCGTGGAATTTTATTAGTAGATTTGTGATTCTCTTACGTTGAATTGGTTATATATACTGCTTTTACGTGAATTGATGATGAATCGATGATGAAGATCCATGTTTTAATGTATGAAGAATTAAACATGCCTAGTTTAGAAGTCTAGGAGTTCAATATAATATTGCCTTTTTAATGATTGAATGTTGAATTCGATTAGGTGAAGATGATTATAGCTATTATTTTTTATTGATGTTATGAATAAATTATGGTTATAATCCCTTGATGATCAAATCAAAGGAACCTTGATGAGGATTAATCTACATGTTTTAGCCTAAAGGTTGATAATACTATGAACATAATGTGATCTCAATTTAGGGTAGCTGAAGCATGATTTAGTCTTGATTATTATGGCTTTAACTACTGCCCTAGGTTGGTATTAATGTTATATTATGAATGTTAACCATGAATCAAAGTAAAGCATATTAGTAAGTGATCTATAACTTTCTACTTTCTAATATATATGTGATGCCTTGTATTATGTTATAGTATGATCTTGTAGTAGCTTATACATGACTTCATATATGATTATGGTACTTTATATACTTTCATATACTTGATATATTGAAGAAAGAGTAGAAATGGTCAATAATTCCCAAAGGCTAAAAGATTGGTAAGAATTTCTCTACTCTTCTATTTCTCTACTTTTATATATTAATGTAGTTGATGAAGCCTTCTATGGCATTGTGTGGTATGTTCCACTTATGGTGGCGATGTTTAATTTATTGTCATTATATATGTGTTGACCATGGCCTTGAAGGCAAATTGATGAATATTTGAATGAGTTATTATGATGATCACCTCATGTGTAACTTGTGCCTAGTCTTTTACTTTAGTTGTGAATCTAGGTTATGCTACTATTGTTATGAGCATGTAAATGTTTATGTAAGATCATGTGTAGGTGCTGCCATTAATGAAGTGTTAAGGATTGATGACCCCTACCCATGTACCCCTATGTAAATGTGTTAATATCTAATGTTAGGAGTCTCAAAGTATAATATGAACTTAGCTTTCCTCCTATGCTAAATTGCGTTGTGTGGTCTATGCTTGAAAGTGTAATATGGTCTAAGAGGGTGGCTGCCTCAATGTGTTGTTGATAGCCATTATGTGATCATGTCGACCAATGTATACACACTTACACTTCATGCATGTTTACAAGTAGTATAGGTCATGGTGTCAAAATGAAAGGTAGTTCTCATATTCACTAGTGTCTACTACTATGCATGTTAAGCTTATGTCTATGAAATTATGATATGCATTTCCTTAACTAGGATGACTTGATAGGTGTACTGTTGTGGGCAAGGGTATGGACCTTGTCTATGCATTACACATGTGTACCTTGAAGGATAGTTCCTAGGTTTGGTTTCTATGTACATGAAAATGAATGTATGGGCATATTATGAATATGACTTATATGATATGATGAAGTATGAATGTGCATAGTGTCTTAGTGTGTTTATATGAAAGGATTGTTCATATAGTTATAACTATAGACTTATGCATTGATAAATGAACATGTGTGACATTTATGTGTTATGTGAAAGGTGTGCTCACATATATGTATACACACACATGAATGATGATATAGTCAATAGAGGATCCTTGAAAGATGTTCTCAAGTGTATCCTTAACTAGATAGTGTTAATATATATGGTATGTCCATGTGAAAGGATTTCTCACATGATTTAGGTTGATGAACTCTCATCTGTGACATATGAGTTAAGCATATGAGGGGATGAATCTCCTAAGCCTATGTTTTATAAAGAAATGATAATAAAGGCTTTTCAATAAAGAGAACTTAGATTAGCACCAAGGGAACTTGTAGATGAGGGGTTGGCACCTTACTAAGGAGGGAAGGCTAAAGGGTCCACTAACGGTCCTCACGGTGTGGATAGCCTCATGATCAAAAAAGGGTGTAGAGAGACCATGACAGTCCCCAAGTTCCATAAACTATGATTGCCACATAGGATCAAGCAATATAAAATCAACTAAAATGCTAGCATGTGTTAATGTTCTACCTTGGCTAGGTAAGAACAACTTCCATTGGTGTAGGGCTCTACAACACCAAATTCCATGTTTAGCACCCATGGTCTTAGTGTTGTTTAAGTCGATAGTTTCGCTCAAGTAAAATGGAAAATGGAAGTAAATGACTAGGACCCTAACTAGGATGACTTAATGGAGGTTACTTATGATAGGTGGAAGTAATTAACCCATCTGACATTGCACAAGTAGCTCCTTTGGAAGTCCTAGGGAGGTGGCCTAATGTGTATGATTATGCTTATGTCTTTATGCATGACATTGTAGTAATTTTCTACTTATTATGAAGATGTGCATGGTATAAGTCTATATGATGGGAACTTGTCCCTATATGCATGATGTTTGTCTTAATGACTATATGATGAAGGTCTTGCCTAGCTTGGACGAAGTTGCCTTTAATTGTCATGTTGATGTATGAAGTGTTAAGGCTTGTGATCTCATGATATGTCTACTAAATATGTGTGAGGTTATGGGGCTTCATGTGTACATTGCACTAGTAGACTAAGATTGAGGTCATGAGCAAGGTCTTATAATGATTTATGTGAAGTAAAGTGAACAGATGTGCAAATAGATGTAACTTACTGTAAAGCCAATGGAGTCTTGACTTAAATGTGTCTTTGATATATTATGATTATATGATGATATGTGTTGGCTTATGTAGGTTGTATGTATGATTTATTTGTGACCTCAAGGTGATGCATTGCACCAAGTATCACTAGAAGGTTACTTGGCAGGTTAATGAATAAAAGAAAAGATAGCTCACTGTAAAGAAGGAAATAGCTCACTCTAATGTGACCTTAAAATGCCCTAAATTCTGTATGTGATCTTATATGATGTTTGGTCTTTGAATATGTCTATATGAAGTATATGAATGATATAAATGCTATTGTATAAAGGTTTTATGAAGATTTACTCAGAAAGGCATGAAGTATGATTTCAAGAAAATGTTCCTTTTAAATGCATGTTTTTGCATGGTTGCCATACTTAGTGCATTCTTGTACTAATCCCATTCTTCTCGACTTTTTACACAAAGTGTAGGTAATGGATTCTTAAGGGATGTATATATTATTGAGGTGCTTGATATGTGATTCCGAAGCTCAAGGAAAGTAATCCTTAAGTTTCAAGGATCTCCTAAATTATGGTTTACCGTAAAAGTGTAGTATTATTGTACTTATGTACTATGTTGTAAGGGCCGTGTCCCTAAAGTACTCTTACGATGTTGAGTCTAGGATGGCAAAGATACTTAAGGTCTAAATATGTATTATGACTTATGTTTTATATATACATGAAGTGAAGTTTCTAGCATATTATGTGCTATGAAAAGTTCTAAATTTTCCGCAAAATTTACTATGACAATGCAATGAATGATAACTATGGGCTTGTATAAGACCGCCGAGAGTTCATCCATGTTACTTCTAGGGGGTGCTCCCCGGATGTGACACCTAGACTGAACGATACTTATGCCCAACCCCACAATGTTCATCCACTTTAAGGCACAAATTTTGGGAGTCAACTATTTTAACTCAGTAAGGGAAAAATTATCGAATCAATATAGACAATTAAACCTTCTAATCCTACCAGAGAGGCCTAACACACATCCACAATATAATATTATTGCATTTGGGTACAAAAGCGATAAAAAAACCTCACGGTTTGGAAACCAACCTTTCGAGCTGAATAAATTAAGATTGAATCGCTAGGCAGCAATATAATCCAAGTTTCGATAACAAATCAATAACTCGCACACTTAGAAAATTCAAAAAAATAAAGAATAATGTGCACGTGTGAGTTTTGAAATGGAAAGTGTATAAGAGTGAAAGAGTTTGAGAATTTAAACATGTGGCCTCAAAAACCGTCCGATTCTTACCCATTCGGTGACATTAGTCAAGGAGCCAAACCAATCGCGTCATGTCGAGCAATCACCTACCTCGCCGAGATTTACAAAACTCCCCATCAATTTTGGGATTCCAAATGGTGGAAAAGATTGGTATCACCGACTGGGTCAGCGGTTCGCCAATAAGTTCTTAGGCATGTCTAGTCTTATAGACTCTACCTTAAAGTTGTCTTTGGTCCAACGCTGGTCTGGGTTGGGGTCGCCAAAATATTTGGCGATGCGCCGACTGGACCTTTTTGCTTGCAAATTTCCTTCTTTCCTAACACTTGCCATATTTCATCCTACATAACAAACACACCATTATTTTTTAAAAAAAACAAGCATGCAGAAATAAAAAGGGTTTTGGGTTACCTCCCAAAAAATGCCTTAGTTAACGTCGTGGAACGATGCAGGTCGATTTTTAAACCTTATTCTTGGGGTTTGTCATAGTTTCACTAGGCAAACCCTTTGTTCTTGCGGATTTAAATGCAACAAAATCTAGCCCATCTGTGCTCCAATTGATTGATCGAGACATAATAGGAGGTGACAATCTAGCTATGAGTTGACACGTCTTTTTTTATTTCTTTCAAAAAAAATTTGGACCCCTCAACATTTTTGAGCATGCGCGATGGCATATTTTCAGACTTTCCACTGTCAGAATCCTTTTGCTTTTGATTTTCCTGGGGAGGCACATACGTATCCCTCTCAACCTCCTTTCAATTGGGATTTCGATCTATCCATTCATGATTTATATCTTTCCCATCCTTCATCTCTATTCAAACCTTGGTCACCACTAATCCTTGGGTAGTTTAAACAATAACCTCTAACTTGGTTGGCTAAAAAGCTTACCTCTTTATTATACAACGCCTCAAATTTGGATTCATCCAAATTAGCACACCCGACCCCCACTTCATTTACGCCTCAAGAACCATATCCCAAGATATTTTTAGAAAAAATGTGCAGTTGTGTCATTATTTTGTCCATGTTATGGTCTCTATCTTGATCTTTACCCATCTACTCCTTGGACAATTTGATTGAAAGGGTAGATACCTGTTTTTCACGAATATACCAGGACCTGTTGAATTTGGTCATTCTAGCCAATAGTTATTTCGCTATCACATATGGTTGTTGCATTAAACCTCCCAGAGAAAGTTGTCCAGCGATATCCTTGTTTACCGAGTCAAGACTCCAATTAAAATACTGCAGCAATACGTTGTCAAGCAAGCAATTGCTGGGCATTGTAGCACTAACTTTTTGAATAGCAGCCAAGTCTCATGAATTGGCTCGCTCTCTAAACTCTTAAAGGTTTTGAAGTTGTCCTGAAGAGTCATCATCTTCGAAGGAGGGAAAATCGCACATTAAATGTGTTAATAACTCCTCCCATTAATTGATTGAGTCACATGATAACTTAGTCAGCCGCTTGCATGCTTCCCCATCATAGTGAATGGGAATAACCTCAGCCGGAGTGACTCTTGAGAGATGCTCTTGAAGCAGAATGGTCCACATACATCCACGAAGTTTTGAAGATGTTCATGAGGGTCCGCATGAGCGAATGCACTGAAAAGTCCTTTGAGTTGCAAGAGTTGCAACATGGTGCTCGTGATGGGGAACACTACATTCCCTTCGGCTGCTTGTAAGCAAATGTCACCAACACCTCCCATGATATGGGGGTCATTAGCATGAGGGTTGTTGAATTCCTTGAGGTTTCCAATGTCATTATGTTGGCCTATTTGGCTTCCATTGCTTCCATTAACGCTCATACTTCTTGTTTTCATTACAAACAAGAATAACAAAAGTGAAAATGAAGTTAGTTCAATTATAACCAACAAGATCAAAATTCAACTTAACCAAATATTCTGCAAAAAAACCACTCCCCGGGAGCGACATCATTTTGATGTGACATATGAGGACACTTCTTCCAATTCTAAGTGTCGACGGTCGTTAGTCAGTAATATAACCAAAGAAAAATTTGGGGTTGAGTCCAAGGGAGTTGTTTTCGAGAATAATCAGCCAAGTACAAATTAGTTAAAATTAGTCATAGCTATAATACTTTTATGATTAAAATTATAATAAATCAAAGGAGGTGAAACAAGTGTCAATTAGCAAAGGGAGGTTTGTAAGCAAAATAAACTAACAACTTTAAGATTAAATAAAAATACAAATATGGATACGGGATTTTTGGGATGTGATAGGAATATGGGCTCGAATAAATAACCCGGTATAAGCTATTAATAGTAACTCATTATAAATTTGTGATTAAGCTAGATTTTAGTTGGGTAAATTCTCTCTCATGTAACTTACCCCGAATCAAATCGGTTTCTCTCAAACACCAATTTGCCGCCATTATGACCAGTATTTTCCTTAGCCCAATCACTTTCTCGAGCTGAAAGTGTGGGAGAGGGTTTAGGATTCACTCTCTTGAGCTGAGCCCACGTCAACACAATAACCACTTGCTATCGATTTTGTTGTTTTGGTCTTATGCCCTCTCGCTCGAGAAAGCCAAAGAAACGAAGGTGAAATCATATTTGCAACTACAATCCCATTAAATTCATACACAAGTACTAAATGAAATCACATTTAAACAACAAATACACTATAAGTTAGCAAGACCCACCAGTAAATTCAACCTATATTCACATAATAACACGCCAAGAATCCGGGTTTTAGCTAGACATAGTAAAGAGACATAAATTTCCTATTGGTATTTCCATCAACTAGGTATGATAGAAAATGTCTTTACACATGTCAAGGATAAAGATTATTGAAGACCCACTTTTAATTTCTTGGAGTTGGAAACCTTCAATTCTTCAAAGCTTAAGAACTAAAGCTGGTAAAATATCTTAATAATAAAGTCTCAATTCAAAAAGTATTCTCAAATTTGATTCTAAGCTAAAAATATCAACGAGTATTTATAGTTTTCAAAAATTTGTGTTGTGAATTATCATTCGGTGAAATTAGTCGGGATCGCCGATCAACTCGGCGATCCGCCCTTTGGTATATTCCATTGTCATGCCTTTGACTTTAGCATCTTCACGTTCTGTAACTTTGGGTGATATAGTACTTCTTTGTTGAATTGCTCTGTGACACGCCGACTTCTCCTTTTCACAATGACTTGATCCTTTCAATTAGGGCTCAGCACAATTGAACATTATGTAAGGTCATTCGGCGATACGCCTAATAGGTTAGGTGATCCTCAGGCCATTATTTCTTCATTTTTTCAAATGCCTTGTTCCTTTTTTCTTAATTGTGTCCATGCTTTGTATCCAAGTCTAAATACCTGAAACTCAAGGTTTTTCATTAGTTTTCGAGACAAAATATGCATTCGAGGACAATAAACCTACCAAAATATAGCCCTAAATAAGTCCATATCGTGGACTCATCAACTCCCACTTGGTTTTTATAAGAGACTTTGATTGTACAAAAATGTTTTAAATTTTTAAAATTTTCCCTATGTTGTTATGTTATGAAATGCTATGAGGCTTTCTGAAGTCTTGTACACCATGTCACATCTAGGGGGTAGCCATGGGTCATGACAATTTAAGAATGACATGTTTAGAAGCTCAGGAATAATGAAGTTTCTTCTGCTAATGTTCTTTGGAGGAATCAATTAGTTCAGGTTGCTACTTGGGAGGCCAAAGTTGATATGATGTTCCGGTATTAACATCTCTTTCCATCCGCTCCTATTTTAGCTTACGTTATTTGTTACTCATGGTTCATTCTTTCAAAATTGTGTGTTTTAGTCAGTCTCATATTTCCATATGCATGCATGTTAATGAAAAATATGATTTTTGATGTTATGAATTAGCTTGGGGTGGATTCTCCTTGTTTATGTGCATTATCATGAGATTTGCATGCATGTTGAATTTTAAGTTTCCCTTCTACTTTATTCATGTTAGCTTGACTCCTATTCGAGGATAAATATTCCCAAGGGAGAGATGTTGTAACACCTCAGAAATTGGAAAATCAAGTAAGAAAGGAAAAATATAGTTTTTGCACTGAGGTAGTGATGATGAGTCATATGTACAGATCGTAGAAAATCCTATTGTCCATAGACGGGAAGTCGTAGAGTAAATTTAAGTATTTATAAAATTTAAATTTCTGAAAATTGACCAACGAGTAGCTAAGACGAGTCGTAGGAATTTGGAGAAGTCGTAGATGTCACACGTAGAAATTATTAAGACTTAATGGAATTTTGGACCTGAACTTAGGTATACATAAGAGGTTTATAGACAGTCATAAAATTGTTTCGTGCAAAGTAAGGTAATTATTTTTTCTAAAATTGGTTCTAAGGTTGACCTGTACGAGCCGTAGAATTGTCACAAACCGATTCTACACCCTGGATGTGGCCGACACTCTAGAACCATTGTTGGTCACTAAGCGAACCCTCATGTGAAAGACTAACTCAAGCATACAAAACTTAAAATGAAATAAAATCAATAAACTCAAATACAAAGCTCTAACTCTTAATTCTGAATGTACTAAAATATTCAACTAGCCAAAAATAGGCAACTCAATTCCTTAAAACATTTGACAAAATAAATTAACAGACTCCTCCAACTCTACTGTCTATCTATTACGCCTCTAACTCACAAAGATAGTAGTCGGCACAAGAGACAAGACATCCTAACAACAAATATAGCAGAAAGTACAAGTGGAACCCTCCGTAAGGAATAAGGCTCACCATAGATAAGTGGAACTACAAGTGTCCTCAACGAAGCTTCATTTGATGACCCTGAATACATGTATTTGCATCATAAAACGATGCAAGCCAAATGGCGTCAGTACATAAATGTAGGAGCATGTAAGTAGAAACCTAATTAACTTGAACTAGTAGAAAAGAAACATACTTACCGCTTCTCAAACTTACTCAACTCATGGAATACTCAAGGAGAATCAAAACTACTCAAACTTACTAAACTTAGAAGTACTCAAGGATAAGATTCTCAACCCAATAATAAGGTTCTCAACTCAGTGAAATGGGGATCAACTCAACAATAAGGTACTCGTCTCAATGAAACATAGTTCAACTGAAGTACTCAACTCAAAGATATATACAAAATTCAATATACTCAAGAATAAAACAACAATAAAAAATGCAATATATGGAAAACATCCTAAATAGAATATAAGAACTTAATGTACTGAAGAAACAATAGTAACTCAGTTTGTAGGCAAGGATACAAGATAAAATCTGCTTGTATATGAAAATACAAAGTTAACTCTGTGTATAAAAAAACAATAAAATATCTCTTTTCTAACCGACAACCATCACTATGAGCTATGTGATGATACAATGTCTTACCTTACGCTGCCTGGGTCATCATATACCTTACCGGGGGTATAAAAACTACAAATAAATGAATTCACTGGTCTATGTTAAAAGAATTAAGGAATCATCTAACAAGTAAGAACTTTTTTTACCCATGCTGACTACACGATTTATGGAGATTATAATTATCTGAACTCAAACTAGTCCCCGCATTGTTGTTCAATACTACTCCCAAAATGTAACTAGCTCAAATGTTTATGTAACGACCTAAGGGTATAACGTAGAAGAAATGGCATACTCAAGTCACCACACAGCGTACTCGACCTTTCTATAATATGAAAAGTAGTGCAGAACTAAAACTTTTCACAATAATAGTTCAAATCTCCTTTATAGAAAACATAAGGAACTAAGTCTCCTTCTAGCCATCCTATACATATGAATATATTGGGTCACAGCCCATAAAACAATGAAATGGAAATACTAAAGTCTATTACAACGTCTTTTGAAAAGAAAAGATAAAACATAACTATATCCTCGAATCATGTGAGGACATACCAAGATTTGCTTGAAAGGATGCGATTTCCAAGCTTTTTTTCCAATAAGACTCCTCACTTGCCACCTACACCTTTAGAAGTAAAACAACATATGGAATTAGCACATTGAATGTACTAAGTAGGTGATATGCAATAAAATCATGCTAAAATGGATATTTTCTTATAACATGCTCTTTATGCTCTTTTGAAGAAAACTTCATAAAATAAGTATAAGAACCAGTTTTAACATCTCATACACATATAAGACATATTCCAAGTAATCCACATTACAACATCAACATCACTTCAAACCATATAAATATATAAACCTCCTACTAAAGGTTATCCTAAGACTTCCTTAAGTAAGACAAGAAGAGATCATCCATACACCCTCTTCAAGCACGCCAAAAAATCCTTAAGACTACCTAAGATAAGATTATTCCCTTTTCTTCACATAGACTCTCTACCCAAGGTTACGCTATGATTCACTTGAGTAAGAAATGAAGAGACCGCCCATACACCCTCTCCAAGCCTACCTAAGCAACCCTCAAAGCTACCGTAGATAGGGATACTTTTGTTCAACATACTTTAACTTAAGACAAAAATATTCATTAGGCACTTAAGAGACATTTCATCAATTAAGAACTTCACATAATGGTCTTGGAAAAGTCCTAGGGAACCTATATCCTAGAATCTTCAAATCCTACTCGTGCCATATCTAGATAGCATCCCATTCCACTACCTAAACGTTGTAGAACTTCTCCAACACTAGAATGTTAACCACATGATGAGAATATGCATTAACCGACATAGACCATACTAGCTAGGCATGGAATCCAGAATCTACCCTACTCCGATGGACAGTGTTCTACTTGCCAACGGAAGAACTAGGACACATCCCATGTAGGCAAATGGTTAAGGAATATCAAGGGTTTCTTTGTACTCTAGTCTAAACTCAAGTAGAGTCACTCCCCAAGCATATTCTCTCGGTGCTAACCTTAGTTCCTATATAGTAAGTTCAATCACAATACCAAGGTTGGTCAAGTAGGGATTCCACTCAATGGTCAATGAGGATTGCTCAGTGAATTTCTTAGAGATGGTTTCATGTCGTTCCAGCCAACCTATCCCTAAGTACGTCATTCACACAAGAAGGATACCATTACATCTTTCAACTTCAAGGATTTTGTAACCTTTTTTCTATGTTAAAGGTTCTAAGTATTGACCTTTTTTTACTTATTCAAGGTCTTTTATGAATCATCATACACATACATTACAAAGGTGTTTTAGCCTACTAAGTCAAGAGTTCATATTCGTATACTTTCATGTATCAAGTAGCGGGACATAGGTCTACC
The DNA here is from genome assembly GCA_016801875.1 of Solanum sitiens. Classification (NCBI taxonomy): domain Eukaryota; kingdom Viridiplantae; phylum Streptophyta; class Magnoliopsida; order Solanales; family Solanaceae; genus Solanum; species Solanum sitiens. The sequence goes on along the minus strand of JABWTJ010000065.1, from coordinate 1,281,681 downwards.
AATCAAGACACAGACAGTATCACCATATAGAGACATCATCATTGTATATCATAATCACATATATCCAATGAAAAGAATTCATACTTTAATCTCACATATAGATATAACATAATCATTCATCTTTATCATGTACACAAGTTCTAACATGATAACATCACAATTCATATAATAATGCCAACAAGGCCATGTTCATAACGATTATAACACATAAACACCACCATAATAAGTGGACCATACCAATCAACACAATTCAATTCATGTAATGTACAATATATAGAGAGATTAGGTCATATTACCTTTTTGCCATCATCAACATCAACATTCCTTAGCTTTCTCAATCTATTCACCTCACAAAGGCTCTTACCAATATCCATATACACAATTCTAAACCAACAATCAAACCATACAAAGATGCAAAAATGTACAGTACGAATATCATCAAATTAAGGCAGCCTATATACAATACTATCATGATTTATACATAATTCAATAGCCAAGTACAATATACAGAAGAATTCAATACAATTAGACCATGATCAAATCACCCACATTAGACCCAGAAATAGGATTTCACGAAAATCATGGGTTCATAGAGATTTGATCTAAAATCATTCAATTAACATCAATTATATCATAAATAATTTAGTCAACTTATTTTATGCAAGAACCAAGGCTAGAAGTCAAAATAGAAGATTTCATGTTTTTTAACATCTTCAAAAACCATTGATTGACTCCTTGAAAGAAACAGAATTCAAGTATGAAACAACATACCTTAATTGAAGATAATCCACTAAAAATAAGGAGAATTAATGGAGAAATCAAGCTCTTAGATTCAACCTTGCTTGAAGCTTCAATGGAGTTCTACAGGGTTCTATTTGGGGTTTTATGTTTTGATTTTTAATAATGAAATCCTATCTAGGTTCTAGAATTATAAAGTAACTTAAAATACCCAAAAACACCTTAAATAACCGCTCATTACTTAATTAGAATGCTAGGTGAATTTCCCAAAAGACCTTTACCTTGGCCGAGACACCTGCAGAAAATTACTGGTGTCTGTAGACCAAACGACGAGCCGTACTGGAATTCCGTCATTTTGGTAAGAGGCTGCTCTTTGGGGGATTAATATCCCACCACTATGTGAGGAGAAACGTCCCCCATTGAGGTGGCGTAGTCAGGACTACGGTCTGTTGGTTTGGTAGCATAGTTTGGGACTGCTTTTTGGTACTTTCAAGCTAAAATTATGATCCTCATCAAGGACCCTTAGGGTGGTCCTTGGGGATTCTTTCATGGAAGTTTCAAACCTAAACTCGTTCGTCTAGATGTTAGGACCTCTACCATCAACTTAAACTCAAACTAACAAGTAAACATACAAAGGAACACTAGAACGCTCAAGCACGTCTAAGGGCCAACTTTTGAATGTTTTGGACGTTCTTTGGCGTTCACTTCAGAACTCTTCCAAACACAACACATTGACTTCTAACACTATAATGCATGATTTTAATACCTTATAAACATATGAAACACATGGTAGGCTCTAGTTTCACCTAGTTCATTTTTAGGGTCATTACATTCTCCCCCACATAGACAACATTCGTCCTCGAATGACACTTCCTACTCTTTAAACACTTTCAAGATATAAAGACTAAATACTAGCAGCTCATAACCATACACACCATATACAATACACATAGATAGGTGGAACATCAACTCCACATAACTAAGAGACTCAAAATATAACAAGAAAGTAGACACAACATGAATATCACACACAATTATAAATCAACAATAAAACCATACAAAGATCCAAAAATGTACAATATGAATATCATCAAATTAAGGCAGCCTATTTACAATTCAATCATGCTTTTTACATAACTCAATATCCAAGTACAATATACAAAAGAATTCAATACAATTAGACCATGATCAAATCACCCACATTAGAGCCAGAAATAGGATTTCATGAAAAGCATGGGTTCGTAGAGATTTTGATCTAAAATCATTCAATTAACATCAATTATATCATAAATCATTTATTCAACTTATATTATGCAAGAACCAGGGCTATAAGTCAAAATAGAAGATTTCAGGTTTTTGAGCATCTTCAAAAACCATTGAAATTGACTACTTGAAAGAAACATAATTCAAGGATGAAACACCATACCTTAATTGAATATAATCCACTAAAAATAAGAAGAATCAATGGAGAAATCAAGATCCTAGCTTCAACCTTGCTTCAAGCTTCAATGGAGTTCTAGAGGGTTCTATTTGGGGTTTTATGTTTTGATTTTGAATAATGAAATCCTATCTAGGTTCTAGACTTATAAAGTAACTTAAAATACCCAAAAACACCTTAAATAACCACTCATTACTTAATTATAATGCTAGGTGAATTTCCCAAAAGACCTTTACCTTGGTCGAGACACCTGCAGAAAATTACAGGTGTCCGTAGACCAAACGACGAGCCATATTGGAATTCCGTCATTTTGGTCAGAGGCTGCTCTTTGGGGGCTTAATATCCCACCACTATGAGAGGATCAACGGCTCCCTTTGAGGAGGCGTAGTCAGGACTACGGTATGTTGGTTTGGTAGCGTAGTTTGGGACTGCTTTTTGGCAGTTTCAAGTTAAAAGTTTGATCCTCCTCAAGGACCCTTAGGGTGGTCCTTTGGGAATCGTGCCCGGACGTTTCAAACCTAAACACATTCGTCTAGATGTTAGGACCTCTACCATCAATTTAAACTCAAACTAACAAGTAAAACATACAAAGGCACACTAGAACGCTCAAGCACGTCTAAGGGCTATCTTTCGAACGTCTTGGACGTTCTTTGACGTTTCACTTCCAAACTCAACACACTGACTTCTAACACTATAATACATCATTTTAATACCTTATAAACATATGACACACATGGTAGGCTCTATTTTCACCTAGTTTGTTTTTAGGGTCATTACATTCTCCCCTACTTGGACAACATTCGTCCTCGAATGACAGTTGCTACTATTTAAACACTTTCAAGATATAAAGGCTAAATACTAGCAGCTCATAACCATACACACTATATACAATACACATATATAGAAGGAACATCAACTCCACATAACTAAGAGACTCAAAACACAACAACAAAGTAGACACAACGTGTACAACTTATCATGCCATAAGACTCTACCTTTTCCTATCATATAAGAAGAAATTCCTTCTCCGCATATTATCTTGCTCATATACATTATTTCTCTGCACATTATAACCAATTTTCATGAAAGTAAAATTTAGCAAATATTTCAAATATCTTACGGTAAACATGTTTACTAATTCACTACTGCAACATTTAAGCAATTTACTTAAAAAAGGCATGACAATATGAGAGACAAAATCATATAAATCATTTTACCACATAAACATAACCTCATGAAAGGATGCACAATGCAAGGTGATCAATGAAATTCATTTTCAGTTAGACTCCTAAACAAATGTGAGATGCTAGTATAATAATATAACCGTCAAGCGTGAATAGAATAGAAGAGAAGAGACAACAATCCAGAACCCAACTACTCATCATACTCACCCACTTAGAAGGAACCCATCATAACTAGAGACAGAAAACTATAAATTACTGGCATCTTTACCCGAATTGGCCTTAGCTTGGAGAACAGAGAAGTTATTCCTCTTTGGTGCACCAACATCTGGAGCATTAGGATGAACTTGCTTGGCCTCTCTTCCTCTAGCCGCAATAGTAGGACAATCCTTCACCTTATGACCATTCATACCACAGCCAAAACAATCACCGATACTGGCTAGACACTTCCCAATGTGTTTCTTTCCACAAGTAGAACAATTAGGCTTCACAACTTGAGAACCACTACCACTCTCAAGCTTGACCTTAGGATCACAAGAACCTTCTTGTGTTGGAGCCTTCCTCTTAAATCTAGGTTTGTTTTTCTTGTCGATCTACCCCTATTCAAATTTCTTGTGGTCCTTCTAAGTTTGGACTCTTCAATGGATTGAGAGTACACCATAAGCATAGAAAATTTCATGTCATTATGGAGAATGGTCGTACGGAACTCTTCTTTCACAAGGTCGGCAACACCAGTCACAAGCCTACTCATCTCATCCCTTGGGTTAGATACCAAGGATGGAGCAAACCTACACAACAAGGTAAACTTAAAAGAATACTCTTCAACACTAATGTATACTTGTCTAAGGTTTATGAACTCTTCAACCTTTACCTCCCTATTCTCACATGGAAAGTACTTTCCTAAGAAAGCATCTTTAAGCTCTTCCAACTCTATGGGACCCAATTTAACCGTCTTATTGTCTTTCCAATGAGTGTACCACACTTGAGCAACTTCCCTCAATTGGTATGAAGCCAACTCCGCCTTTTTCCTAGAATTCATCCCCATGGCACTCAACACCTTATACACACCATCTATAAACTCTTGGGGATCCTCTCCCACCTTAGAACCAAGGAAGATAGGAGGATTCATCCTCACAAAGTCCCTCAATCTAGAGGTCATGGTAATCTCAAGAGCATTCATCCTAGGCCCAATGTCTCTAGTCACTTGAGTCATCATGGCTCAGGCTAGGGTAATGAGAGCCTCTCTAATCTCCCCATTAGTCATGTCCGGTGGAACCACTGGAACCTCATATCCTTGACCAACTATAGGGACTTTCTCACCTTGAGTAACTTTAACACCTTGTGGAGCTTGTCCACCGTGGAGAACTTGTTCACCTCGGGGAGGAACTCCCTCAATCACTGCCTTCTTGTAAACTCTCCTATCCGGTGTCCTCCTCGTATTCATCTTCTTTAAACACAAGAGAAAATATTAAGAAAGGACAATTATAACTTTTAACTCTATGGGACGACATAAGAGTAGAGAAGAAGGGAAACTATATCGTCCTATATCCTCTATCTCATAGATGTGTCGGACTCACACCGATTAACAAGATTCTACTAGACGTCGCTTTAATGAGACTTCAAATACTAAAAACTACTTGATAACCTTATGCGCTGATACCAAGTTTGTAACGACCTGAGGATATACCCTAGAATAAACGGCATCCTGAAGTAGCCACAAGGCGTACTCGACCTCTCATAGGTCTATACAAGCCCTTAGATATCATATATATATATATATATATATATATATATATATATGAAAAAAAGTACGGAATCAAAACTTTTCACAACAATAGTTCAAACCTCTTTTATCAAAAATATAAGGAACTAAGTCTCCTTGCAGCCATATTAGGCACATGAATATCTTGGGTCACAGCCCATAAAAAATAAATGGAAATACTAAAGTCAATTACAATGTCTTTTGAAAAGAAAAGCTAAAACATAACTATTTTTTCGAGAAAGAGCAGAGTGAGTTCATCTTCTTCAAAATGATAGATGAGAATTATGTATTCCCAAGAGTAAATATTTTCACATTTAAAAGTGGAGGAAACTGAGATTTCCAAAAGAGGTTTTACCTGTTTGAGTATTATCTCTTTTTACAAAAATATTTTGAGTTATGATCTCAAACTACATAAGGAGTTATGTCTATTTAAAATGTAACGACCCTAAAAGTTAACTAGGTGAAACTAGAGCCTAACATGTGTGTCATGTGTTTATAAGGTCTTAAAATTATGTATTATAGTGTTAGAAGACAGTGTGTTAATTTGGAAGAGTTTGGAAGTGAAAAACGTCCAAGACATTTGAAAGTTATCCTTTAGACGTGCTTAAGCGTTTTAGTGTGCCTTTGTATCTTTTACGTGTTGGTTTGAGTTTAAATTGATGGGAGAGGTTCCTAACATATTTTTGAATGTGTTTAGGGTCAAATAGTTTGGGCAAGACTCCGCAAGGACCAATTAAAGGGTCCTTGAGGAGGACCCAAACGTTGGTCAAGAAAGGTGTCGTGCAACATGTTTTTGGGACTACCTGCGCGTCGTGCACCCTTCACTTAAAGGCCAAAAACTTTCCTTGCAATGCGGTCTTGTCACGAACCTTTCTGCCTCAAATTAAATTCCTAAACAAAGATTTGGAAGTGCCTTTGCGACGCGCATCCATGTCCCAAATTTTGTCGCATCGTTTAAAAGTCAAGTTGGACATTTCTAAAAGTCCAAATAAGTGTAGGGGTGTTTTGGGTACTTTGGGGGTAGATTATAAATGGGTTTTAAGTAAATTTTATCCCCATTCCCAAGTCAAAACATAAATACCCAATGAGAAATCGAAAATCCAAAAGCCTCTTCTTTTCCGAATTCTCTTAAAACTCCATTGGAGGCCAAGCTCAAGCTCAAGCTAGAAGATTGATTTTAAAGTGCTTTATTCTCCAAATTTCATCGGTTTTTATCCTATTAAGGTATGGTAGCCCTTGATTCTTGAATAACCCTTCATTCAAGGAGTTCTATGAAAGATTTTCCAAATAGTTTCTATGATCAAATTTCCCGATTTCCAATCTAAGCATGGGTTCCTTGTCAAACCATTTTCTAAGTCATTCTAATGATGAATAAATATTTAATTACTATTTTTATGATGAATTCCTATGGAATGTATGAATGAACCCATGATTCTCCTAATTCTCTAAATTGACCTGTAATGTGGGTCTTTATGAATATGATTTGATGTTAATGAATTTTACATGAATTGGATTGTTTTGTTAAATTTGATTTCTATATATATCCATTGGTTTGTATTGTGGAAGATTGATCTATGTTTATCATGGCTTGTAGAATCGGTAAGTGATCTAACTTCTAGTCTATAGTATGAGAGTTAATGTTATATGGTATAGTTGAATTATAGTGGTGGTGTTTACTTATTGTCTATCTATACGTGTTGTGATTATAACGTTTAGGGCAATATATGTAATGTGAATTATGACTATGATGATTATGAGTATGAAGGTGTGCCATAAAGTTTAGATATGTGTTCCTTATTGTTGGTATCATGATTAAGGTGTATTGATAATGTGAAGTATAATGTGAATGATGATGTTAGGGTAAGGTATGGTCTACATGTTTAATATCGTAGAATGACCCCAACCTATATAACCCTATATGAATGTGTGATCATTACATGTTAGGAGTTATCTATTCAATTTTGAATGTGCTCTTATCTCCTATGATGGAATGGGTATGTGTGGTCCATAGTACCTAAATGCTCTGTATGTGAGTTGTTCATTACTTGAGGGATATTGTACATGTGTTGTGATCCTTTGAAGGGTGGTTTCCTCAATACCATTGTTGTTGCTATTATGTGATCATGAGGACTAATTTGTACGCACGGACTCCATGCATAACTATGAGTATGATATATTTATGGTGTCCATTGAAAGGATAATTCTCATATGCACCTTTATATCTTATTATGCATGTAATGTATATGTCTAATGAAGTATGAACATGTGTTGTGTAAAGGTGTTTATGTGAAAGGCTTTCTTACATATGTATACACACGAATGTATGATTGAAGGATGTTAATGATAATCTAGTGTATGGGAGTCTCTTTGAAAGGTTTCCTTAATTGTACTCTAAACTAGAATATGTTATGATCATGTGAAAGGACATTCTCATCATATAACCTATGGTCTATGTATATGTTATATATGGGGTTAATCCCCTAGGGCCTATTTTATGAACTAATATTTAAGAAAGACTTAAAGGCTCTTTAAAAAGGGAAGTTAGCTTAGCACTGAGTGAGTTTGACAATGAGAGGTGTTCCTTCACAACGGAAGGGATGTTCAGCCGATGTTCTCATGAGGTAGAAACTACAATGCGAATTAGCATACAGAGGGTTTATAGTAACAACCTCCTAGTTCATTAATTATGTGCCCCCACAGGAACTAGCAATTTGATCCACCTAGATGCAATTATCATGTATGTATCCTACCTTGGCAAGTAGGATGCACTCTTTCAGTGTGAGGGGTTGACACTATATTCCATGTTTATCTCACATGGTATAATGTCTGTTATGACAAAGTTTCTCGAATGTAAAATGAACAATGGAAGTAAGAAGATGAACACTAACTAGGACTACCTAAGAGATGTTGCTTTGTGTAGGTAAGGGAATGGGACTTTACCTATACATTGCACAAGTAGGTCTTGAATGAAGTTCTAGGGTGAGTCATTTATCTATATTTATGTGTGTATATATATATATATATATATATATATATATATATGTATATATTATTCATGATATTATGGTGTTAATATACTTGTTATAACTAATATACATGATGTTGGTCTTATTGGGTCTATATGATGAAGGTCTTACCTAGTATGCATGATGTTCGCTATACTTTTCATGATGATATATGAAGTAAATGGCAATGCTTGTGATCTCTTTGTTAGTTTACTTTGTATGTGTGAGGTTATGGGGATTCACATATACATTGCACTAGTATACTTATATTGTGGTTATGAGTAAGGTCTTGTGATGTATTGATGAAATAAACTCTAGATATCCAATGTTGACTATTGTTTCATTACGGTGATATTTATAGTATGGACTTATATGTTGTCTTGAGATGTGCATAAAGAATAAATGGATTATGACTGTGATGTTATAAATGAATGAGTTCTTATATGAGGTCTACGAAGTATGTGGGTCTTATGTCTAAGGTTAAATGGATATGTTGTGACTTATTGTATGTGATGTGCCTAGTCTAGGATGACCTTATGGGAACACTTGGGGTAAAATAATATTATGGGATACTACTTGCACATCGCACTAGTGTATCTTGGGGTTGTCTTAGGTCATGGTTCTTATGTTAAGGTTAGGTTTCATTATATGCTATGTCCTTATGAATGTATGTGTTTGAATTGATGAAGGTTGTGTGAATGTTCACCTTGATGACCTTAAGGTTATACTTTGGTATGGATGGTTGAATGGGACACTATTCATGCATTGCACTAAGTATTACTTAAGGGTTCCTTTACGTAAAGGAGTTAAGGTAAAAAGGAAAGGTAATGTATTGGACATATCGAATGTGTCTTAATGTCATAAATGGTTTTATGTGTGTTGTGAATTATATCAATGTCAAATATAATGTATGTGAACAATATTGTGCTATTGTTTCAAATGTTCATGAAGTTTCTTTAAAAGACATGATGCATGGTTTCTAACTAAATGTCCTCTTTAAAGCATGTTTTTTCATGGATATCATACTTAGTGCATTCTTGTAATAATACCATTCTTCTTCATCTTTTTACACAAAGTGTACGTGGTAACTTCATCTTTTTACACAAATTGTACGTGGTAATGGCTAGAGGATCTTTCCTAAAAGAAGATCTTGGATTACTATTCCCAAGCTGAAGTGTGTCCTTAGTGATTCAAGGGCCTTTATGTCAAGTGCTTAAATTATGTTCATGTAATAGTATAGAATATTCATTTATGTTGTTAAGGGTCGTGTCCCTATTCTATTGATGTCGTGTCTAAGATGGAAAGCCAAGAGTTATTGTCTTAACTATGTACTTATGGTTTTTAAATAAAGTGATGTTTTAGTCTCGTGTTATGGTATGAAAAAGTTTTAAATTTTTTTTCTAATTTATGTCTATGCGACGAAAGATGTCTATGGGATTTGTTAATATCTCTAAGAGGTCAAGTACACCGTGTCACTCCGTGTTACTCCTAGGGGATACTCTCGGGTCGTGACACCCTCACCCTGGATCACTAAAAGCAGAAGACAAACTTGAGCATACATAAGCATCAAATAGAAAGAAATGTTTAAAAGAAGTTTATTGAATCTTAAAACTTTGCTAAATATACATACTATGAAACATAGGTTTTAAATAAAATATCTGAAATTGAAAGTCTCTCCAAAAAAGTCTATCTATGAAGACTCTACTATTAAAAAAGGTTATCGAGGCAAGAGCCACGATACCTCTAAACTACAAGCTGGAAAGTAACTTTTAAGTCCTCTAAAATACAAGGAGGCTCACCAAAGATAACTAGAGTGTAGAGTGATATCAATGAAGTGCCTGTTAATAATCATGAATACTTATATCTGCATCATAAAAGGATGCAGGTCGAATGACATTAGTAGATGGAATGTAAGAGTATGTAATATTGCTAATAAACAAATATTTGAACTGAATGACTAAAATCAACTCAACTAAATAAATACATGAACATGAAGTGAAAACCATTTAAGCTTTACAATTGGATATGCAATAAAAGCAACATGAAAATAATATACTTTACTTGTGGGGAGTTACTCTAGCCGACAACCATTACCATGAGCCTATCAATGATACAACATTTCTCCTCACGTTGTCAGGACCATGGTATACTTTACCGGCGTATAGGATGATATCGTGACAATGGATCCATCTAATTAACCATCTTAGAGGCAGTGAGGAGTCGCTTGAAGAATCAATGCTATCATGTACTATGGTAGCTACGTAGTTCTATGGGACTTCTGAAACAAAAAAGACTCTAACCCAACTTGATACTCGATACTAATTCCAAACTTTGTGCTCAATTCACCAATTAAAAAGAATGGATTTCTTACATTACATGAAATACTTTGCAAAATATGAGACATGTTTACCTTCTTGAAAACATGCACTTATGAACTTATCTTTCAAGTCTAATAATTAATGTAGGTACATATGTGTGTGTGTATATGTATAATTATTAGTGTTCATGAGGAGTTATGGACATGAACATCTCAACTTGATGACCTCAATAACCATATAGAAACTCATGAATATAATCTTCCTCAAAACTCATCCTTACTTCCTCAAAAAAAACTCAGTTTGAAACTAAAGTGTTGGCTTTAAAAAGCTTCTCAAAATTTATAACTCGATTCATAAGGTTCATGCAAAATTATAGACATGAAGAATTCAACTCAAAAATCTCAATAACGATAAAAAAACTCAATAATTAGGAATAGAATTTTTCAAAGAAACATGAACTCAAGAACTCATAATCAACTTATCTCAAGAATACTCAAATCTAGGGAAAGAATCATATATTACTCTTTCACTAATTTGAAAGTAGATGTAGGTCGTGAGGACGAACTATTCCAACACCATGATAGCCTAACATACCTAAAATAATGAGTCCCTTGAAGAATATTGATTATAAGTCTTGAAACCCTTGCGTCAAGATAAACAATGAAGAAAACCTTTTTTGAGACTCTTGAATTAGTTTGTTGAAATCTCTATGGCCAAAAATTATGATTTTCATTAGTGATTCATAATTGTATGGAGGAATTTGAATTGGAAAGTATGAAATTGTTGGAAAAGGATAACGAAATTCTTGAAAAGATTTAAAGAAACTTGAAAAGGATTGAACGAATCTTTAATGGAGTCTTCTATATTGATTTTTCATTAGGGTTTTGTCTTAGGGTTTTAGAGAGAAGAGAATAATGAAATAAAATATGAAAATCTGATTGTTTTGGGGCTTCAAATAAGTAAAGAAATTCATTTAGGATTTTCTTGGATGTAAAAAGACAAAAAGACCCTTTTAAATATTTTCCTTCGGCTAATACATCATTGCATTGTATCAATTACAAGAATGGTCATAGCAATTTACTCAAAAACTGGATTGATGCGAAATTGGTGGCGTTGGAAAGAGGATTCATATAATTCTTTTTACTCTAAGAGATATGGTCGTATGTAGTTGACCTAAGTAAAATCTTATGTCAAAACTTAATCGGTAAGGAAACTTTCAAATCAACTTTATGCTAGGATTTTTAGTGACCTTAATTGATATTCAAAACCATTCACACACTAAAAAAATACCTTTAAAACTATGGAATCTTTAAAAATCACTTGAGACGACCTTACATGTAAACAGTTTGAACTTTAGCTTAGAAATATTTGGGGTGTTACTATATCTCTCCTTGGGATCATTTGTCCTCATATGACGGACAAACTGCACATAAAAGGAGTTACTCTTACTATATTCAAGCCTAAATCAAAATCACAAAGTACTTAACATAGGAAGATTATTCTTATATAAATAACAAGATTCGGATTCTATACCTCTATATGGAACCTTATCCCAAGAATACTACTCCTTATCACTACATTCAGCTAACCTTCAACTGATATCATCAAACACCTAATTTATCACATATTTTACACATTTTACCAACAACATAATCAAGCCTAGTATAAACACTCCGTGGACTCCTACTAACAACTACTTATAAGAATTCCTCATTCTCACACCACTTCTACAAACAAAATTTGATGCACTACCACAAAAATGACTTATTACTCATTGTAAAACCTTATCTCCTACTTCCTGCACATTTATAACGTTAGATGAATAAACACACCATTAATACAGCAATAAGAAATAACAATCCACTTCTATATCATTACACAACTACTATCAACAACACCACTCCCAAAACTAAAAAGGATTAATGAATGGACTTTAGGGTGAAAGATCATAAGCACGATTCATTCCAGAATTCTCATATAATAATATGCATGGCATAACATTATTTTGCCAACCATTGAGATTCATGGATTTGTGAGACTAAACGTACTGTGAGACATAAATTTTTTTCTTATATAAATAGGTTCATATAATAAGGCCGATATTCATAACTTTATAGGGTAAGCTCGAGGTTAATGGGATAAAGTCTTTCCCCTCATTCTAGAAACAAAGAATCGATATGAATCTCTCTAAGGTGTATGGGAATAGGTAATAGACACAATTTTGAAATTAGGAATATCTACAAGATGTTGTAATAACTTCGCTCGAGAAATATGCAAGATTATGAACGGATTGATATATCGCTAAAAATATTTCTTAAGACATCACTATATCATCCTCAACACTTGACTTGGTTTCTCATCTTATCATATCCCCCTTAGGTTTTAAAGTGACACTTTAAAGCTATGGATCTATGTCATCACATATAAATCAGTCTACATTCTCTTTACTTTGATACTCAAGAAATGGTTCATATGGCCACTAAACTCTCCATAAGTAGGTAGCAAGACTTATTATAAGACCTATTTTAAGATACTTCCCTTAACCTCTTCTCATTGGCTTATAAGATATTTCATCTAAATCTTTAAGGAAGCACATAATTCTTACGTCATCCTATTCCACATTGATAGCTCAAATATACTATATAGGCACACATGGAAAATGATTTACTGAATTAGAACATCGTATGATTATATCAATATCGGGTACACCTCTTAATGATCTTGTTACTTTTATTACTTAGCTACACTTCACTGCCCTTATCCAAAAGTTGGGATCTTATACTTGTACCACTCATGTCATGCCTGAGACTACACCCTGGATGCGGACACGGGACCTAGGATCACTAATAACTCCAAGATAACCCTTCTTGATGTAAGAACTCGAAAATGAAATAAGATGAACTAGAGCTTCACATGTGTTTTTGAATTGTTAACTTGTTGATTATGTGTTAAAATGAATTTATAGGTCAGTTTGGTTGTGTTTGAGGTCAAACGTCAAGGAACGACCAAGACATTCAGAGTCATTTATGTGCTAGTATGTTCTTATGTGTTTTGATTGAAGTTAGTTTGTTGTTTGAGGTCTAAGTAATGTGGAGATGGCTAATATTTATAGAACACCGAGTTTAGGGGTTTAACATCCAAGTACGACTCCCCAAGGACCTACAAGGGGGCTGAGGAGGACCCTATATCTCGGCCAAGAAGCTACCAAGCAGCATGATTAAAAACTCCAAATGATGGCTCGTCAATACATTGACGGCCTATCGGTCTTTGGCGTCAATCAGACCTGCATGTTTAGAGCCTCTGACCAAAACCAAGGATCCCATTGACGGGGAGTGGACCAGACCGCGGTTCATGGACTGGTAGGCATTAATCGCACCTGCAAACTGCATTTCAATTCGGTGAAGGTAGGGGTTAATCAGTAAGTTAACCCCAAGTCTTTTAAAGGGTAGGGTTATTTATTTATATTTATTTAGGTATCTTAAGAGTTTGAAAACATTCAAACCCCTAATTAGAATTCATTATTTACTTTTCCTAAAATCAGAACCCTTCCCTCTCAAAAGAATTCTCTCAAAAAACCCATGGAAGCTCAAGGTCAAGATGGAGTTAGGGTTGTGGATTTCAATGGAGTTATTCTTCAATTCTCATGGGATTTCTTATAATAAGGTATGGGAGTTCTTTATATAAGGTTATCTATCACCTTAGATCCAACTTCAAAGTGATTTCAAAGATTTCACATGTTATGAAAAAGTCCAATTTCTTCTTTAATTCAAGAGTTCTTGCATGAAACGATTTAAAATCATTAGATATGGTATTATTGATGTTAAATTGATGTTTTACGATGAAAATCTCCATGAACCCTTGATATTCACAAAATCCCTAGATTTTATTATGAATTAGGTTTATTGGTTATGATCTAATGTAAATTGAATCATTATTAGAATGAGTTGTATAGTTGATTCCTTTTGTTAATTATGCTATTATATTGTGAATTGTTGGAGATGTTAAGGAGTAGTGATCTTGGCTATTGGAAGAAGGTAAGTTTACCTAATTATCTTACTAATATACACTTCATAATTGAATTGCTCTTGTTTTGTATGGTCCAGTTATGGTGACGGTGCTTACTTGTTGTATATGTTATGATCATGGCCTTGTCATAATTATTATGTGAATCTTAGTAGTGTCATGTTATGGTATATGTGAATATATAAAGTGAAGGATGATGTGATATATGTGTGATCTTGTATAATATGAACATAATGCGAAGGTGATCTTATATATGTGATGTAAATGGAATGCAGAGTATGAGTTCTCTAAATGTTATGTGTGATGGTGATAGACTATGAAGAGTCTTATATCATATGATGTGTATTGATTTGGTAGACTTAGGTGGCTCTTCTTGATACATGAAAGCTTCTTGTTTATGAACTCTTGGACTTGGTAGACTTAGGTTCCCTCTCTTTGATGAATGAAAGTTATGTGAATGTGATCTCTTGACTTTGTAGGCTTAGGCACCCTTGTCTTGAATGACTGAAAGAAAGTCTATGATCGGTAGACCTTAAGTTGGTGCCTTTCCTTGAATGATGGATGAGGTATTCTAGTATGTCTTGAACCGGTAAACTTAAGAATGGCGCCCCTACTTGATGAGTCTAGAACCCGAAGTGAATGTGCAAACCTTGAATATGAAAGAAGGTTTATAATAAAGTGAATCGGATAGAAATAGCATTGTACCCATTTCATGATTGAGATATACTAATAAACCTTGATTGCTAGACCCTTGTGGATGCCTTCTTAGAAATGGTATTATGAGTTGGTAGGCTTAGTGATGATACCTTTTATAATACACTTACGTGAATGAACATACTCTATGAGAACCACGAGAAAAAAAAGAGTAGATATGCTTAAGGTAGTAGCTCTACTTGAGTATGAGACTAGAGTACAAATAAGACTTTCGATATCCTTTAAACCATGTGCCTATATGGGATGTATCCTAGTTCTACCTTTGGCAAGTAAAACACCTTCCACAGTGTGGGGTCTTATGACATCGGATTCCATACCTAGCTAGTATGGTCTAAGTTGGTTAATTCCTACTCTCAATATGTGGGATGTGCACTCTAGTTATCGCATAGGTTCTACGATATGTAGGTAGTAGTATGGGATGATATCTACACATGGCCCAAGTAGGCCTTGAAGATGCTAAAATTAGTTCTCTGGGTCTTCCAAGAACATTATGTGAAGTCCCCTAATTGTATTATTGACTCCTAAATTAAATGACTTGAGTAATGCATGTCCACCTAATGATAGTATGTTGAATAGAAAGATCCTTATATAGGGTGCCTTTGAGGAACAATTAGGTGTGCTTAGAAAGGTTGTATGGGAGACCCTTGTATGTCTTACTAATGTGGGTCTTAGAAGAGTATTAGGTAGGGAGTCTAAATGATGAAAGGTTACTTGATGAATATGGAATTAAGTGATATATATTGATGTTAGTTGAAAATGTCTTATATGTGAGTGTTGACTTGTATTATGTCTCTTAAACTCTTATAATGAAGGTTTTTATCAAAATGTCATGAAAGCATGTTTCTATACTAAATGTCTCTTTTTGCATAATCTTTTCATGGCTTCCATACTTAGTGTGTAATGTGCTAACCCCTTATTTTCCCCTTTTAACTAAAGTGTGGGGATTGGAGGTTTTGTATACTATGGATGATGTATTGATTTCCTAAGAGTTGAAGATGAAGTTTTGTTGAGTTCTCATAGATTTGAGGACAAGATCATGCATGTTCCTTTTATGGTATTTTAGTCTTTATTTTATGTCTTTTATGGGCTTTGTCCCAAATGTTGTGCTCCAAAAGTTATGAGATTGTTTTATGAGACATATTGTAAAGTTAGATGTTTTAAAGTCTTCCGCTTGCTTATTAATGAAAGTATTCTTCTTCTGTGAATTTTTTTTTAAAATTTTCTCTAATTTTAAGTATTGTATGCAATGAATGATGCATGTGGCTTTTGTGAGACCTCCGAGAGGATGAATACACCGGTTGCAACTAGGGGATGCTCTCAGGTTGTGACAAACTTGGTATCAAAGCATAAGGTTTTCGGTATGGTCTTAGGTTGTCAGAAAACCACATCTAGTAGAGACTTGTTCATAATGTGAAGTGAGCCACATTATGAATAGGAGGCTATTGGGTGCTAAGAAAGTTTCACTTCTTCATTCTTGTAATTGTGCCTAAGAGTTTCGCTCTATGATATATTTCCCTTGTTCCTTATATGATGGTCTTTTGATTGGGATTCCATTATAAATAGTGTGTTGCAAGGTCAAGGTTGACAAAAAGGTTGTTTATGATTGTTTGGTGTGATATGATGGGTTGTGATGATGACCTTAGGATGGATGAGTCGCCTTATAGTGGTGAGTATTGGTTGTAGAAACCGACTTGGATATGTTGTACTTTTGAGGTAGGTTGAAAGAGATGATGAAATGTGGTGTTAGAAATGTATAGGTGTGATGAGTATGAAGGTTTAATGTTGTTTTTCTCGGACCTTAGAATAGGAGGAAGAGATGTTTGAAATAGCTAGTGTGAGTTTCTCCTAGTAGGGGATGTTGTGACTAGATGATGAGGATTTTGAGAGTATTCTGTGTTCACGGGTTAGGCTTGGTTGATGTTGTTGTTCAAGAGGTTTAGTGAATTGAAGAGTTGGGTGAGAATGGTGTTGGTTAGGTTGATGGTTTCTTGATTGAGATTCTTATTGCATGTTCATGTTGGCCTTAGATGGGTTTCTCCCAAGTGGTGGAGTAAGGGGAACAGTAAGGTTGTTGGGAGTGAGATATCCTTATCTTTTTCTTATGTGCCTATTCAAGCCTAAAACTAAGAGTTCTTAGTATGCTTTGCTCTTGTTGTGGAGTCTTTTGTGAAAAATGAGTTTCCAAATATTCTCTTTAAGATATGCATGTTTTGGTTGAATTCTTATGAAATGAGAAAATAAGTCTTCATATATTGTATTCCCTCATGCTCATGTGCATTTAGTATAAATTTTATATTTGCTTCATGAAGTGAAATTGTGAACATGCCTAATGTGTTATTGAGAAGTTGCATGTTGAGCCTTTATGAGGAAACTTGTTTTAAATATGCCTTATTGAAAATGTTGCATGATTATGCTTTAATGAGAAATCGCATGATGCTCTAAGTGAGGTTTAAATAAGCATGATATAATGTGGAGAAGGAAGTTCCTCCAATATGAAATGAAAAATAAGAAGTCTTGATGCATGATGAGTATTAGATGTTGTTCCTACCTTCTTGTTGTGTTTTGAGTCTCTAATATATGGGAATGATGTTTATCATAGCTTGGTATATTGAATATATTTTTGATTGGATGATGTGCTATGGTTGTGAGCTGCTAGTCTTGAGTTTGTTATGCCTCGGAAATCCAATGACCTATACTAGAGCCTCACCTAGTGAATAATGCTTTAAAATAGTTTTTCCAGGCCGAAACATAGGTAATTAACTTGATTAGGAAGTATTAGAGCCTAAACGTCAAATATCAACCATGACGTCCGGAGATGAGTGAAAGTGAGATAGTGTGCCTTTGTGTGTTGAGAGGGATTTTAAGAGTCGTATAAAGGTTAGACTTTGGGATAATGCTTAGGGTACACCTTAGTGTGTGTTTAGGGTCAAAAATTCCAAGTAAGGCTCCCCAAGGACCACCCTAAGGGCCCTCGAGGAGGACCCAAACATTTGACCCAAAAGGTTGTCCAAGACAGTATGCCATCGACGAGGCAAACAACGGCCCGTTGATGGACTCATGCCCCGTCAATGGAGGTCGTGAGTCCATACTTAGAATATGGATCCTTGTCTCTATTTTTAGGACTCTCTGTCCCAAACCACGTTGATAAGGACGGTTCGTGGTTTGGACGACGGGGCATCAACGGGGTCTCAACGATGGACCCCAAGCTCATTCCCTCAACACGGCTTAAGTGTAGGTGGTTAGGTAATTAGTTAATTAATTAATTAATGATTAGGGACAGTAATAATTAGTTGGTTTAGGGGTATTTAAGAATCCTAAGTCATTAAACTAACGTAACACCCCATAATTCCCAAAACCCAAAAATACACTCATCTCTCTCTAGTTTCTCTCACTACTCCAAATACCCCCATTGAAGAAGAATATCAAGTTCCTTATAGGGCTACAAGATCAAGAATTTCCTTCACCATTATTCAAGGATTATCAATGTATGGAGGTTATTCACTCTTAGGACTCCTTTCCCTAAGAGGTTCTTCAAACTTTGGATTTTAATATTCTTCAAAAAGTTTGTTTTCATCCAATTTCGTGTGTCTTCTTTCAAACTTGAATTGTTTAGTCTTAGTTTGACTATAAGTGAGTGAAATATGCATGTTTACGGGTGTATTGATGTATTGATTTAATTTGACCTAATTCCCCTAAAAGGCCAAAAAATGCCCTTCTTCTCCTAACACTAATTATGATATAGGTTGGTTTATGATTAAGGTAGATGAAATTAAATGTATTCTTGTATAGTTTACTATTATATGATAATAATGATTGAATTGTTTGGTAAAGATCATTGTATTGACGTTGAAGTCTTGGATGAGATTCTTGGAAGCCATTTGTAAGACTTTCAAGATCATGAATACATAATTGCAATAATGTTAGTCTATTCTTTATGTTGTTGTTCAATTGAAGTATGAATATGTGAGTATGATAGGAAGGTGATGAGATTATGAATATGATAGCATGATATGAATGTGTTGAATTGTGAGATGATGATAGGTGTATTATTATGAGGGATTGGTGGTGCTTCGTATGTGAATCTTGTTACTTTGTTATGATGGAATGCTCTCACATAATGTTAGGTTGTGATGAAAGTACTTTCTCATCCTAGAACCTAAGATTTATGCATATGATCTATGAGGGGCAAGACTTCTAAGACCTATGATATAAACTAATGTTAATAATACTCTAAGATACTTCAGAAAGGGAATATTTAGCTTAGCACCGAGTGAACTTGACAATAAGAGGTGTCCCTTCAAAAAATAAAGGTAGGTACACCAAATGTCTCATGAGGTATAAACTACAATGCGAATTAGCATAAAGAGAGTTTTCAGTAACAATCTCCTAGTTCCTTAACTATGTGCCCCCATAGGAAACCTAGCTAGTGGATTCACGTGGACGCTATTATGTTGTATATGTACTACCTTGGCAAGTAGGATGCCCTCCTTTAGGTATGAGGTGATAACACCGGATTCCATATTTAGCTCACATGGTCTATTATCGGCTATGGCGAAGTTTCGCGAAAGTAAAATGAACGAATGAAAGTAAGAAGATGAATACTAACTAGTATTACAAAAGAAGTATACTTAGTGTAGGTAAGGGTATGGTAATTTACCTATACATTGCAAAAGTGGACCTTGAGGGGAGTCCTAGGTTTGTTTCATTATGTACTTATGTTATGAATAAAATGCATAATGCTGATCCTATATAATGTTGGTCTAAATTGTTATGTATGATGCTGATCACACTTGTTATGATTTTATTTGATGTAAAGACAATGTTTATGGTCTCTTTGCTAGTTTACTTAGTTTATGTGGGGTTATGGGGCTTCACATATACATTGCACTAGTTGACTTGAATTGTGATTTTGAGTAGAGTCTTGTAATGTATTGATGAAATGTACTCTAAACATGAAATATTGATTGTGGCTTCATTATAATGTACTCTTGATTATGAATATGGATATGCTTCATTGTTGTTGTATTATGGACTTGTATATGTTCTTGGAATGTTCATAAAGGTTTTCAAGTAAACTTAGCATGCTTTTAAACCAAATGTCCTTTTGTGCAGGTTTCTAAATATTTTGCTTGCATATGTTTCCATACTTAGTACATGTGGTTTGTACTAACCCATATTGTCTCTATTTCTACAATAATGTAGCTTCGGGCCATTGAAGGGTTTCAAGTCCAATTTGCAAGAATCTTGGATAGATTCCTAAGTTGGTTAGTCCTCAAGTCCGAGGACGAAGCCTGTCAATCTATTTCTTTCTATTTGATTAAGTCTAAAGACATTGTCTGTTTCCTATCTTGTAAAGACTATGTTGTAATTTCTATATGAGACATATTTTAATTTTGTAAGGGTTATGTCCTAAAACTTGTACTCTTATGTTATATGGTGGTGTGAGACAATTGTAGTCTACTTTTTATATATGAGAAGTCTAAGTGAACTTCAAAGTAAGTTTTTAATTTTTCGTATTTTTATTTACCTATGAAATGCAATGATGTAACTAAGGGATAGTCTAAGACCTCTTTGAGGACGAAGATTCCAGTTACATCTAGATGGTGCTCCCCGTTTGTGACAAACTTTGTATCAGAGCATGAGGTTGAATAATCATAGGAATGATGTATCACAAAACCATGTCAATGTAGAGTCTTGTTCATAATTGTGAAGCGCGCCACTTTTATGAATGAGAGGCTATGTGATGCTTATGAAATTATCACTTCTTTGGTATTTTTAATTAGTTCCTCTAGAGACTTAACTCTATGTGGCCTTTTATTCTAATCATTTTCTTGTGATTATAGGCTATGACTACTAGAAAGGAAGCCGCAAGGAGGGTTGAAGAGGAGATTTCTTATGCGGGAGTTCTTCCCCAAAACAACAAAGCTCCTTTGCAAGATTAAGTTCCTCTAGGTGACCACGTTTCGGTCAATCCTTTGGCTATGAAGAAGGGAGTGATAAGGACATCTTTCCTAAACTTAGCTCAAGCCATGACTACTCAAGCTCAAGCTGTAACTACTCAAGCTCAAGCTATGACGATTCAAGCAAACCGGGAAGTCACACCTTATGTGAATCAAAATGCTAGTACCATGGATTCTCGCTTGAGGGACTTCACAAGGATGAACCCTTCCATGTTCTTTGGGTCTAAGGTGAATAAATATCCCCAAGACTTTCTTGACGAGGTCTATCATATCTTGTATGCCATGGGGGTGAGTTTAAATGAGAAGCTACCAACTCAAGGATGTGGATCAAACATGGCACACTCAATGGAAGGAAAACAGGGCTTTAAGAGCAGGTCCTATAAGTTGGGAAATATTTAGGAGGGTATTTCTTGATAGGTTCTTCCTTAGGGAGAAAAGAGAGGCAACGGTGGAAGAGTTCATCAACCTTTGTCAAGGAGGTATGAGTGTGCAAGAATACTCTTTGAAACTCACAAAGTTGTCTAAATATACCTCTTCTTTGTTGTCCAATCATAGAGATGAAATGAACCATTTTGTGATGGGAGTGTCCGATGATCTTGTGAAAGAATGTCCTGTGGCAATGCTTCATGACAACATGAACATTTCTCGTTTGATGGTGCATGCTCAACAAGTTGAGGAGAGTAGGCTCAAGAGGAAGAATAGGGAGGTGAAGAGGGAAAGACCCCATGATGGAGGTACTTCTAAGGTTAAGTGAGAGATTCAAGTCAAACCAAAGTTTAAGAAGAGATTCTCCAACCAAGATCCTTCTAATTTCCCAAGGGCTAACAAGGATAGGGTGTCTAACCCTATGCCTCAAGGGGGGAAAGGTGGTGGTTCTCAAGGTGAGAAAATTAGTTGTTTCAAATGTGGTAAGAATCATATGGGTAAATGTCTAATGAGAACGTATACTTGTTTTGGTTGTGAAAAGAGTGGTCATATGGTCAGGGATTGTCCCATGGACAAGAACCAAGGAAAGGAGAGAAATCAAGCATAAGAAAGCAGTCCAAGTTCTAATACTCCTAAGAAGAACCGCTTCTATGCTTTCAAATCTATGGGTGATAAAGAGAGAGATTAAAGCATGGATTAGTACAACCACATGTACTAAGTATGGCATAATGCATTAAAATCATGAAAACGGACAATTATTGGAAATATGTATCTTTTCACTTAAAATCATAGTATAATCATAAGAACAACATTTACCAACTCAGAAACACATAAGATAACATTTAGAACAATTATCACATTTTTAGAACCCACCTTAAAGTGAGCTCAATTCACTGTACAGTGAAGTGCTTCACTGTTACAGTGAATTCGCTTACCTCCATATGAGACACATTCGATCATGTATTTATCCCAATAAAAGCTATCCTAAGATTTACTAAAGTCACACAAAGAGAGACCTCTCATACACCCTCTCTAAATGTTCCTAAACGATTCTCAGGATTACTCATAATGAGACACATACACACTTACAATACACCAAACACATAACATATAGATATGACATTTTTCCTTACCAAGGCCATCAAAAAGACTTACTTAAGTACTCCTAGAAGAGAACGCTCATACACCCTCTTCAAGGTTACCTAAATAATCCTTAAGACTTCCTAAGTTTAGGTCATGTCAAACATAACAACCAACTTCCCTAACTAGAGTCATTCTCAAGACTTCCATAGATAAGAGATCAAGATATTCCCATATGCCCTCTTCACACTTTAGCTAAGGAATCCTTAAGTCACTTTAGATTAGGTACTCATGCATTCACATACTTTCTAACATAAGTCATTAATTCATTAGTTCATTAAGAGACATTTACCACATAAAGAACATTCAAATAATGGTCTTGGAGAAGACCTAGGGACTCTTACTAACACATTCAAAGCCTATTGTGCAATTTCAAGATACCGTCCCATACCGCCACCTAAACTTCATAGAACTTCTCTAATAGTAATAGGTATCCCATATGATGAGAATAGGCAATAAACGACATAGACCATGGTAGCAAAACATGGAATCTGGAGTTCTATCCTACTCCGATGAGGTTGTTCTACTTGCCGATGGTAGAACTTGGACACATCCCATGTAGGCACATGGTTAAGGAATATGAAGGGCATGCTTTGTAATCTAGTCTCATTCTTTAACTAGAACTACTTCCCTTACCATACTCACTCGGTGCTAGCATTCGTTCTCATACATTAAATCACATTAAGGTTCATACAAAAGGGTTCCATATCAAGTTCATATCTCAATTACATTTACCCTACCAAAGAAAGGTCCACTAGGGCTACCTCACAATGGCGACAAGAAGCTCATCATGACTTTCCTAAGGATTGATATGATGCCGTTCCATCCAATCAACCTTAAGTCCATCATTCATTACATAAAGGATACCGTTACGGCTTTCGACTTCAAGTTTCATAACCTTACCACTAGGTTCAAGGTTTCACATAAAGGACCCTCTTATCATCATTAAAGGTATCACCTATCATTCATTCATTCATTCATTCAATACTAAGACGCTTTAGCTTCCTAAGTCAAGACATAACATATTCACTATCATACATGCATCAAGTAAGGGACACAAGTCAACCAAGACAAGACACAACATACTTCACTTTAGCACATTTTACATGTAATTCTAGAAGAACATAGGAACAACTATTATCATGTTAATGTCATCCTATACACTACTATATCACCATTATAGACTTCACATAGCCATGTAGGAACAATCATGCATTCAACTCTAAGACTACACACATGACCATAGTCCTAGTCTAACATGATCACCTAAATAGCATCAATAGAACAAATCACGTACTTTCACATTACTTCACATAGGTATATATGATCATACTTCACATCATCAACTACACAAATCAACATAATACTTCAAGTAGCTCCGACAAGGCCATGATCATCATAATACACAAAAATAACGCCGACAAGGGCACATCAACACATAACATAGAAACAACTATTATCATGTTAAAGTCATCCTATACACTACTGTATCACCATTATAGACTTCACATAGCCAAGTAGGAACAATCATGCATTTAACTCTAAGACTACACATATGACCATAGTCCTAGTCTAACATGATCACCTAAATAGCATCAATAGAAGAAATCACATACTTTCACATTACTTCACATAGGTATATATGATAATACTTCACATAAAAAAACTACACAAATCAACATAATACTTCAAGTAGCGCTGAAAAGTCCATGATCATCATAATACTTAAAAATAACGTCGACAAGGCCACATCAATTCACATAACATTGCCACCATAAGTGGACTAAACGAATCACAACATAATTGAAATCTAATTAACAGTAAATAAAAGTAAATAGGGCATCGTACCACCACTTCATCCGCAACACTTCCATCCAATGCCAAATCACCCAATTCAATATGGTAAGGCCCTTACCCATGGCCATGAACATCAATTCAATGCATAAATCATATTACTCAACGAATATAAGTCAATTCAATATAAATTTATCAATATAAGACCAATTATGTATCAATTGAATACAATTCTTACATAATTAGATAGCCCATAAGAAACTACACATTAATTCTTAACCATTAGACCAATATCCAATAGCCCATAAATTAGTCAAAAACTAGGGTTCATCAATTTACATGGGTTCATAGGTTAATTAAGTTAAAATCAAAAATACAATAAGAATTCAATCCATAATTAACATTTAAAAACCATTAATGCAAGAACCCATGGTAGATCATGAAATAGGTCAAGTTCAAATTGAAAACTTTAGAAAACATCTTTGAAAGTTGGGCTCCTTGATGAAACGAGTTTCAAGGATAAAAAACCATACCTCAAAAATGCTAATCCTCCGATTTGATGAAGAATCACCACTCAAATATCCAATCCAAGATCTTCCTTGAATTTTGGCTTCAATGTAGTCATAAAGAATTTCTAAGGGATTTTGGGGTTTTGATTTTTGAAGAATGAAATCTTCTAAGTGTTAAAGGCTTATATACACACTTAAAATACTTAAAAGACCCTTAAGGAATCGTCAAACCTCTTATTTTGAAGTGGGGTGAAATTAAAACTTCACCCCTCAACTTAACAGTGGCCTGCGCAGAACACAACCCCAAACGACAGTTGCCCATCGACGGGGCGTCAGTCCACACACGGACCGTCTTGTCCTCCGTTGATGGATTCTGAGACTGAAAAATGGGAGCTTAGCTCCACAGGATAAGTACCGAACGACACCCTCAACCTACAGGGCGTCTACCAGGCCACTGGCCGTCGTTTGCCATCCGTAGGTGGGACTGCCTTGGGCAGTTTTGGCGACAAACATGGGTCCTTCCTCAAGGACCCTTGGATGGTCCTTGGGGATATTTTCCCGGACGTTTCTTACCCAAACATGGTTGTATACGATTTTATGACATATCAAATGAATTTCACCCAAAACGAACACGTAAAACTCGACGAAACATGCCTAGACACACAAGGTCATTTCTAGGCATATCTTTCGAACGTCATGGACGTTCTTGGACGTTTGACCTCCAAACTTCACGAAACTTGACACACTGCCTATATATACCATAATAACTCATTTAAGGACTTCAAAAAATCATTAATCACACATAAACACATAGAACCACATATGAGGCACATAGGTGACTTAGTCCTCGAACGTCTTGGTTGTCCCTTGACGTTTGACTTCCAATGCACCTAAACTCTTAGACACTGCCTCTATACAATTTTATAGACCATTTTAGGACCTTATACCATCATTACAACAATGTTAAGTTTATTTCACCTAAGTCATTTTCGGGATCTTACATTCTCCCCCACTTCGACAACATTAGTCCTCGAATGACACTTGGCACTCTCCGAACACTTCCAAGAATAGAGACTCAACTAGCAGCTCATGACCATACCATATAACACATAATCAAGAATAAAACATCAATTTCACATAATCTAGAGGTTCACATCACAACAAGAAACTAGAAGACAATTCTATAACTCATTATGCTACAAAACTCACATGCTTCATTCCAAAAAGCAAAAACTCATTTTATATTCCATATCATACTCCTATATATAAGTTCTAACCATATTACAACAATTTTAGACCAAAGAATCAATTAGTCAATTTTTGAAAGTTTAACAGTGAGAAGGCAGTACCTTTACAGTGATTTTAACAAATTTTTCAAAAATGCTACTCTTAGGAAATTCATGATATAGACATGTCAATATGCAAGATAACATCATATAAACACATTTTACAACATGATAAAGGCTTCATAAAACACACAACGCAAGAAGTTAATGAAATTCAATTTCAACCAAACTCCTAAACACCATGCACATGCAACATACTTCTAGGACTTTCTATCCCATCTACTAACCATACTCCCCCACTTAGAAGGAACTCATATCACTAAAGAGAAATACAAGGACTTACCCTCATCATCATCACCATCCAGCTTCTCACCTCTAGTCCAGAGTGCATAGAAACGCCTCTTTGTTGGAGCATCATCCTTTGGAACATTAGGAGAAACTTTCTTACCCTCTTTTCCTCTAGAAGCAATTTTAGGACAATCTCTCACCTTGTGTCCTTCCTTACCACAACTATAGAAACTACCAGTACCCAATAGACACTCACCATAATATTTTGTTGCCACAAGTGACACATGTAGGTTTGCCATTTTGAGAACCACCTCCTTTCTCAAACTTCACCTTAGGAGCACTAGTTTCACCTTGAGTTTGAGCCCTCTTTTTGAACATAGTTTTCCCTTGATCACTTGCACCACTCCTTTTTAAGTTTATAGACATCTGCCTAAGTTTAGACTCTTCAATAGATTGTGCATAAACCATGAGTCTAGCTAAGGTCATATCATCATGTAGCATAGTCGTACGGCATTCCTCCCTCACTAGATCGGCGACACCCGTCACAAAATGACTCATTTCATACCTTGGATTTGACACTAGGGATGGTGCATATCTAGACAAAGTTGAGAACTTCAAAGAGTATTCCCCCAAACTCATATTGCCTTGCTTGATATTGATAACCTCCTCTACCTTAACCTCTCTCCTCTCATGGGGAAAGTACTTACCTAGAAAAGCTCCCTTAAATTATTCCCACTCAATAGGATCCGACTCCACCGGCCTATTATCCTTCCATTGAGTGTACCATATTTGAGAAACATCCTTCAATTGATACGAATTCAACTCCGCCTTCTCCCTATATGTAACCCCCATAGCACTAACACCTTATACACTCCATCTAGGAACTCTTGGGGATCTTGTAAGACCCCAAAAATGACTTAGGTGAAGCTAGAGCCTAACGTGGTTGTCATGATGGTCTTAGGTAATAATATAGTCAATAAAGTGTCTTTGAGGCAGTATCTAAGAGTTTAGGTGTATTGGAAGTCAATTGTCAAGGGTCGATCAAGACGTTCGACGACTAAGTCACCTAAATGCCTCGTATGTTATTCTATGTGATTATGTGTAATGTATGAGCTTGTATGGTTCTTCATTGAGTTTATATGGTTTATAAGTCAGCATGTTAAATTTTGTGAAGTTTGGAGGTTAAACGTTCAAGAACGTCCTTGCCGTTCGAAAATGGTGTCTAGAAATGGCCTTGTATGTCTAAGTATGTTTTGTCGAGTTTTACATGTTCGTTTTGGATGAAACTTATGTGGTAGGTCCTAAAATTGTATACGTGAATGTTTGGGTTGGAAACGTCTGGGTACGACTCCACATAGGACCCTCAAAGGGGCCCTAAGGGAGGACCCCAACTAGGAGACCAACACTGCCAGGCAGTGGCCAAACGACGGACCAACCGACGGACCATCGACCAGGAAACGGTACGTTGATGGGTCTCGTCGATGGAGCCAACATTCCTGTAGGTGGTGGAGTCTCTGAACGAACCAACAAGACCCCACCAACCGGATGTAAGCTGGATGACGGACCGTCGATGGTCACGTCAATGGTCCTAAGTCTTTGCTGCCAGATTCTGTTAAGTTGAAGGGGTGATGTCGTAAATTCACCCCAAGCCCCTATAAGTATTTGGAAATTTGTTTTGAGTGTGTGTGGGTATTTTAAGTGTGTATAAGTCATTAAACAATATATTAAACCCTAACACTAAGATCAAAACATATTCCCACCAAAAAGTTCTTCCAAAAACATCCATGAGAGTTAAGGTGAAGATGAAGCTTGAAGATGGGTCTTTAATGGAGTTTATTATTCAATTGGCATTGGTTTCATAGTTAAGTATGAGACTATAATACAAAGTATGCCCTTCATATTCCTTAACCATGTGTCTACATGGGATGTGTCTATATTCTACCATTGGCAAGTAGAACACCTCATCGGAGTAGGATAGAACTCCGGATTCCATGCTTTGCTACCATGGTCTATGTCGGTTATTGCCTATTCTCATCATATAGGATACCCACTAGCATTAGAGAAGTCTATGAAGTTTAGGTGGTGGTATGGGACGCTACTTAGACATTGCACAATAGACTTTGAATATGTTAGTGAGAGTCCCTAGGTCTTCTTTAAGACCATTATGTGAATTTCCTTATGTAATGAATGTCTCTTAAATGAACTAAGTAATGTAATGACTTAAGATAGGAAATCATGTTAATTGAATAAGTTCCTTTCTAGAGTAATTAAGGGTTGTGTAGTTAAGGTGTGAAGGGGGCAAGGGAATGGTCACTTCATCTCTTACTTAGATGAGTCTTAATAATGATTCTAGTTAGTGAATATGATTTGACTATGTGGACATTATCCTAACTTAGGTAAGTCTTAAGGACTATTTAGGTAATCTTGAAGAGGTCAATCATGGAGTTATCTTCTTGAGTTACTTGAGTAGGTCTTTGGATAACCTTTGAAAGGAAAATGTCATGTTTGATGTATACTATTGTATTAAGTAAGAATGATTCTTTCCTAGGTAGTCTATAGGATCCCTTGTGTGTGTGTCATAGGGATTGTATGTGCGGTCTCTACACACTCATCCAAGTGAACCTTGGAATCACCTTTGGTAGGAGGATCTTATGTTTTGTATGTTGATGTTTGTAGGTGTGTATGTGTCTTATTATGAGTAATCTTATGGATCGTTTAGGCACATCTAGAGAGGGTGTATGGGCGGTCTCTCTTTGTATGACTTAAGTGAATCTTAGGATAGCTTTAGTGAGGAGACGACATGCCAAAGGATGTCATATGTGAAGCTAGGGAACTTCTCTGTACAGTCACTGTAACGGTGAAGTAGTCACTGTAATATTTCTTAAATTGTGATAATTGCTTTAATGATTTTCTTATGTATTTATAATGTGATAAATGTTGTTCTTATGATTATATTATGATTTTTAAACCGAAATTCATGAAAATCATGTTATTAACTAAATGTCCCTTTTTCATGGTTTTTGCAAAGCTTCCATACTTAGTACATCTAATGTGCTAACCCCTTCTTTCCCTTTTTGACTAAAGTGTAGGGAATAGGAAGTCTTGATGTACCATGGATGAAGGATAGGTTTCTAACAGTTGAAGATGAAGTATTGGTGAGTCCTCATCGATTCGAGGACAATACACGTTCGGTTATGTCTTAATGTTTAAGTCTTTATGTTTATGTCTTGTATGGGATTAGTCCCAAGTCTTGCATACTCTAAGTTTAGATTGTTCAAGGGTTGTAAAGGTTTTAATGTTTAAAATGAAAGTCTTCCACTTATATATTGTTTATGAAAGAAAGTTTTTAATTCTTACGCATTTTTAGTATGTTATTATGCGATGAACGATACGATAGGCTTGTATGAGACGTCCGAGAGGTCGAATATGCCGGGCGCAATCAAAGATTTCACCCTAACTACTACGGTGTACTTGAGGGTCATGACAAGCTTGGTATCAGAGCATAAGGTTTGGGAGTGTCGTAGTTGTGTCATGAACCACATCAAATAGAATCTTATTTATAATGTGAAGCGCGCCACATTATAAATAGGAGGATATTGGGTGCTAGGAAAAGTTTCACTTCTTCATTCATCTAATCTTGACTAAGAGCCTTGTCTGTGGTGTCTTTCCTTTGTCTTCCCTATGTGTTAGTCATGTGAGTGTGACTTTATGAGGTTTGGGCTGAGGGAGATAACAGATGAGATGTCGCTTTTAAGATGAGGTGTGACTTGATAGATGAGGTGTGAAGGATGGTATGATGACCTTAGAATGGTTTAGTTACCTTTTGAAGGGTAGTGGAGTTTAAAAGAATGGTAAAGTATAGAGTTAAAATATGGAAGAGTAATGGTGAAGTTTCTCTTATTAAGGGGTAATGTAATGTCTAGATGGTTGAACCTTGAGAGTCTTTAGTTTTCTTGAGCTAGACTTCGGGTGAGAAAGTATTAGTAAGATTTAAGGTGCCTTGAGAGAGCTCCTTGAGGTGGATGTTATGTTGACCTTAGAATGAGTTTCTCCTATGTGGGGGAGCATGGTGAAGAGTATGGTTGTTGGGGAGTGAGGTACCCTTAACTTTTCTATATGTGTTTATTCAAGCCTAAAACAAAGAGTTCTTGGTGACTTTAATTGTATAGGAGTTTTGTGGAAAATGAGTTTTAAACATTCCTCTTATAATATGCATGCTTGTTTGAAATTGAATTTCATTAACTTCTTGCATTATATGTTTTATGAGGCCATGACTATGTTGTAAAAGTGTTTATATGGTGTTACCTTGCATATTAGCATGTCTATATCATGAATTGCCTAAAAGTTGCATTTTTGGAAAAATTGCACAATTAACTATAGCATGGATTACTGTTCACTGTGAAGTTTTTCAAAAATTGACTAATTGATTCTTTGGTCTAAAGTTGTAGATATATAGTTAGAACTGATGTATATGATCATACTAATGAATGAAATGAGTTTTGCTATTTGGAGTTAAGAAGATGAGTTTTGTAGCATGATGAGTTATAGAATTTCATTCTAGTTGCTTGTTGTGTTGTAATTCTCATTATTGTGTGAAACTGATGTTTTCTCATTGATTATGTGCTATATGGTTTGATTATGAGTTACTTACTGAATCCTTACTCTTGGAAGTGTTCGGAGAGTGGCAAGTGTCATTCGAGGACACATGTTGTCCAAGTGGGGGAGAATGTAAGACCCCGAAAATGACTTAGGTGAAAAAAGTTCCTAACGTGGTTTTCATGATAGTATTAGGTCATAATATAGTCTATAAAGTGTGGTTGAGGCAGTATATAAGAGTTAGGTGCATTGGAAGTCAAACGTCAAGGGTCGATCAAGACGTTCGACGACTAAGTCACCTAAATGTCTCGTATGTGATTCTATGTGATTATGTGTAATGAATGAGCTTGTATGGTTCTTAATTGAGTTTATATGGTGTATAAAGTCATCATATTAAGTTTCGTGATGTTTGGAGGTCAAACGTTCAAGAACGTCCTTGACGTTCAAAAATTGTGTCTAGAAATGACCTTGTATGTCTAAGCATGTTTTGTCGAGTTTTACGTGTTTGTTTTGGATGAAACTTATGTGGTAGGTCTTAAACTCGTATATGTGCATTTTTGGGTTGGAAACGTCTGGGTCCGACTCCACATAGGCCCCTCAAAGGGGCCCTAAGGGAGGACCCCAACTTGGAGACCAACACTGCCAGGCAGTGGCAAAACGACGGACCAATTGACGGCCTGTCGACCAGTAAACGTATGTTGATGAGTCTCATCGATGGATCCAACTTGCCTGCAGGGGGTGGAGTCTCTGAACCAACCAACGAGACCCCACCGACGGGACATAAGCTGGATGATGGACCATCGATGGTCACGTCGATGGTCCTAAGTCTTTGCGGTCAGATTCTGTTAAGTTGAAGGGGTGATGTCGTAAATTCACCCCAAGCCCCTATAATTATTTGGAAGTTTGTTTTGAGTGTGTGTGGGTTTTTTATGTGTGTATAAGTCATTAAACATTCTATTAAACCGTAACACTAAGATCAAAACATATTCTCTCCAAAAAGTTCTTCCAAATACATCCATGAGAGTCAAGGTGAAGATGAAGCTTTAAGATGGGTCTTGAATAGAGTTTCTTCTTCAATTGGCATTGGGTTCTTCAAATAAGGTATGGGAGTTCTTCATCTAAGGTTTTCTATCACCTTAGAGCCAATTTCAAAGATGTTTTCAAAGGATTTCAAAAAGAATGAAAAGTCCAATTTCTACTCTAAATCATGGGTTCTTGCATGAAAGGTTTTCAAACGTTAAGATATGATGTTATTAATGTTAAATTGATGTTTTCCAATGAAATTATCCATGAACCCATGATCTTCTCAATTCTCTTAATTTTCACTAAAATATGGGTGAATTGACAATGTTTTGTGATTGATGAATTCAGGTGTAGATTGATGTGGGCTTTTGAATGATGTATAGATTATGTATGAATGATGTATCGGCTGTTACAATTTGATTAATTGAGTAATGAATATTCTTAGATCAATTGACTATTAGGCTTATTGAATAGATATTAACTTGATGCTTATAGATTCTATTGTAGTTTCTTATGGGCTTTCTAATGATATAAGAATTGTGTTTAGTTTATATATAATTGGTTTTTAGATTGATAATTCTAGATTGAATTAGCTTAGATTCATTGATTATTATGATTTATGTTTTGAATTGATGATCATGGCCATGGGTAAGAGCCTTATGTTATTTAATTATGGTTTGCCTTTGGATTAAAGTGATGAGATCAAGTAAGTGGTATGCTGCCCTAACTCTTTTATTATTTGTGTATAGTTATTATAATTTAGCTTTTGGATTATATGTGATTGGTATGATCCACTTATGGTGGCGGTGTTATATGAAATGATGTGGCCTTGTCGGCGTTATTTTAAGTATATTGATGATCAAGGCCTTGTCGGCACAACTTGAAGTAATATGTTGATTAGTATAGTTGATTACGTGAATTATGACTATATCTACCTATATGTGAAATAATGTGAAAGTATGTGTTCTTCTATTGATGTTATTTAGGTGATCATGTTAGACTAAGGACTTTATGTTAAGTGTGTAGTCTTAGAGTTGATACGTGGTTGTTCGTAACTTGGTTATAGGAGTCTATAAAGATTATATTGATGATTATAAGGTAATGAATATGTTGGCTAAATGATGTTAAGGGTCATTCCTAAGAGTCTAAATAAAGATAGGCTATATGTGTTAAATGGAAATATGTTGTGTCTTGTTTAGGTAGACTTGTGTCCCTTACTTGATGCTTATGTGATATCTGATGTATTGACTTAGGAAACTAAAGGGTCTTAGTCTTGAATAAATGAATGTTAAGTGAGAGCTTGAATAATGATAAGAAGGTCCTCTATGTGGAACCTTGAACCAAGTGGTAAGGTTATGAATCGTGAAGTAGTGAGCCGTAATGGTATCCTTCATGTAACGAATGATGGACTTAAGGTTGATTGGATGGAACGACATCACATCATACCTTAGGAAAGTCATGATGAGCTTATTTTCGCCATAGTGAGATAGCCCTAGTGGACCTTGCTTTGGTTGGGTAATGTAATTGGGTCATGAACTAAATATGGGACCCATTTATATGAACATTAATGTGAATTGATCTATGAGAACTAAGGATAGCACCGAGTGAGTATGGTATGGGGAAGTAGTTATAGTTAAGTATGAGACTAGAATACAAAGTATGCCCTTCATATTCCTTAACCATGTGTCTACATGGGATGTGTCTATGTTCTACCATTGGCAAGTAGAACACCTCATCGGAGTAGGATAGAACTCCGAATTCCATGCTTTGCTACCATGGTCTATGTCAGTTATTGCCTATTCTCATCATATGGTATACCCACTAGCATTAGAGATGTCTATGAGGTTTAGGTGGTGGCATGGGATGCTATTAGACATTGCACAATAGACTTTGAAGATGTTAGTGAGAGTCCCTAGGTCTTCTTTAAGACCATTATGTGAATGTCCTTATGTGATGAATGTCTCTTAAATGAACTAAGTAATATAATGACTTAAGATAGGAAATCGTGTTAATTGAATAAGTTCCTTTCTAGAGTAATTAAGGGTTGTCAAGTTAAGGTGTGAAGGGGGCAAGGGAATGGTCACCTCATCTCTTACATAGATGAGTCTGAATAAAGATTCTAGTTAGTGAATATGATTTGACTATGTGGACATGATCCTAACTTAGGTAAGTCTTAAGAACTATTTAGGTAATCTTGAAGATGTCAATCATGGACGTTATCTTCTTGAGTTACTTGAGTAGGTCTTTGGATAACGTTTGAAAGGATGTTATGTTTGATGTATACTATTGTATTAAGTAAAAATGATTCTATCCTAGGTAGTTTATAGTATACCTTGTGTGTGTGTAATAAGGATTGTATGGGAGTTCTCTCCACACTCATCCAAGTGAACCTTGGAATCACCTTTAGTAGGAGGATCTTATGTTTTGTATGTCGTTGTTTGTAGGTGTGTATATGTCTCATTATGAGTAATTTAAGGATCGTTTAGGTACATCTAGAGAGGGTGTATGGGTGATCTCTCTTTGTGTGACCTAAGTGAATCTTAGGATAGCTTTAGTGAGGAGACGACATACCAAAGGATGTCATATGTGAAGCTAGGGAACTTCACTATACAGTGAAGGGGACTTCACTCTAACAGTGAAGTAGTCACTGTAATATTTCTTAAATTGTGATAATTGCTTAAATGATTTTCTTATGTATTTCTAATGTGATAAATGTTGTTCTTATGATTATATTATGATGTTTAAACTGAAATTCATGAAAAGCATGTCATTAACTAAATGTCCATTTTTCATGGTTTTTGCATGGCTTCCATACTTAGTACATCTAATGTGGTAACCCCTTGTTTCCCTTTTTGACTAAAGTGTATGGAATTGGAAGTCTTGATGTGACATGGATGACGGATAGGTTTCTAAGAGTTGAAGACGAAGTATTGGTGAGTCCTCATTAATTCGAGGACAATATCCACAAGTTCGGTTATGTCTTAATGTTTAAGTATTTATGTTTATGTCTTGTATGGGATTAGTCCCAAGTCTTGTATACTTTAAGTTTAGATGGTTCAAGGGTTGTAAAGGTTTTAATGTTTTAAATGAAAGTCTTCCGCTTATATTTTGTTTATGAAAGAAAGTTTTTAATTCTTACGCGTTTTTAGTATGTTATTATGCGATGAACGATACGATAGGCTAGTATGAGACCTCCGAGAGGTCGAATACGCCGGTCACAATCAAAGATTGCACTCTAACTTCTAGGGTGTACTTGAGGGTCGTGACAGATCTTCCCCTACCTTAGAGCCAAGAAAGATCGGAGGATTCATCCTCACAAAGGCTCTCAACCTAGACGTCATAGTTCTCTCCACAACCCTAGGCACCATACTCAAATTCACTTGAGTAGTCACGGCTCGGGCTAAAGCAATCAAAGCCTCTCTAATATCACTATTACTCAACTCTGGGGGAACCACCAGAACATCATTACCTCCACCCACAATAGGGACTTGGTCACCTTGGGAGGCACTTGAGAACCTTGAGCACCTTGGACTCCTTGCCCACCTTGAGGAACTTGCTCAACTTGCTCAACTTGAGGAGGAATCTCCTCATTCACCCTCTACTCTTCCAACCTTCTAGCGACCATCCTTCTAGTATTCATATCCTAGAAACACAAGGAAACACATTAAGAAGGATACTCATAACATTTACTCTACCGCACGACATAGGAGTAGAAAAGAAGGGAAACTCTATCCTCATATAGCCTCTCGCCCATAGATGTGTCGCGACTCATATCGATGGTCGAGACTCTACTAGACGTGACTTGATGAGACTTTTTAATTCCTAAGACTACTTTCACAACCTATGCTCTGATACCATGCTTGTCACATCCCAAGACCACACCCTAGAAGTTAGGGAACAATCTTGGGTTGCAACCGGCATACTCGAACTCTCGAAGGTCTTATACAAGCCCTTTCATATTATTCATCGCATATACATGCTGAAAAGTAGTACGGAATTAAAAAATTTCACAAAACATATCATAGTCTTTTAAAACTCTTTCATATAAAATCATAGGAAATACTAACTCTCAATCTCATCAAACTTAAGACACGAGAATACTTGGGACACGGCCCATACAAAATACGAATATAGAAATACTTAGTCTATTACAATACTTCAAAATAAAAGACATAAAAGACATCTATATATGCCCTAGATTTAATTGAGAACATACTTCAACTTCTCTTGAACGATGCTACGGTCCAAGTCTTGCTTCCCAAATGCTCCTCACCTACCAACAACTATAGAGATAGATAGAAGCATGGATTAGTACAACCACATGTACTAAGTATGACATAATGCATAAAAATCATGAAAACGGACATTTATTGAAAATATGCATCTTTTGACTTAAAAATCATATTATAATCATAAGAACAACATTTACCAACTTAGAAACATATAAGATAACATTTTGAACAATTATCACATTTTTAGAACCCACCTTACAGTGAGCTCAATTCACTATAACAGTGAAGTGCTTCACTGTTACAGTGAATTCACTTACCTCCATATGAGACACCTAGCATGTAGTCATCCCACTAAAAGTTATCCTAAGATTCACTTAAGACACACAAAGAGAGACCGCCCATACACTCTCTATAAATGCGCCTAAACGATCCTCAGAATTACTCATAATGAGACACATACACACTTACAATACACCAAACACATAACATATAGAGATATGACATTTTCCTTACCAAGGCCATCAAAAAGCCTCACTTAAGTACTCCTAGAAGCGAACGCCCATACACCCTCTTCAAGGTTACCTAAATAATCCTTAAGACTTCCTAAGTTTAGTTCATGTCAAACATAACAACCAACTTCCCTAACTAGAGTCATTCTCAAACTTCCATAGATAAGACATCAAGAGATCATCCCATATGCCCTCTTCACACTTTAGCTAAGGAATCCTTAAGTCACTTTAGATTAGGTACTCATGCATTTACAAACTTTCTAACATAAGTCATTAATTCATTAGTTCATTAAGAGACACTTACCACATAAAGAACATTCAAATAATAGTCTTGGAGAAGACCTAGGGACTCTTACTAACACCTTTAAAGCCTATTGTGCAATGTCTAGATAACATCCCATACCGCCACCTAAACTTCATAGAACTTCTCTAATGATAATAGGTATCCCATATGATGAGAATAGGAAATAACCGATATAGACCATAGTAGCAAAACAAGGAATCTGGAGTCCTATCCTACTCCAATGAGGTTGTTCTACTTGTCAATGGTAGAACTTGGAGACATCTCATGTAGTCACATGGTTAAGGAGTATGAAGGGCATGCTTTGTAATCTAGTCTCATTTTTTAACTAGAACTACTTCCTTTACCATACTCGCTCGGTGCTAGCCTTCGTTCTCATAGATTAAATCATATTAAGGTTCATACAAAAGGGTTCCATATCAAGTTCATAACCTAATTACATTTACCCTACCAAAGAAAGGTCCACTAGGGCTACCTCACAATGGCGACAAGAAGCTCATCATGACTTTTCTAAGGATTGATATGATACCATTCCAGTCAATCAACCTTAAGTCCATCATTCATTACATGAAGGATACCGTTACGACTTTTGACTTCAAGTTTTATAA
This sequence comes from Solanum sitiens, assembly GCA_016801875.1. Taxonomy (NCBI): domain Eukaryota; kingdom Viridiplantae; phylum Streptophyta; class Magnoliopsida; order Solanales; family Solanaceae; genus Solanum; species Solanum sitiens. The sequence goes on along the minus strand of JABWTJ010000065.1, from coordinate 1,243,830 downwards.
CCTTAACACTAGGTTCAAGATTTCGCATAAAGGACCCTCTTATCATCATTCAAGGTCTCACCTATCATTCATTCATTCAAGACTAAGACTCTTTAGCTACCTAAGTCAAGACATCATATATTCACTATCATACATGCATCAAGTAAGGAACACAAAGTCAAACAAGACAAGACACAACATACTTCACTTTAGCACATTTGTACATCTCATTCTAGAAGCACATAGGAACAACTATTATCATGTTAAATTCATCCTATCCACTACTATATCACCATTATAGACTTCACATAGCCAAGTAGGAACAATCATGCATTAAACTGTAAGACTACACACATGACCATACTCCTAGTCTAACATGATCACCTAAATAGCATCAATAGAATAAATCACATACTTTCACATTACTGCACATAGGTAGATATGATCATACTTCACATAATCAACTACACAAATCAACATAATACTTCAAGTAGCGCCAACAAGGCCATGATCATCATAATACTGAAAAATAACGCCGACAAGGCCACATCAATTCACGTAACATCGCCACCATAAGTGGGCCAAACCAATCACAACATAATTGAAATCTAATTAACATTAAATAAAAGGAAATAGGGCAGCGTACAACCACTTCATCCTCAATATTTCCATCCAATGCCAAATCACCCAATTCAATATCATAAGGGTCGTACCCATTACCATGAACATCAATTCAATGCATAAATCATAATACTCAATTAATCTAACTCAATTGAATATAGATTAATCAATCTAAGACCAATTAGATATCAATTGAATACAATTCTTACATCATTAGATAGGCCATAAGAAACTACACATTAATTCACAATCATTAGACCAATATCAAGTAACCCATAAATTAGTCAAAAACTATGGTTCATCAATTTACATGGGTTCAAAGGTTAATTAAGTTAAAATCATCAATACAATAATAATTCAATCCATAATCAACATTTAAAAACCATTAGTGCAAGAACCCATGGTAGATTATGAAATAGGTCAAGTTCAACTTTGAAAACTTTAGAAAACATCTTTGAAAGTTGGGCTCCTTGTTGAAACGAGTTTCGAGGATCAAAAACCATACCTCAACAATGCTAATCCTCCGATTTGATAAAGAATCACCACTCAAATCTCCAATCCAAGCTCTTCCTTGAATTCTGGCTTCAATGGAGTCTTAAGCAGTTTCTAAGGGATTTTAGGGTTTTGATTTTTGAAGAATGAAATCTTCCAAGTGTTAAAGGCTTATAAACACACTTAAAATAACCAAAATACCCTTAAGGAACCGCCAAACATCTTATTTGGAAGTGGGGTGAAATTACAACTTCACCCCTCAACTTAACAGTGGCCTGCGCAGAATATAACCCCAAACGATGATTGCCCATCGATGGGGCGTCAGTACACACACTGACCGTCCTATCCTCCATTGACGTGTTCAAAGACTGGAAAATGGGAGCTTAGCTCCCCAGGATAAGTACCAAACGACTCCCTCCACCTATGGGGCATCGAACAGCCCACTGATCGTCATTTGCCATCCGTAGGTAGTACTGCCTTGGGTAATTTTGGCTACCAACATGGGTCCTTCCTCAAGGACCCTTGGATGGTCCTTTGGGATATTTGTGTAACACCCCGTAGCCAGAACAGACCAAAAATCAGTTTTCAAAAAAATCTGTAGGTGCAACCGACGTGACCATCGATGGACCGTAGCTTGACCCACGGTCTGTCCTTCACAACCCTCTATGGGATCAGAGACTCCCAAAAACTCAGCCGGGAAAAATTGGTAAAGTCTTCATCGACGGAAAGACCTACGGTCCGTAGGTCAGACAACGTTCCATAGTACGTGATCGTTGATCGAGAACCACTTCAGCCACTCTCTGACAAGGACCACGGGTGACCAGTACGGTCCGTAAGTGGACCCATGGTCCGCAGGTCTGACCGTAGGTGGGAACTAGCAGCCAGTTAGGGGGGAAATATAGTAGGGTCAACTTCAAATGATCATAACTCTTAGCACAAAATGAATTAAGGGTTTCATAAAATATCAACATATAGATAATTGAATTAGCTTTCCATATCCACCGACCTTGCTAAAATCAAAGCTCCGAGTAAAAAGTCATGCTTGTTTTAGTAAAGGTTTGTTGAACAGACCCAACCTACGGACCCAAACGACGGACCGTCGATGGAACGTCGGACCGTCTGTTCAGGTCGTCGTTTGGATCGACCGCAACTTACCCAGGTTTTTTTGGTCTTTTCCCACTTTGTTTACACCTTAAGATACGTCGTTTTGAACCTAAATTATCAGATTTTAGTCAGTTTAAGCCTAGAAACATAACTAAAACTTACCTAAGTCAAAAATCATTAATCAAAAGTTAGAAAATTAGAATTAAGAAAGGAGAAAAATCTCAAGAACCCTAGTTCAAGAAAGCAACAAGTTTCTAGCAGTTCCAGCCACGAAATCTAAGTATTTTTCCGTGAATTTCATCACCAGGTATGTGGGATTTCACTAGTAGGTTCCTTTCACCCATTGGGTCCCTAGTTTTCAGTCAGTTCTTGGTTCTCTTTTTATGATTAAACCTAGGGTTTCTAGAACTTTGATAGAATTTCATGAATTTATTAAATATATGTTCCAAATCAAATTGTAAAGTTATTATTCAGATTATCGCATGAATTTCAGAACCCTAGCTTTGTATTTCTTTAGTTCTTGAATTACACATGCTAGGTAAGATATTTTAGTTACTTCAGATATACATGCCTCAGTTATTAATGCATCATTATCAGATTAAATGTTGCATTCTCAGTTTGCAAGTTCTGTTTTGAGCTATCCAGTACTTACACAATATTCAGACATAATCAGTTAACTATATAAATCAATGGGAGTAGCATAATACCAAGTTGAACTAGGGTTCAGCGTACCCAATTAGTCCAGAACTACTAGCCAAGTAGGTTGTAAGTCCCCTCTCTGGGCAATCAGTTTAGTGATCATGCCAACATGCCTTTATACCTCTGGCAGGGTATATTGGGTCCTCTCGATGGGGCGTATACATCAGACTCCATATTTAGCTCGTGTAGTTTTATTATCGGTTATTAGTAGCTCCCACAGTTCAGTCTGACTCTCTTGCATTGACCATTTATTAGTATATTCAGTATTCTATTTTAGTATGTTATAAATTGGTTATTGCATCCAGTTAATTCAGATTCAGTATATCATGTTCAGATTATTATACTTGCTTTTGGTCTTGTTCAGTTAAGTTTTGTTTCAGCTTTATTCTATCCTACATGCTCAGTACCTTTCAACTACTGACGCATACGTGCGTTACATCTTCTCCTGATGTAGGTTCAGGTTCTCAGCAACCAGATCACGCATAGATCAATTTCTGATCTTCAGTTTATCAAATTCAGTGGTGAGTCCTCATTCTCCAAGGACAACAATCATGAGTTTCATTTCAATCTTTTAGTCATTTAGTTTCAATTTTTGCTAGATTTAGCTGGGGCTTGTTCCTGTATTTCTAGTCCAGTTTAGATGCTTATTTCAGACATAGTTTCAGCTTAGTATTGAGTTAATATTTGTCTTTGTCTTAAACTCATCAGTTTTCATACATCTCAGTTTTAGCATATGGGTATTCCTCATCTTTTCTTATTAAATTATGCTTTAGCTTTCGCAACAGTTTATATTCTTTAGTATGCTCATGATCATTCCAACAGGGTTAGCTTGGGATCACTTGTGGTCCTAGGTTCCGTGTCCGCGTCTCGGGGGTAGCTCGGGGTGAGACAAAACTTGGTATCAGAGCACTAGGTTTAAGAGTCTTAGGATGTCTGAAAAGCCGCACTAAGTAGAGTCCTTTTCATGGGTGTGAAGTGTACCACATCTAATGAGAGGGAGGCTATGAAGTGTTTTAGGAAAACTTCACTTTGTTGTTACTCTTATCGTGCGTAAGGTATGATCTAATTCCATTCTAACTTGACGTTCTACGTTTCAAATCATGCCTCCTCGTTGAGCTAACGCTAGGAATGTGAATGCTAGGAACGCAAATGCAGCTCCTCCAGTCCTAGATAAAGAAGTCTCCAACGCTGAGTGCAGTAATGCCATATATATGTTGGCTCAGAGTATGACCCACCAGAACAATCGGGTTCATGCTCATGTGAATGAAAATGGTGGATCAGCAGCAGCAAGGGTCCGTGACTTTGTTAGGATGAACCCGCCCGAGTTCTTAGGATTGCAAACTAATGAGTATCCTCAGAACTTCTTGGATGAGATCAACAAGATCATTGACGTAATGCAAGTCACTGGGAATGATCGGGGTTGAGTTGGCATCATACCAATTGAAGGATGTCTCTCATATCTGGTACACTCAGTGGAAGGAAAACAGGGTACAAATGCAGCTCCTATCACTTGGGATTGTTTTAGTGAGACTTTTTTCGAAAGGTTTTTCCCAATAGAGTTGAGAGAAGCAAAGACTCAACAATTCATGAACTTGAGGCAGGGAAACATGATAGTCCAAGAATATGGGATGAAGTTTAACCAACTCTCCATATATGTTCCTCACATGGTTGGTAACTCCAGGGCTCAGATGAATAAGTTCTTGTATGGAGTGTCAGATTTGGTTAAGACAGAGTGCAGAAATGCTATGTTGCTGGGAGATATGAACATCTCTAGGCTTATGACTCATGCTCAGCAGGTTGAGGGATATAAGCTTAGGGAGCAGGACAAGGAGAATAAGAAGGCTAGTACTGGGAACTATGACTATTCTAAACAGAAATCGGATGGTGGAAATCGCTCACAGAGTCAGCAGAAGTTCTATTCTCCATCCCCTTTATTAGCTAGTGTTCTATCCTCCAAGAACAGGTATGTCCAGAAGGGTAGAGCACCAGGCTCTAAGTCTCAGGGAAGTGTTTCAGTCACGAAGACTTACCCCACTTGCCCTAAGTGTGTTAAGAACCATCCAGGCGAGTGTCTTGCAGGAAAAGAAGGATGTTTTGGGTGCGGTCACTCTGGTCACAGGTTGAGGGATTGTCCTTCTAGACATGGTCAAGGAAGTGGTAATGGTAGAGCTCAACAACTTCAGCAGCACCAGCAAGTCACCAGACTCAACAGGGTAACTCATCTGGTATAGGTGGCGGTCTACGCCAGAACAGGTTGTTTTCTCTTTAGGCTCTCCAGGATCAGGAAGGTTATCCTGATGTAGTTACTGGTACGTTATAAGTCTTTGACCTTGATGTTTATGCATTGTTAGATCAAGGGGCTACTCTTTCTTTTGTAATTCCTTACATAGCAGTCCAATTCAGTAGAAGTCCAGAAACTCTCTCAGAGTCTTTCTCAGTCTCTACTCCAGTCGGTGACCCAGTTATAGCTAGACGGGTATATAGAAATTGCTCTATCAGAGTCTCTCAGAAAGTCACCTCAGCAGATCTAGTAGAGTTAGAAATGGTAGACTTCGATGTCATTCTAGGCATGGATTGGTTACATTCATTTTATGCTCAATCGATTATAGAACTAGGATTGTTCATTTTCAATTTCCAGACAAACCAATCGTAGAATGTAAGGGTAGTAGTTTAGCGCCTATGGGTTGATTCATTTCTTACCTTAAGGAAAGAAAGTTGATCTCCAAAGGTTACCTCTATCATCTAGTTTGGGTTAAGGATTCTAGCTCTGAAACCCCAACTATTGAGTCAATTCTAGTAGTCAATGAGTTTCCAGAAACGTTTCCAGAAGATCTTCCCGGAGTCCCTCCCGAAAGGGAAATCGACTTTGGAATTGATCTCCTTCCAGATACCTAGCCTATTTCTATTCCTCCTTACAGAATGGCTGCATCAGAACTTAAGGAATTGAAAGAGCAGTTGAAAGACCTCCTAGATAAGGGTTTCATTAGACCTAGTATTTCACCATGGGGTGCACCAGTGTTGTTCGTAAAGAAAAAAGATGGTTCTCTCAAAAGGTGCATTGACTATAGATAGTTGAACAAGGTCACATTCAAGAATAAGTATTCCATTCCCAGGATTGATGACTTGTTTGACTAACTTCAGGGTGCTAGCCATTTCTCAAAGTTAGACCTCAGATCGGGTTATCATCAGCTCAGAGTCAGAGATAGTGACATTCTGAAAACAGCCTTCAGAACTCGGTATGGTCATTATGAATTTGTAGTTATGTCATTTGGGCTAACCAATGCTCCTACAAAATTCATGGATTTGATGAACAGAGTGTTCAAACAGTACTTGGACTTGTTCATTATCGTCTTTATTGATGATATCCTCATTTACTCTAGGAATAAGGAAGAACATGCAAGTCATTTGAGAGTTGTTCTGCAGACTCTCAAAGATCGCCAGTTATTTTCTAAGTTTAGCAAATGTGAATTCTGGTTGCAATCTGTTGCTTTCCTTGGTCACATTGTATCTAGTGAAGGGATCCGAGTGAATTCACAGAATATAAAAGCAGTGAAATTGTGGCCTACACCTACCTTAACTACAGATATCATAAGTTTTTTAGGTCTAGCGGGTTATTACAGAAGGTTCGTGGAAGGATTTTTATCCATAGCCTCACCATTGACTAGGTTGACTCATAAGATGGTCAAGTTTCAATGGTTAGATGATTGTGAGAAAAGTTGTATAGAATTGAAAACTAGATTGACTATAGCTCCTGTTTTGACACTACCAGAGGGTTCAAATGGTTATGTGATCTATTGTGATGCATCCAGAGTTGGCCTTGGTTGTGTGTTGATGCAACGAGATAAGGTTATAGCTTATGCTTGTAGACAGTTTAAGGTGCATGAGAAGAACTATCCAACTCATGAACTCGAGCTTGCAACAGTGGTGTTTGCACTCAAGATATGGAGACACTACTTGTATGGTGTTCATGTAGATGTATTCACTGACCATAAGAGCTTCAGTATGTGTTCACCCAGAAAGAGTTGAATCTTCGCACGAGGAGATGGCTTGAGTTCCTTAAGGATTATGATATGAGTGTGCATTATCATCCTGGTAAGGAGAATGTAGTAGCAGCTCTTAGTATACTATCTATGGGTAGTGTAGCCCATGTTGAGGAAGAAAGAAAGGAGCTAGTGAAGGATGTTCACAGGCTTGCTCGCTTGGGATTTCGCCTTATGAGCATATCATACAATGGTGTAACAGTTCAGAATGGGGCAGAATCTTCTTTGGTAGTGGAGGTTAAGGAAAAGCAAGACAGTGATTCAATCTTTCTTGAACTTAAAGGTGCAGTCCATAATCAGAGAGTGGAGGTTTTCTCCCAAGGGGAAGATGGTGTACTTCGCTACCAGGGTAGATTATGTGTTCCTGATGTAGGCGAGTTGAGACAACATATTCTTGCAGAATCCCATAACTCCATATATTTTATTCACCCAGGTGCCACTAAGATGTACCGCGATCTGCGGGAAGTCTGTTGGTGGAATGGCATGAAGAGGGATATAGCACATTATGTGAGTAAGTGCCGCAATTGTCAGCAAGTCAAGGTAGAACATTAGAAACCAGGAGGTATGACTCAAGAGATCGACATTCCTACTTGGAAGTGGAAAGTGATCAATATGGATTTCAGCACAGGGTTACCGCGTACTCGCAGACAACATGACTCCATTTGGGTGATAGTTAATAAGATGACTAAGTCTTCTCGCTTTTTGGCGGTCAAGACTACAGATTCGGCAGAGGACTATGCCAAGCTTTACATTAATGGAATTGTGAGGGTGCATGGGGTTCCTTTGTCTATCATCTTAGATAGAGGTCCTCATTTTACCTCTCATTTCTGGAAGTCGTTGCAGAATGGACTTGGTACTTAAGTTAACTTTAGCACAACATTTCATCCGCAGACGGATGGAGAGGCAGAGCGTACCATTCAGACCCTAGAGGATATGTTGAGAGCTTGTGTGATCGATTTCAAAGGTAGTTAGGATGATCACCTTTCTCTGATTGAGTTTGCCTACAACAATAGCTACCATTCCAGCATTCAGATAGCCCCTTATGAGGCTTTGTATGGGCGTAGATGTAGGTCTCCTGTTGGTTGGTTTGAAGTAGGTGAAGCAGCTTTGATAGGGCCAAATTCAGTCCTTCATGCTATGGAGAAAGTGGAACTCATTAGAGATAGACTTAAGACAGCCCAGAGTCATCAGAAATCTTATGTAGATGTAAGGAGAACGGAACTAGAGTTCCAAGTCGATGATTGGGTTTTTCTGAAAGTGTCACCTATGAAAGGGGTGAAGAGATTTGGCAAGAAAGGGAAGCTTAGTCCTAGATATGTAGGCCCTTACAAGATCTTGAAAAGTATTGGCAAGGTGGCATATGAGTTAGAATTACCAGCAGACTTAGCAGCAGTGCATACGGTTTTCCACATCTCACTCCTGAAGAAGTGTGTGGGTGACCCAGCATTTATAGTGTAACAACTCAAAAATGACTATGCTAACTAATGCCTAAACGTACCTAGAATGCCTAGGTTAGACCGGGTTCACACGGCTTGATGCGCGTGGAACCAGACCTCAGAACCTATGCACCAGCCAAGCCAACCAACTTGGTTAGTTAGTTGAGCTAGGCAAGGTTGGGTCCAGCCATGTAGGGCACCCGAATATTAAGATTTACCCAGATGAGTCTTAACCAGACTTGAAAGGGGTAATCTTAGGTTTGGAGGGTCTAGGGATAAAATGATCTTTTCCAGGATAAGGGTAGTATTGTAATTATCCTAAGTATTTAATTAATTAATTAATTAATGTAAAAAAATGGACAGTTCAGGTAGGGTTGACCCGAATTGACCTCTGTTCGCGAGAGGAGCTTCACCCAGGTTCGATCCTTGGTGGAAGCAATATTTAAGTTGAATTAATTGGTATTCAACTATTTGATTTAAGTAAGGGCATTTTAGTCTTGTCACTTAAACCTTAGAAAATTAGATTTTTATTTAAAATAACAAAGAGTCCTAGTTTGACTAAGTCCTTACCTAAAACTCCTACTTCTAAGCTTACTCTCACATCTCTCCACTCTCATTATCACGTCTCTCCACTCTCATTCTCACGTTCATCATCAGTAAAAGAACAAAAAAATCAAAAGTTCATCACTCTTGAAGAACTTGTACGCTAAAACTCAAAAGAAAAACTAAACTAAAAATGAAAAGCAAAAATATTATTCTTGACGGGATGTGCTTGAAGTTTCGGTGGTGAGGCTTTGGTGTCGTGGGAGTTGTTTGTACATTGGAATAGGTTTGGAAGGTGTTGAACGACACAAAAGGTATGGGTTTTCTTCCTCTTGGTCCCTTTCCCAAGAGACCCCTAAATTCAGTCTATTCTAATCCGAAAACTAGGAATGTTTCCCCATTGCATGTCCCTTTCACTAGCTCCCATCGATTATTGTAGGTTGGGTATGTTTGCTGGTATAAATTAAGGATGTAACGTGTTTTCATGATGATCATGTTCATGTATGTATGTTTGGATTTATGTGACTGATAATTATCTTTCCGAAACTATGTGATAAGTATGTGTGTGCATTGTGTGTGCCATGACTCTTGGTCACAAATTGAAGTGTGAAAAAGGCATGTTGAATCCTTGTATTGTATGTGCAAATGCTTGTAAAAATCGTCATGTTCATATGAGGTGTGATGCTGTTGAATTGAGTGAAAACTCTTGGCTAAATGTAACCACGAAAATGCACCTAATAATGTACGAAATGTTCTTCGAATTGTCCTAAAATCTACAGTATAAAATGTTGAGAAAATGGTCTGGAAAACGTGATCAAATTTCCAAATTGTTGGAAATTTGGTTTCGGCTATGCAACTTGAAGAATAGGAGATTCAAAAATCATTCTAAAATATGTGAGGTCATCAGAGATTGAACCCGACACCTCACTATATATAGGCTGCTAAAAAAAAGTTGATATTTAATGTCAGGTGAGAGGGATTCGAAATGGGGTAAGGTTGGGTGAAGAAACAAAAGAAAAAGGGAAATAAATAAAATGGGGAGTGTAGGGATCAAACCCACAACCCCTCGGATATGTGAGAAAAGTAGGAGAAAAACTAAAGAAAAATAAAATGAGGTTGTGGGGAATCGATCCCACATCTTCTTGGTCTCAAAACAAAAAGAGAGGAAAGAAAAGAAAGAAAAAAGAAGTGTAGGCATTGGGGATCGACCTCGGGTCCCCAAGCCGAAAATATAAACCAAACAAATTAAATATGAGACTAAGTGTTGCTCAAGGGATTTGAAATCGGGTTCTGTATTGATACATAGTCTTACGTGAATATATATTTAACGAATGCTGCCTATAGGAATCGAAAACGAGTCCTTGACATATTTACAAGATGTATAAGTCTTGTACCATATAATCTTGTGTAAGTATAAGTCACTTAGACGAATTATGAACGAAGCCTCATGGCTTGTACGTATGGGTTCATAAGTCCAGCGTACGTCTAAAAGTAAGTGAACCTAAGATGTATATGATGAAATGATGTATTCCCAAGAGGGTTAAGTAAGAGTGTGAAATACACTAAAAGGCCAAGTGCATTGGCATATGATGAAATGAACATTCACGTAATGGGGTGAGTAACTATGAAGAGCTAATATGCTAAAGTTATTAAATGTGGTGACAACATGATAAGAGGCTATATTAAAGACGAGATCAATCTCAAATGAGCCTAATAAGTGTTACCAAAAACCGTACTCACCTATGAGAGTGTAAAACTAATAAAGAGACCAGTCTCTAAGAAACACTCTAATGAAAGTATTGAGACTAATGCACACTTAATACTAATGATGAGATGAGAAATCATCTAATGAGCAATGATGCCCTTATTCTAGAAGCCAGCTTCTATGATGTGTGAGATGAATGTAATGGAACTTTATACGGAGCACCGATAGGCTAGCTATGAGTCGCGATTCCTTCTTTCGGGAAGGCAGAGGTTCGTGTAAATCTCATGAGATGAGACTGTACATTTAGGCGGGTATGGGTCTCCTTATATCTCCTAGCCTTTGAACCTATGCAGCCAACATAGTGTTCTAGCAGGGTTCAATTCCCTATACACGTTAGCATGTTTTGGTTTCACTTTGCCCGGTGATTTCACCTCTTTTTGGTGTGGGGTAGACACTGGATTTCATGAGCTCACATGATCTATGTCGGTTAAAGTTAAAATTCCCAAAGAAAGAATTAGGTCAGCCTCATGTAATGCACACCATGAAATGAATGATACCTAAGGTCTTTGGATAGGATAATCAAGAGGTAAACTAGACTCAAGTAATGACACTAGGTCATTCTTGGTCATTGCACAGTGAACCCGAAGAGAGTCCTAAACAACATCCTAGGTATATAAATGAATGAAAAATGAAGTACGTATGAATGAATGAAGCAGACTCTGTGTTTGCTAAAGAAGGTTCCGTAGTTGAGGTCCCATATGTTGAGCCCTCATTTGGGAAGTCGTAATGTTAAGTCCGTGATTCCAAGGTCTCACGGCATACGAATGAATGATATATGATATATGTATGTTCTAAACGAAGTATGTTATGTGCTGTGTCCAATATGAATAGAATGATGATGCATGTTACCCTCATAGCATGACTTTCCTAATTTGATTTGGCAAGTCCAACTGACTTGGCTTTCCATAACTCATATCGTTAGGAGAGAGCTATTCTTAATCATGCATGTCCTTGGTGTGTACTTTCATACACCCATACTTAGTACAAGTGTGTACTAATCTCATACAACCATTTACTTTTAGGTGCAGGTGGACGCTAGAGCTTACGAGACTACGTTGAAGCTATCCGAACGTGGAACATTCATCCGGACTTGGTAGGCCCTCATGCTTTTGAGGATGCTTATCTCTTATATTCTAGCTTAGACGTATGCATGAGCTAGTGGAAGATGTTCCATTAGCGTTTCTTTCTTACTTATTTTCAGACGTCGTATTGGTGTCATTTTGGCAACTTTATATTATTGTAGTTATGAACTATTTACTTCATTTTAATATCTCATTATTAGATGGTTGTTGTTAACTGATGTGATATAATGCAATTCTTACTATGAAGTCTATGCATACTTTAAAGACAACAAAAGTTTTAAATTTTCCGTTAAAATTAACCTATACAATGTAATGATGACGTATGTAGACTTGGGATGTGGGTTTCGGCTAGGGTCTAGACTCCGGTCGTGACAAACGTGGTATCAGAGCATTAGGTTTAATTCCAAGGATAATAAGTTCACATCAACCACATCGAGTAGTTTCTAAGTTATGGTAGTGAAGCGCACCACTATCATGAATTAGAGAGTGCATGATGCGTAGGAAATTTTCCCTTCTTTTGATCTTATCGTGCTTTCCTTAATGTGATTTCTTGGTGTTATGAGCGTATCTAACATCAATTCTTATTTTTTTCATAAAATGAACACAAGGGGGAACGATGGTCGGGGAAGAGTACGAGCAGCTGCTGGGTGCAACCAAGTTCCACCCCAGGCTCCAGCTGCAGGAGTGGCCATGCCAGTTAACCCAGCTGGGTTGACTGATGCGGAGGTGCGGACCGCTTTGGGACAGATGGCTCAAGCCATCACTGTGCAGGCTCAGGCTATGACGGCCTAGGCCAACAGACAGGAGGTTCAGCGGGAGAACCCACCAGCCCACAACATAGCGAACAGGTTGCAAGATTTTACAAGGATGAATCCTCCAATCTTTACAGGATCTAAGACTGCAGAGGATCCTCAGGAGTTTGTGGAGGAGGTCTAGAAGATTCTGGTGGCGATGGGGACCACGGAGATTGAGAAAGCTGAGCTGGCCTCGTACTAGCTGAAGGATATTGTACATGCTTGGTGCAATATGTGGCAGGATAGCAGGGCATTGGGCGGAGGTCCGATCACATGGGAGCTGTTTAAGACAGCCTTTCTGGAGAGGTTCTTCCCCAGAGAGATGAGAGAGGCTAAGGTTGCGGATTTCATCAACCTTAAGCAGGGCTCGTTGACTATCAGGGAGTATTCCCTGAAATTCATAAAATTGTCCAAGTATGCCACTTCCCTTGTGTCGAACAGCAGGGACAAGATGAGCAGGTTCCTTACAGGAATCTAAGAGGAATTGGAGGAACAGTGTCGCGCTGCGATGCTCCATGACAGCATGGACTTTTCCAGGATGATGGTGCATGTCCAGCAGGTTGAAGACAGCAGGAAGAAGAGGAGAGTTCGTGAGGTCAGGAGGCCTAAACATTCTGACCAGGCAGGTCCTAGCAGTAGTGGTGGCAGGAGCACTTTTGGAGTTCGTGATCAGCCCAGATTTAATAAGGGGCATCAGAGTTCAGGGAACTCTAACTCTCAGAGGAGTGCAGCACCTAGAGGAGGCAGACCCGAGCCCAAGAAGGGAAATGGAGCTGATGTACAGCATCCCAGAAAGGAATGTGGCAAGTGTGGTCGTATTCACAGTGGTGAGTGCAGACTAGGCATAAATTCCTGCTTCGGTTGCGGAAAGAGCGGACACATGGTCAGGGACTGTCCACAGAATAGGGGGCAGGCTGGAGGTAATGCTCAGCCTAGGCCTAATCCCTAGAATGCCACTGCAGCCGAGCCTTCTAAGAGGAACAGATTCTACGCCTTGAAGGGCAGGGAGGAGCAGGAGAAGTTTGTTGATGTGGTCATAGGTATGCTGCAATTATTCTCAACCTCTGTTTATGCTTTACTTGATCCAGGGTCTACGCTTTCTTTTGTGAATCCCTTCCTTACTCTTACTTTTGAAACACTACCTGAGGTTTTGCATGATCCTATCGTAGTTAGTACTCCCTTAGGAGAAAATGTGAGATTTGATAGGGTTCATAAAGACTGCCCAATAGTAGTATGTGGTAAGACTATGTGTGCAGACCTTGTTGAGTTACCCATGAATGACTTCGATATTATACTTGGTATAGACTGTCTCCATAAATGTTATGCCTTCATGGATTGCCGTAGTAGGGCTGTGAGATTCCGTTTCCCTAATGAAGTAGAGCTGGTCTGGGAGGGGTACAATTCAAGTCGTTCAAGTCCCTTGATTTCGAACCTAAAAGCTAATAAAATGATGTCCAAGGGATTGTTATGCCATCTTGTGAGTGTCAATGATCTAGATCATGACATTCCTTCCATAGACTCTGTGCCTGTAGTTAATGAGTTCCAAGTTGTTTTCCCTGATGATTTGCCTGGAGTCCCTCCCCCTCGAGAGATTGATTTTGGTATTGACCTAGATCCCAATACCAAACCAATTTCAATTCCTCCCTACATAATGGCTCCAGCTGAACTCAAAGAGTTGAAGCTGCAGTTAAAAGATCTCATTGATAAGGGCTTCATCCAGCCGAGCATATCCTCTTGGGTCACCCCAGTGCTGTTTGTGAAAAAGAAAGATAGAACCCTTAGGATGTGTATCGACTATCGGCAGCTCAACAAAGTCACTATAAAGAACAAGTATCCACTTCCCAGAATAGATGACTTATTCGATCAGGTTCAAGGGTCTAGTTTCTTATAGAAGATTGATCTTCGTTCCGGGTATCATCAGCTTAGGGTTAGGGATGAATATATCCCAAAGACATCCTTTCGTACCCGTTATGGTCATTATGAGTTCCTAGTCATGTCATTTGGTCTCACTAATGCACCAGCTGCATTTATGGACATCATGAACCGAGTCTTCCATGAATACCTTGATTCTTTCGTCATAGTATTCATTGATGACATCCTCATCTACTCAAAGACCAAGGAAGAGAATGAACAGCATTTGAGACTAACCTTGCAGGTACTTAGACAACATCAGTTGTATGCCAAATTCAGCAAGTGTGAATTTTGGCTTAGATTAGTGACCTTCCTGGGTCATGTTGTGTCTGATCAGGGCGTGGAGGTGGTCCCCAGGAATACTGAGGCTGTTAAGAACTGGCCAAGACCTCTTACTCTCACTGATATCCGTAGGTTTCTAGGATTGGCTGGTTACTACCGCAGGTTCGTGGAGGGTTTTTCTTCCATTGCTGCCCCACTAACAGCTTTAACTAAGAAGAAATCCAAGTTCGAATGGGCGGAGACTTGTGAGAAGAGTTTACAGGAGCTCAAGGACAGACTCACTTCAGCCCAGTGCTAACGTTGCCTAAATGTGGTAAGAGTTATACCATTTATTATGATGCATCTAGGGTTGGTTTGGGTTGTGTTCTTATGCAGGGTGGTAAGGTGATAGTCTATGCGTCCAGACAGCTCAAGGTTCATGAGAAGAATTATCCCACTCATGACCTGGAGTTGGCAGCTATGGTATTTGCATTGAAGCTGTGGAGGCATTACTTGTACGGGGTGCATGTGGATGTGTTCACAAACCACAAGAGTCTCCAGTACGTGTTCACACAAAGGGAGTTGAATCTATGTCAGCGGAGATGGTTGGAGCCGTTGAAGGACTATGATGTGAGTGTCCACTACCATCCAGGGAAGGCAAATGTTGTAGCTCATACTTTCAGCAGGTTGAGCATGGGGAGTACAGCCCACATTGATGACGAGAAAAAGGAGTTAGTGAAGTATGTACACAGACTGGCCAGACTGGGTGTGCGGTTGATGGACTCTACTAGTGGGGTGTTTCAGTTCATCCTAGTTTTGAATCATCCTTGGTAGTTGAAGTCAAGAAGGGTCAGCATCATGATCCTGTGTTGATGGAGTTGAAGGAATCAGTGCTGATAAAGATGAATGAGTCCTTTGTTTGGGGAGGTGATGGCATACTTAGGTACCAAGACAGGCTGTGTGTACCAGACGTGGATGATTTCCGTACCAAGATTGTTACAGAGGCCCATGGTTCCAGGTATTCGATACATCCAGGTTCCACCAAGATGTATCATGACCTCAAGCAGATCTATTGGTGGGATGGCATGAAGAAGGACATTGCTGAGTATGTGCCCAGGTGTCCTAATTGTCAGCAGGTTAAGGCGGAGCAACTTAAGCCTGGTGGTCTCACTCAGATGATTGAGGTTCCGACTTGAAAGTGGGAGGTCATTAACATGGACTTCTTGGTTGGTACTCCGAGGACTAGGAGACAGCATGACTCCATATGGGTTATTGTGGACAGGATGACTAAGTCTGCCCACTTTATCCTTGTGAAGTCTACTTACAGGGCCGAGGATTATGCGAGACTCTACATTGATGAGATTGTGAGGTGGAATGGGATTCCTTTGTCTATCATTTCGGATAGAGGAGCTCTGTTCACTTTGCATTTCTGGAGATCCTTCCAGAATAGCTTAGGCACGCAGGTAAAGCTCAGTACTGCCTTCCATCCTCAGACAGATGGGCAGGCAGAGTGCACCATTCAAAATTGGAGGACATGTTGAGAGCGTGTGTGATTGACTTCAGGGGTAGTTGGGACAACCATCTGCCATTGATAGAGTTCTCGTATAATAACAGCTATCACTCCAGCATTGGGATGGCACCGTTTGAGGCACTGTATGGTAGGAGGTGTAGGTCTCCAGTTGGGTGGTTTGAGGTTGGAGAGTCATCCATTTTGGGTCCAGAGATCATTCATGAGGCCTTAGAGAAGGTCAGGGTGATTAGGGATAGGCTGGATACTGCTTACAGTCGGCAGAAGTCTTATGCAGATAACAGGAAGCGGACCTTAGAGTTTGATGTTGGTGACCAGGTCTACTTGAAGATATCACCCATGAAGGGGGTGATGAGGTTTGGCAGGAAGGGGAAGTTGAGTCCTAGGTACATTGGGCCATACGAGATTCTACAGCTTGTGGGAAAGGTGGCCTATGAGTTGGTGTTGCCTACGGAGCTAGCTTTTGTTCATCCAGTCTTTCACGTCTCTATGTTAAAGAAGTGCCTCGGTGATCCAGCATCGATTCTGCCTGTTGAAGGTTTGGGGGTTGATGAAGACTTGTCCTATGAGGAGGTTCCTGTTGAGATTTTAGACCGGCAGGTGAAGCGGCTTAGAAATAAGGAGGTTGCCACAGTGAAGGTATTGTGGAGGAACCATCTTGTCGAGACAGCTACGTGGGAGGCCGAGGTCGATATGAGATCCCGCTATCCTCATCTTTTCAGATCTTGAGGTTAGACTTCCTACTCTTAAGTCTAAGTTGCCTTATCTCATCTATTCTTTGTTGATATTGCTTGACTGTGTAAAGTACTTATGTTATGATATGACTGGCATTGTGCTAGATAAATTAGAAGTGTCATTCGGGGATGAATGTTCCTAAGGGGGGGATAATGTAACAATCTAAAAATGACTATGCTAAGTAATGCCTAAACGTACCTAGACTGCCTAGGCTAGATCGGGTTCACATGGATTGATGCGCGTGGAACCAGACCTCAGAACCTATGTACCAGCCAAGCCAACCAACTTGGTGAGTTAGTTGAGCTAGGGAAGGTTGGGTCCAGCCACGTAGGGCACCCGAATATTAAGATTTACCCGGATGAGTCTTAACCGGACTTGAAAGGGGTAATTTTAGGTTTGGAGGGTCTAGGGGTAAAATGGTCTTTTCAAGGCTAAGGGTAGTATTGTAATTACCCTAAGTATTTAATTAATTAATTAATCAATGTAAAAAAATGGACAGTTCGGGTATGGTTGACCCGAATTGACCCATGTTCGCGAGAGGAGCTTCACCCGTGTTCGATCCTTGATGGAAGCAATATTTAAGTTGAATTAATTGGTATTTAACTATCTGATTTAAGTAAGGGCATTTTAGTCTTGTCACTTAAGCCTTAGAAAATCAGATTTTTATTTAAAATAACAAAGAGTCCTATTTGACTAAGTCCTTACCTAAAACTCCTACTACTAAGTTTACTCTCACATCTCTCCACTCTCATTATCACGTCTCTCCATTCTCATTCTCAGGTTCATAATCAGTAAAAGAACAAAAAAATCAAAAGTTCATCACTCTTGAAGAACTTGTGCGCTAAAACTCAAAAGAAAAACTTAACCAAATACAAAAAGCAAAAACATTATTCTTGACGGGTTGTGTTTGAAGTTTCGGTGGTGAGGCTTTGGTTTCGTGGGAGTTGGTTGTACATTGGAACAGGTTTGGAAGGTGTTGAATGACAGAAAAGGTAATGGTTTTCTTCCACTTGGTCCCTTTCCCAAGAGACCCCTAAGATTCAATCTATTCTAATCCAAAAACTAGGAATGTTTCCCCGTTGCATGTCCCTGTCACTATCTCTCATCGATTATTGTAGGTTGGGTATGTTTGCTGGTAGAAATTAAGGATGTAACGTGTTTTCGTGATGATCATGTTCATGTATGTATGTTCGGATTTATGTGATTGATAATTATGTCTTTCCGAAACTATGTGATAAGTATGTGTGTGCATTGTGTGTGCCGTGACTCTTGGTCACAAATTGAATTGTGAAAAAGGCATATTGAATCCTTGTATTTTATGTGCAAATGCTTGTAAAAATCATGATGTTCATATGAGGTGTGATGTTGTTGAATTGAGTGAAAACTCTTGGCTAAATGTAACCACGAAAATGCACCTAATAATGTACGAAATGTTCTTCGAATTGTACTAAAATCTACCGTATAAAATGTTGAGAAAATGGACTGGAAAACGTGATCAAATTTCCCGATTGCTGGAAATTTGGTTTCGGCTATGCAACTTGAAGAATTGGAGATTCAAAAATCATTCGAAAATATGTGAGGTCATCAGGGATTTAACCCGATACCTCACTATATGTAAGCTGCTAAAAAAAGTTGATATTTAATGTGAGGTGAGGGGGATTCGAAATGGGGTAAGGTTGGGTGAAGAAACAAAAGAAAAAGGGAAATAAATAAAATGGGGAGTGTGGGATCGAACCCACAACCCCTCGGATATGTGAGAAAAGTAGGAGAAAAACTAAAGAAAAATAAAATGAGGTTGTGGGGTATCGATCCCACATCCTCTTGGTCTCAAACAAAAAAAAAGAGGAAAGAAAAGAAAGAAAAAAGAAGTGTAGGCATTGGGGATCGACCTCGGGTCCCCAAGCCGAAAATATAAACCAAACAAATTAAATATGAGACTAAGTGTTGCTCAAGGGATTCGAAATTGGGTTCCCTTGCCCAATTTCGTATTAATACATAAGTCTTACGTGAATAAATATTTAATGAATGCTGCCTATAGGAATCAAAATCGAGACCTTGGCATATTTACAAGATGCAAAAGTCTTGTAACATATAATCTTGGGTAAGTATAAGTCACTTAGACGAATTATGAACGAAGCCTCATGGCTTGTACGTATGGGTTCATAAGTCCAGCGTACGTTTAAAAGTAAGTGAACCTAAGATGTATATGATGAAATGATGTAATCCCAAGAGGGATAAGTAAGAGTCTGAAATACACTAAAAGGCCAAGTGCATTGGCATGTGATGAAATGAACATTCACGTAATGGGTTGAGTAATTACGAAGAGCTAATATGCTAAAGTTAATGAATGTGGTGACAACATGATAAGAGGATATATGAAAGATGATATCAATCTCAAATGAGCCTAATAAGTGTTACCAAAAATCGTACTCACCTATGAGACTGTAAAATTGATAAAGAGACCGGTCTCTAAGAAACACTCTAATGAAAGTATTGAGACTAATGCACACTTAATACTAATGATGAGATGAGAAATCATCTAATGAGCAATGATGCCCTCATGCTAGAAGCCAGCTTCTATGATGTGTGAGATGAATGTAAAGGAACTTTATACGAAGCACCGATAGGCTAGCTATGACTCGCGATTCCTTCTTTCGGGAAGGCAGAGGTTCGTGTAAATCTCATGAGATGAGACTGTAAATTTAGGCGGGTATGGGTCTCCTTATATGTTTTAGCCTTTGAACCTATGCAGCCAACATAGTGTTCTAGCAGGGTTCAATTCCCTATACACGCTAGCATGTTTTGGTTTCACTTTGACCGGTGATTCCACCTCTTTTCGGTGTGGGGTAGACACTGGATTTTATGAGCTCACATGATCTATGTCGGTTAAAGTTAAAGTTCCCAAAGAAAGAATGAGGTCAGCCTCATGTAATGCACACCATGAAATGAATGATACCAAAGGTGTTTGGATAGGATAATCAAGAGGTGAACTAGACTCAAGTAATGACACTAGGTCATTCTTGTTCATTGCACAGTGAACCCGAAGAGAGTCCTAAACAACATCCTAGGTATATAAATGAATGAAAAATGAAGTACTTATGAATGAATGAAGCAGACTCTGTGTTTGCTAAAGAAGGTTCCCTAGTTGAGGTCCCATATGTTGAGCCCTCATTTGGGAAGTCGTAATGTTAAGTCCGTGATTCCTAGGTCTCACGGCATATGAATGAATGATATATGATATATGTATGTGATAAACGGAGTATGTTTTGTGTTGTGTGCAATATGAAAAGAATGATGATGCATGTTACCCTCATAGCATGACTTTCTTAATTTGATTTGGCAAGTCCAACTGACTTGGCTTTCCATAACTCATATTGTTAGGAGAGAGCTATTCTTAATCATGCATGTCCTTGGTGTGTAGTTGCATACACACATACTTAATACAAGTGTGTACTAATCCCATACAACCCTTTACTTTTAGGTGCAGGTGCAGGTGGACGCTAGAGCTTACGAGACTACGTTGAAGCTATCCGGGACGTGGAGCATTCATCCGGACTTGGTAGGCCTTCATGCTTTCGAGGATGCTTATCTCTTATATTCTAGCTTTGACGTAGGCATGAGCTAGTGTAGGATGTTCCATTAGCGTTTCTTTCTTACTTATTTTTATACGTCGTATTGGTGCCATTTTGGCATTTTTACATTAATGCAGTTATGAACTATTTTCTTTATTTTAATATCTCATTATTAGATGGTTGTTGTGAATTGATGTGATATAATGCAATCCTTACTATGAAGTCAATATATACTTCAAAGCAAACAAAATTTTTAAATTTTCCGCTAAAATTAACCCATACGATGTAATGATGACGTATGTAGGCTTGTCTGCGACCTACGAGTGGTCAACGACGCCAGTTTTGGCTAGGGTCTAGACCCCAGTCATGACATAAAGTGTCATTAGAGAGTGTGGCAGTGAAAGATGGTCTTTATTATGAGGATGTACCAGTTGAGATTCTTGACCATCAGGTTAGAAGGTTGAGAAACAAAGAAATCACTTCAGTCAAGGTTTTGTGGAGGAGTCAGTCCGTAGAGGGAGGTACTTGGGAAGCAAAAGCAACCATAAAAGCCAAGTATCCTAACCTTTTTCCTTCCGACTCCACTCCAGCTTGAGGTAATAGTGCCTCTTCAATTTTCCAGTCATTCATGCATAAATTCAGTCTTAGAATCATGTTCTCTCAGTTTGTACATGCATTTTCAGCGTATTTGCATATTCTCGGAACTCAATTCAGTTAGAGATTAAGTTCTCAGTGATTAGTAGTAGGGTTTGCAGCTCTCTCCCTCTATTTCATCTAGTTTAGTCTTCATTCGAGGACAAATGTTCCCAAGGGGGAGATAATGTAACACCCCGTAGCCAAAACAGACCAAAAATTAGTTTTTCAGAAAAATCTGCAGGTGCAACCGATGTGACCATCGACGGATCGTAGCCTTACCCACGGTCCATCCTTTATAACCGTCGATGGAATCAGAGACTCCCAAAAACTCAGTCGGGAGAAATTGTCTAAGTCTTGATCGACGGACGGACGGACGGTCCGTTGTTCAGACGATGGTCCGTAGTATGTGATCGTTGATTGAGACCCCCTTCAGCCACTCTTTGATAAGGACCACGGGTGACCAGTACGGTCCGTAAGTGGACCCACCTCCGTAGGTCTGACCATAGGTGGGAACTAGCAGCCAGTTAGGGGAGAAATGCAGTAGGGTCAACTTCAAATGATCATAACTCTTAGCACAAAATGAATTAGGGGTTCAATGACATATCAACAGATAGATAATTGAACTATCTTCCCATATCCACAACTTGCTAAAATCGGAGATCTGGGCAAAACATTATATCTGTTTTAGTAAAGGCCTGTCAAAAAGACCCAATCTACGGACCCAAATGATGGACCATCGATGGAACGATGGACCTTCGATGGAACGACGGACCGTCTGTCCAGGTCGTCGTTTGGTCCGACAGCAACTTACCTAGGCGTTTTTTGGTCTTTTCCCACTTCGTTTAAACCTTAAGATACGTCGTTTTGACCCTGAATTATCATATTTTAGTCAGTTTAAGCCTAGAAACATAACTAAAACTTACCTAAGTCAAAATCATTAATCAAAAGTTAGAAAATTAGAATCAAGAAAGGAGAAAAAGCTCAAGAACCCTAGTTCAAGAACACAATAAGTTTCCACAAGTTTCAGCCACGAAATCTAAGTATTTTTCTGTGAATTTCATCACCAGGTATGTGGGATTTCACTAGTGGGTTCCTTTCACCCATTGGATCCCTAGTTTTCAGTCAGTTCTTGATTCTCTTATTATGATTAAACCTAGGGTTTCTAGAACTTTGATAGAACTTCATGAATTTATTATATATATGTTCCAAATCAGATTGTAAAGTTATGATTTAGATTATCGCATGAATTTTAGAACCCTAGCTTTATATTTCTTTAGTTCTTGAATTATACATGCTAGGTCAGATATTTCAGTTACTTCAGATATACATGCCTCAGTTATTAATGCATCATTATCAGATTAAATGTTGCATTCTCAGTTTACAGGTTCAGTTTTGAGCTATCCAGTACTTACAGAAAATACAGACATAATCAGTTAACTACATAAATCAATGGGAGTAGCATAATACAGAGTTGGACTAGGGTTCAGCATACCCAATTAGTCCCAGAACTACTAGCCAAATAGGTTGTAAGTCCCCTCTGTGGGCAATCAGTTTAGTGATCACACCAGCATGCATTTATACCTCTGGCAGGGTATATTGGGCCCTCTCAGTGAGGCGTATACATTGGACTCCATATTTAGCTCATGTGGTATTATTATCGGTTATTAGTAGCTCCCACAGTTCAGTCAGACTCTCTTGCATTGACCATTTATTATTATATTCAATATTCAGTTTAAGCATGTTATAAATTGGTCATTGCATCCAGTTAGTTCAGATTTAAGTATATCATGTTCAGATTATTATACTTGTTTTTGTGCTTGTTCAGTTAAGTTTTATTTCAGCTTTATCCTATCCTACATGCTTAGTACCTTTCAAGTACTGACGCATACCTGTGCTACATCTTCTCGTGATATAGGTTCAGGTTCTCAGCATCCATATCACGCTTAAATTGATTTCTGATCTTCAGTTCAGCAGATTCAGTGGTGAGTCCTCATTCCCCAAGGACAACAGTAATCAGTTTCATTTCAGTCTTTTAGTCATTTAGTTTCAGTTTTTGCGAGATTTAGATGGGGCTTGTCCCAGTATTTCTAGTCCAGTTTAGAGGCTTATTTCAGACATAGTTAGTTTTATCTTAGTATTGAGTTAATATTTGTCTTTATATTAAACTCATAAGTTTTCATACATCTCAGTTTTAGCATATGGATATTCCCCATCTTTTCATTTTAAATTATGATTTAGCTTCCGCAACAGTTTATATTCTTTAGTATGCTCATGGTCATTCCAGCAGGGTTAGCTTGGGATCACTTGTGGTCCTAGGTTCCGTGTCCGCGTCTTAGGGGTAGCTCGGGGCGTGAAAAAAACTTGGTATCAGAGCACTAGGTTTAAGAGTTTTAGGATGTCTGAAAAGCCGCACTAAGTAGAGTCCTTTTCATGGGTGTGAAGTGCACCACATCTAATAAGAGGGATGCTATGAAGTGTTTTAGGAAAACTTCACTTTGTTGTTACTCTTATCGTGCGTAAGGTATGATCTAATTCCATTCTAACTTGACGTTCTACATTTCAAATCATGCCTTCTCGTAGAGCTAACGCTAGGAATACGAATGTCAGGAACGCAAATGCAACTCCTCTATTCCCAGATAAAGAAGTCTCAAATGCTGAGTTTAGGAATGCCATTCAGATGTTGGCTCAGAGTATGACCCACCAGAACAATCACTTTCATGCTCATGTGAATGAAAATGGTTGATCAGCAGCAGCAAGGGTCAATGACTTTGTTAGGATGAATCTGCCCGAGTTCTTTGGATCGCAAACTAATGAGGATCCTCAGAACTTCTTGGATGAGATCAAGAAGATCTTTGAGGTAATACAAGTCACTCGGAATTATCGAGGTTTAGTTGGCATCATACTAATTGAAGCATGTCGCTCATATCTGGTACAATCAGTGGAAAGATAGGGGTACAAATGCAGCTCCTATCATTTGGGATTGTTTTAGTGAGAATTTTCTCGACAGGTTTTTCCCAATAGAGTTGAGGGAAGCAAAGACTCCACAATTCATGAACTAGAGGCAGGGAAACATGACAGTCCAAGAGTATGGGCTGAAGTTTAACCAACTCTCCAGATATGCTCCTCACATGGTTGCTGACTCCAGGGCTCATATTAATAAGTTCTTGTATGGAGTGTCAGATTTGGTGAAAATAGAGTGAAAAAATGCTATGTTGCTGGGAGATATGAACATCTCTAGGCTTATGACTCATGCTCAGCAGGTTGAGGGTGATAAGCTTAGGGATTAGGCCAAGGAGAATAAGAAGGCTAGTACTGGGAACTATGACTATTCTCAGAAAAAATTGGGTGGTGGAAATCGCTTGCAGAGTCAGCAGAAGTTCTCATCTCCAGCTTCTTCATTAGCTAGTGTTCCATCCTCCAAGAACAGGTATGACAAGAAGGGTAGAGCACCAGTCTCTAAGTCTCAGGGAAGTGTTTCACGCACCAAGACTTACCTCACTTGCCCTAAGTGTGGTAAGAATCATCCGGGCGAGTGTCTTGCAAGAAAAGAAGGATGTTTTGGGTGTGGTCAGTCTGTTCAAAGGTTGAGGGATTGTCCTTCTAGACAGGGTCAAGGAGGTGGTAATGCTAGAGCTCAGTCTACAACTTCAGCAGCACCAGCAAGTCGCCTAACTCAGCGGGGTAACTCATTTGGAACATGTGGCGGTCAGCACCAGAATAGGTTGTATGCTCTTCAGACTCTCCAGGATCAAGAAGGTTATCTTGATGTAGTTATTGGTACGTTACGAGTCTTTGACCTTGATGTTTATGCATTGTTAGATCCAGGGGCTACTCTTTCTTTTGTAACTCCTTAAATAGCAGTCCAATTCAGTGGAAGTCTAGAAACTCTCTCAGAACATTTCTCAGTCTCTACTCCAGTAGGTGACCCAGTTATAGCTAGACAGGTATACAGAAATTGCCCTGTCACAGTCTCTCAAAAAGTCATATCAGCAGATCTAGTAGAGTTAGAAATGGTAGACTTCGATGTCATTCTAGGAATGGATTGGCTACATTCATGTTATGCCTCAGTCGATTGTAGAACTAGGATTGTTTGTTTTCAGTTTCCAGACGAACCAATCGTAGAATGGAAGGGTAGTAGCTTAGCGCCGATGGGTCGATTCATTTCTTACCATAAGGCCAGAAAGATGATCTCCAAGTGTTACCTCTATCATCTAGTTTGGGTTAACGATTCTAGCTCTGAAAGCCCAACTATTGAGTCAGTTCCAATAGTTCTCCAGAAGTGTTTCTAGAAAATTTTCCCGGAGTCCCTCCCGAAAGAGAAATCAACTTTGGAATTGATCTCCTTCCAGATACCCAACCTATTTCTATTCCTCCTTATAGAATGGCTCCATCAGAGCTTAAGGAATTGAAGAGCAGTTGAAAGACCTCCTAGATAAGGGTTTTATCAGACCTAGTATTTCACCATGGGTTGCACCAGTGTTGTTCGTAAAGAAAAAAGATGGTTCTCTCAGAATGTGCATTGACTATAGATAGTTGAACAAGGTCACAATCAAGAATAAGTATCCCATCCCCAGGATTAATGACTTTTTTGACCAACTTCAGGGTGCTAGCAATTTCTCAAAGATAGACCTCAGATCGGGTTATCATCAGCTAAGATTCATAGATAGTAACATTCTGAAAACAGCCTTCAGAACTTGGTATGGTCATTATGAATTTGTAGTTATGTCATTTGGACTAACCAATGCTCCTACAAAATTCATGGATTTGATGAACAGAGTGTTCAAACAGTACTTAGACTTGTTCGTTATCGTCTTTATTGATGATATCCTCATTTACTCTAGGAATGAGGAAGAACATGCAAGTCATTTGAGAGTTGTTCTGCAGATTCTCATAGATCGACAGTTATTTTCTAAGTTTAGCAAATGTGAATTCTGGTTGCAATCTGTTGCTTTCCTTGGTCACATTGTATCTAGTGAAGGGATCCGAGTGGATTCAGAGAAGATAAAAGCAGTGAAACAATGGTTCAAACCTACCTCTGCTACAGATATCAGATGTTTCTTAGGTCTAGCGGGTTATTACAGAAGCTTCGTGGAAGGATTTTCATCCATAGCCTCACCATTGACTAGGCTGACTCAGAAGATGGTCAAGTTTCAATGGTTAGATGATTGAGAGAAAAGGTTTGCAGAATTGAAAACTAGATTGAGTACATCTCATGTTTTGACTCTACTAGAGGGTTCAGATGGTTATGTGATCTATTGCGATGCATACAGAGTTGGCCTTGGTTGTGTGTTAATGCAACAAGATAAGGTTATAGCTTATGCTTCTAGACAGGTTAAGGTGCATGAGAAGAACTATCCAACTCATGACCTCGAGCTTGCAGCAGTGGTGTTTACACTCAAGATATGGAGACACTACTTGTATGGTGTTCATGTAGATGTGTTCACTGACCATAAGAGCCTTCAGTATGTGTTCACCCAGAAAGACAGTGATCCAATCTTGCTTGAACTAAAAGGTGCAATCCACAATCACAGAATGGAGGTTTTCTCCCAAGGGGAAAATGGTGTACTTCGCTACCAGGGTAGATTGTGTGTTCCTGATGTGGGCGAGTTGAGATAAAATATTCTTGTAGAAGTCCATAACTCCAGATACTTTATTCACCAGGTTCCACAAAGATGTACCGTGATATGCGGGAAGTCTATCGGTGGAATGGTATGAAGAGGGATATAGCAGATTTTGTGAGTAAGTGCCCCAATTGTCAGCAAGTCAAGGTAGAACATCAGAAACCAAGGGGTATTACTCAAGATATCGACATTCCTACTTGGAAGTGGGAAGTGATCAATATGGATTTCATCACAGGGTTACCGCGTACTCGCAGACAACATGACTCCATTTGGGTGATAGTTGATAGGATGACTAAGTCTTCTCGCTTTTTGGCGGTCAAGACTACAGATTCGGCAGAGGACTATGCCAAGTTTTACATTAATGAAATTGTGAGGGTGCATGGGGTTCCTTTGTCTATCATCTCAGATAGAGGTCCTCAGTTTACCTCTCATTTCTGGAAGTCGTTTTAGAAGGGACTTGGTACTCAAGTTGACCTTAGCACAGCATTTCATCAGCAGATGGATGGAGAGGCAGAGCGTACCATTCAGACCCTAGAGGATATGTTAAGAGCTTGTGTGATCTATTTCAAAGGTAATTGGGATGATCACCTTCCTCTGATTGAGTTTGCCTACAACAATAGCTACCATTCCAGCATTCAGATGGCCCTTTATGAGGCTTTGTATGGGCGTAGATGTAGGTCTCCTGTTGGTTGGTTTGAAGTAGGTGAAGCAGCTTTGATAGGGCCACATTCAGTCCTTCATGCTATGGAGAAAGTGTAACTCATTAGAGATAGACTTAATACAGCCAAGAGTCGTCAGAAATCTTATGCAGATGTAAGGAGAAGGGAACTAGAAAGGGGTGATGAGATTTGGCAAGAAAGGGAAGCTCAGTCCTACATATGTAGGCCCTTACAAGATCTTGAAAAGTATTGGCAAGGTGGCATATGAGTCAGAATTACGAGCAGACTTAGCAGCAGTGCATCCGGTTTTCCACATCTCACTCTTGAAGAAGTGTGTGGGTGACCCAGCATCTATAGTACCATTCGAGAGAGTGGCGGTGAAAGATAGTCTTTCTTATGAGGATGTACTAGTTGATATTCTTGACCGTCAGGTTAGTAGGTTGAGAAACAAAGAAATCGCTTCGGTCAAGGTTTTGTGGAGGAGTCAGTCCATAGAGGGAGCTACTTAGGAAGCAGAAGCAGCCATAAAAGCCAAGTATCCTCACCTTTTTCCTTCCGATTCCACTCCAGCTTGAGGTAATAGTGCCTCTTCGGTTTTCCAGTCATTCATGCGTAAATTTAGTCTTAGAATCATGTTCCCTCAGTTTGTACTTGCATTTTCAGCGTATTTGCATGTTCTCGGAACTCAATTCGGTCAGAAACTAAATTCTTAGTGATTAGTAGTAGGGTTTGCAACTCTCTCCCTCTATTTCAGCTAGTTTAGTCTTCATTCAAGGATGAATGTTCCCAAGGGGGAGATAATATAACAACCCGTAGCCAAAATAGACCAAAAATCAGTTTTTCAAAAAAATCTGCAGGTGCAATCGATGTGACCATTGACGGACCGTAGCCTTACACACGGTCCGTCCTTCACAACCGTCGATGGGATCAGAGACTCCCAAAAACAAAGCCGGGAAAAATTGGCTAAATCTTGATCGACGGACGGACCTACGGTCCGTTGGTCAGACGACGGTTCGTAGTACGTGATTGTTGATCGAGACCCCCTTCAGCCACTCTATGACAAGGACCACGGGTGACCAGTACGGTTCGTAAGTGGACCAACGATCCGTAGGTCTGACCATAGGTGGGAACTAGCAGCCAGTTAGGGGAGAAATGCAGTAGGGTCAAGTTCAAATGATCATAACTCTTAGAACAAAATGAATTACGGGTTCCATGACATATCAACAGATAGATAATTTAACTATCTTTCCATATCCACCAACCTTCCTAAAAACAGAGCTCTGAGTAAAATGTTATGTCTGTTTTAGTAAAGGCCTGTCCAACAGACCCAACCTACAGACCCAAACGACGGACCGTTGATGGAACGACGGACCATCGATGGAACGACGGACCATCTGTCCAGGTCGTCGTTTGGTCCGACACTAACTTATCCAGGGTTTTTTGGTCTTTTCCCACTTCGTTTAAATATTAAGATACGTCGTTTTGACCCTAAATCATCAGATTTTAGTTAGTTTAAGCCTAGAAACATAACTAAAACTTACCTAAGTCAAAATCATTAATCAAAAGTTAGAAAATTAGAATTAAGAAAGGAGAAAAAGCTCAAAAACCCTAGTTCAAGAACGCAACAAGTTTCCAGCAGTTCCAGCCACGAAATCTAAGTATTTTTCCGTTAATTTCATCACTAGGTATGTGGGATTTCACTGGTGGGTTCCTTTCACCCATTGGGTACCTAGTTTTCAGTCAGTTCTTGATTCTCTTATTATGATTAAACCTAGGGTTTCTAGAACTTTGATAGAACTTCATGAATTTATTATATATATGTTCCAAATCAGATTGTAAAGTTATGATTTAGATTATCGCATGAATTTTAGAACCCTAGCTTTGTATTTCTTTAGTTCTTGAATTACACATGCTAGGTCAGATATTTCAGTTACTTCAGATATACATGCCTCAGTTATTAATGCATCATTATCATATTAAATGTTGCATTCTCAGTTTACAGGTTCAGTTTTGAGCTATCCAGTACTTACAGAAAATACAGACATAATCAGCTAACTACATAAATCAATGGGAGTAGCATAATACCGAGTTGGACTAGCGTTCAGCATACCCAATTAGTCCCAGAACTACTAGCGAAATAGGTTATAAGTCCCCTCTGTGGGCAATCAGTTTATTGATCACGCCAGCATGCCTTTATACCTCTGGCAGGGTATATTGGGCCCTCTCAGTGGGGCGTATACATCAGACTCCATATTTAGCTCATGTGGTTTTATTATCGGTTATTAGTAGCTCCCACAGTTCAGTCAGACTCTCTTGCATTGACCGTTTATTAGTATATTCAATATTCAGTTTAAGCATGTTATAAATTGGTCATTGCATCCAGTTAGTTCAGATTTCAGTATATCATGTTCAGATTATTATACTTGCTTTTGTGCTTGTTCAGTTATGTTTTATTTCAGCTTGATTCTATCCTACATACTCATTACCTTTCAAGTACTGACGCATACGTGCACTACATCTTCTCATGATGTAGGTTCAGGTTCTCAGCATCCAGATCATGCTTAGATCAATTTTTGATCTTCAGTTCAGTAAATTCAGTGGTGAGTCCTCATTCTCCAAGGACAACAGTCATGAGTTTCATTTCAGTCTTTTAGTTATTTAGTTTCAGGTTTTGATAGATTTAGTTGGGGCTTGTCCCAGTATTTATAGTACCGTTTAGAGGATTATTTTAGACATAGTTAGTTTCAGCTTAGTATTGAGTTAATATTTGTCTTTGTATTAAACTCATCAGTTTTCATACATCTCAGTTTTAGCATATGGGTATTCCCCATCTTTTCATTTTAAAATATCTTTATCTTCCGCAACAGTTTATATTCTTTAGTATGCTCATGATCATGCCAGCAGGGTTATCTTGGGATCACTTGTGGTCCTAGGTACCG
This sequence comes from Solanum sitiens, assembly GCA_016801875.1. Taxonomy (NCBI): domain Eukaryota; kingdom Viridiplantae; phylum Streptophyta; class Magnoliopsida; order Solanales; family Solanaceae; genus Solanum; species Solanum sitiens. The sequence goes on along the minus strand of JABWTJ010000065.1, from coordinate 1,213,413 downwards.
TGTCAGCGTCTCGGGGGTAGCTAGGGGCGTGAAAATTTGACAGGACGTTTCCAACCCAAACATGATCGTATACAATTTTAAGACCTCTCACATGAATTTAACCCAAAACTAACACGTAAAACTCAACGAAACATGCCTAGACACACAAGGTCATTTCAAGGCACATCTTTCAAACGTCATGGACGTTCTTGGACGTTTGACCTCAAAACTTTACACAATGCCTATATATACCATAATAACTCATTGAAGGACTTAAAAACATCATGAATCACATATAAACACATAGAACAACATATGAGGCACATAGGTGACTTAGTCGTCGAACGACTTGGTCGTCCCTTGACGTTTGACTTCCAATTCACCTAAACTCTTAGCTGCTGCCTCTATACAATTTTATAGACCATTTTAGTACCTTAGACATTAATGACAACAATGTTAGTATCTAGTTCACCTAAGTCATTTTTGAGATCTTACACGTACGACATTCTTCTCTAACTAAGTCGGCGACCCCGGTCACAAACCTACTCATCTCATCCCTAGGATTAGACACTAATGATGGGTCATATCTAGACAACATTGAGATCTTCAAAGAGTACTGCTCAACACTCATATTGCCTTGCTTGAGATTTATGAATTCCTCTACCTTTACCTCCCTCCTCTCACAGGGAAAGTACTTCCCTAAAAAAACTTCTTTAAATTCTTCCCACTCAATAGGACCCTAATCAATCGGCTTATTATTGTTCCATTGTGTATACCACACTTGAGCAACCTTTCTCACGTGGTACGAAGCTAACTCCACTTTCTCCCTAAAAATCACCCCCATGGCACTCAACACTTTATACACTCCATCTAGGAACTCTTGGGGATCTTCTCCCACCTTAGAGCCAAGAAGATAGGAGGATTCATCCTCATAAAATATCTCAATATAGATGTCATAGTGCTCTCCACAACATTCACTCTAGGCGCAATACCCATGTTCACATGGGTAGTCAAGGGTAAAGTAATTAAAGCCTCTCTAATCTCCCCATTAGTCATTTCCGGGCGAACCACCGAAACATCATTACCTCCTTCCACAATAGGGACTTGAGCATCTCTAGCACCCTGAGCACCTTGAGCACCTTGAGGAACTTGTTCAACTTTCTTAACTTGAAGAGAAATCTCCTTATTCACTTCATTCTCCTCAACTCTCCTAGTCGGTGTCCTCCTCGTATTCATCTCTATAGAAACACAAGGAAAACCATAAGAAAAAAGAACTCATAACTTCTAAATCTCTACGGTACGACACAAGAGTAGAAAAGAAGGGAAACTCTATCGTCCAATAGACTCTCTCCTATAGATGTGTCACAAATCACACCGATGGTCGAGAATCTACTAGACGTGAATGGATGAGACTTTTTGATTCCTAAGACTACTTCCATAACCTATGCTATAATACAAAACTAGTCACATCCCTAGAGCATACCCTAGAAGATATGGTACTCTCGGAGTGCAACCAACATACTTGACCTCTTGGAGGTCTCATACATGCTCTTTCGCATCATTCATCGCATATACATATATGAAAAGTAGTGCGAAATTAAAACTTTTCACAAAACATTCTAATAGTCTTTCAAAATATCTTTCATATGAAATAAAAGGAACTAAGTATCATATCATCAAATCTTAGACTCACGAATATACTTGGGACACGGCCCATACAATCGAATATAATACTATATGTCTATTACAATACTTCAATATAAAGGAGCTCTAAAGACATCTATGCCTTCGAGTAAAGTGAGGACATACTTTAACTTGCTTGAACGATCCTATAATCCAAGCCTTCGCCTCATATATCACCTTCACCTATGAATCACTTTATAGATAGATAAAATATGGAATTAGTACAACCACATGTACTAAGTATGGTGTAATGCATAAAAATCATGAAAACAGACATTATTTGAAAATATGCTCTTTTTGATTTTAATATCATAATAATAGCATAAGAATTTAACACCATAGAAATACATAATATATCACATAACCAATTTATCACAATTTTTGAGAAACCTTATAGTAAACTCCTTCACTATTATAGTGAAGCTTATCAACTTCACCTTAGACACCTTCTAGCATGTAATTCCCCCACTAAAAGATATCCTAAGACTCACTTAAGTAAGACAAAGAGAGACCTCCCATACACCCTCTCTATTAACACCTAAATGATCCTTAAGACCACCTGTAATGAGACACACACAATTACAATACACCGAACACAATATAACATATATGGTATGACATTCACCTCACTAAGGTTATCGAAAGACTTACTTAAGTACTTCTAGAAGAGAACGCCCATACACCCTCTTGAATATTACCTAAATAATCCTTAATACTAACTAAGATTAGATCATGCCTACTTAATAACTCAACATTCCTAACTAGAGTCATTCTCAAGATTTCCCTAGGTAAGACATGAATATATCATCCTTTATGTCCCCTTCACACTTTTACTAGGAAATCGTTAGACTTACTCAAGACTAGGTATTCATTCATTTACATACTTCTTATCATAAGCCATTACTTCATTAGTTCATTAAGAGGCATTCATCACGTAAAGGGCATTCAAGTAATGGTCTTGGAGAAGACCTAGGGACTCACTAACTAACATCTTCAAAGCCTAAGGGTGCAATGTCTAGGTAGCGTCCCATACCACCGGCTAAACTTCATAGACTTCTCAAATACTAGTAGGTATCCCATATGATGAGAATAGGAAATAACCGACATAGACCATGGTAGCAAAGCATGGACTCCGGAGTGGTAACCTACTCCTATGGAGGGTGTTCTACTTGCCAATGGTAAAACTTGGACACATCCCATGTAGGCATATGATTAAGGAATATGAAGGGCTTACTTTGCACTCTAGCCTCATAATTTAACCAGAGCTACTTCGCTTACCATAATCACTCGGTTCTAGCCTTTGTTCTCATATAGTAATTCATATTAAGGATTACATGAAGAGGTTCCATATCTAGTTCATAACCCAATCACATTCACCCTACCAAAGAGGTATCCTAGGACTGACTTGGAAAGGCGACGAAGATAGCTTAATGACTTTATTAAGGATGAGATGATGTCATTCAAGACAACCAACCTTAAGTCCATCATTCATTACAAGAAGGATACCATTACTGCTTTCGACTTCAAGGTTCATAACCTTACCACTAGGTTTAAGGTTTCACATAAAGGACCCTCTTAGCAACATTCAAGGTCTCATGTCATTCATACATACAAGACTAAGAGGATTTAGCATCCTAATTCAAGACATCTCATATTCACATTGATACATGTATCAAGTAAGGGACACAAGTCTACCACACAAGACACACCAAGACTTCACTTTATCACATATAGCATATCATATTAGAAGCACATAGGAATAACCATTATCATCTTTAAGTCATCCTATACACTACTATTGATCATCAATATAACCATCATAGACTCATATAGCCAAGTAGGAATAATCATACATCAACTCTAAGACTACACACATAAAGACATAGTTATAGTATAACATGATCACCTAATATCAATATAAGAACACATACTTTCACATTACTTAACATGTAAGTAGATATGATCATACTTCACATAATAAACTACACAAATCATCATAATACTTCAAGTAGTTGCCGATAAGGCCATGATCATAATAATGCATAAAGTAACGCTAACAAGGCCACATCATTAACATAGAACTACCACCATAAGTGGAACATACCAATCACAACATAATTCAAGAGCTACATTACATAAAATAAAGATAATTAGGGCAGCGTACCACCAATTCATTCTCTCCACTTCAATCTTTAGCTAAATCATCCAATTCAATGCCAATAGGCCCTTACCCATGGCTATGATCATCAATTCAATGCAAAAACCATAATATTCAATGAATATAAATCAATTCAATATAGATTTATTAATCTAATACGGCCTATACATCAATTGAATACAATTATTACATCATTCAATAGCCCATAGAAAACTACACTAGAATTCAGAAACATTCAGACAATATCAAGTCAACCACAAAGTAGTCAAAATCTAGGTTTCATGAATTACATGGCTTCATAGGTCAATTATGTTAAAATAATCTAATTAACATCAATATAATCAATATGTAATGATTCAAAACCTTTAATGCAAGAACCCAGGGATAGATCATAAAATTGGATAAGTTCATCTTTAGAAAACTTTAGAAATCTCTTTGAGTTTTGGGCTCCTTGATGAATAGAGTTTCAAGGATCAAAAACCATACCTCAATGATTTTAATCCATGAAATTGATTAAGAATCACCACTCAAATCTCCAATCCAAGCTCTTCCTTGAGTTTTGGCTTCAACGGAGTTCTAGAGAATTTCTTAGAGAATTTGGGTTTCGATTTTTAAGAATGAATTCATCTAGGCATTTAGGACTTATATAGTTGTTTTAAATACCCATAATACCCTTAAGTAACGTCCCAAACTCTTATTTGGACGTTGGGTGAATTTACAAATTCACCCTTGCAACTCACAGTGAACCTGCGAAAATGCAGGCCCATCCACGATTGGTCCACCGACTAACCGTCTCCCCACCAGCGGACCGTCTTGCTGGTCCGTGGTTTGGGTATGATATTGTTCCTTGGATGGACATCTTCCCAACGTCTAAGTCCTGACGAATGACTCCCATTGATGGGGCGTTGACTGGACAACGAGTCGTCTGTTGCCTTCGTCGTTTGGGACTATTTTTGGCAATCTCTTCTCTTGAGAAGTGTCCTTCCTCAAGGACCCTTATTTTGTCCTTGGGGACTTTTTACCGGACGTTTCCAACATGAATATGTTCGTATATGGTTTTAGGACATCTCACATTAATTTCATCCAAAACGAACACATAAAACTTGACTAAACATGCTTAGACACACAAGGTCGTTTCAAGGTAAACTTTTTGAATGTCATGGACGTTTAACCCGCAAACTTCATGAAACTTTACACACTGACTATATACACCATTATAACTTATATAAGGACCTCATAAGCTCATGAAACACACATATAGGCACATAGGTGACTTGGTCATCGAATGTCTGAGTCGTTTCTTGTCGTTTGACTTCTAATGCACCTAATACTTTAGACACTGCCTCATTACCACATTTTAGGACCTAACCCTCATGAAAAACATGTTAGGCTCTAGATTCACCTAAGTCATTTTCGAGGTATTACAATCTCCCCCACTTGGACAACATTCATCCTCGATTGACACTTGCCGCTCTCCGAAAACTTCCAAGAATAGAGATTCAACTAGAAGCTCCAAACCATATCACATAACACCTTATTCAATACAAACATCTACAAGAAACATCACTTTCACAAAATCAAGAGATTCACATCACAACAAGAAATTAGAATAAATTCTACAACTCATCATGCTATAAAACTCACATTCTTTATTTTAAGCAAAAACTCATTGCATATTCATTATCATGCTCATATACATCAGTTCTAACCACATTACAATAATTTTTAACCAAAGAATGAATTAGTCATTTTTTGCAAAATCTTACAGTGAGCACGCAGCCTTACAGTGAATTTTGCAACATTTTTCAAAAATGCAACTTTTAGGGAATGGATGACAGAAACATGCAAATATGCAATATCAAACCCTATAAACACATTCTACAACATAATCATCACTTCATAAAATACACAATACAAGGAATCAATGAAATTCAATTCCAACAAGACTCCTAAACACCATGCACATGCAACATGCTTTTATAACCATCTAGCCTATCTACTAACCATACTCCCCCGCATAGAAAGAACTCATAACTCAAAGAGAATACAAGAACTTACAATTCTCATCATCACCCTCATCCGGCTTTGCTCCTCAAGTCCGGAGTGCATAGAATCGCCTCTTCTTTTGAGCATCATCTTTCGGAACATTAGGAGCAACTTGCTTACCATCTTTAGTAGGACAACCCATCACTTTGTGTCCATATTTACCACATTACCCAATAGGAATTCCCCATAGTGCCTCTTTACACAAGTAGCACATTTAGGCTTTCCATTTTGAGAACCACCTCATTTCTCAAATTTCACCTTAGCACCCCTAGGTTCTTCTTGAGTTCAGAAACCTTGTTCTTGAACCTAGGTTGACTTTGATCACTTGAACCACTTCTCTTCAAGTTTCTAGCAATCCTACTAAGTTTAGACTCCTCAATTGATTGAGCATACACCATGAGTCTAGATAGAGTCATATCATCATGTAGCATGGCCGTACGACATTCTTCTCTCACTAAGTCGGTGACCCCAGCCACAAACCTACTCATCTCATCCCTAGGACTAGTCACTAAGGATGGGGCATATCTAAACAACATTGAGAACTTCAAAGAGTACTCCTCAACACTCATATTTCCTTGCTTGAGATTGATGAACTACTCTACCTTTACCTCCCTCCTCTCACGGGGAAAGTACATTCCTAGAAAAGCTTCTTTAAATTCTTCCAACTCAATAGGACCCGAATCAACCGGCCTATTATCCTTCCATTGAGTATACCACACTTGAGAAACCTCCCTCAATTGGTACGAAGATAACTCCGCCTTCTCCCTAGAAGTCACCCCCATGGCAGTCAACACCTTATACACTCCATCTAGGAACTCTTGGGGATCTTCTCCCACCTTAGAGCCAAGAAAGTTAGTAGGATTCATCCTCACAAAATCTCTCAATCTAGATTTCATAGTTCTCTCCACAACATTCACTCTAGACGCAATACCCATATTCACATAGGTAGTCAAAGCTCAGGCTAAAGTAATTAAGGACTCTCTAATCTCCCCATAAGTCATTTCTGGGGAGCCACCGAAACATCATTACCTCCTTCCACAATAGGGACTTGAGAATCTCTAGCACCCTGAGCACCTTGAGGAACTTTCTCAACTTGAAGACGAATCTCCTCATTCGCATCATTCTCCTCAACTCTTTTAACCGGTGTCCTCTTCGTATTCATCTCCATAGGAACACAAGGAAAACCATAAGATAAAAGAACTCATAACTTCTAAATCTCTACGGTACAACATAGGAGTTGAAAAAAAGGTAAACTCTATCGTCCTATAACCTATCTCCCATAGATGTGTTGCGACTCACACCGATGGTAGAGACTCTACTAGACCTGACTTGATGAGACTTTTTGATTCCTAAGACTACTTCCATAACCTATGCTCTAATACCAAGCTAGTTAAATCCCGAGAGCGTACCCTAGAAGATATGGCACTCTCGTAGTGTAACCGGCATACTTGACCTCTCGGAGGTCTCATACAAGCCCTTTCGCATCATTCATCGCATATACATATATGAAAAGTAGTGCGGAATTAAAACTTTTCACAAAACATTCTAATAGTCTTTCAAAATATCTTTCATATGAAATCAAAGGAAATAAGTCTCATATCATCAAATCTTAGACTCACGAATATACTTGGGACATGGCACATACAATCAAAATATAATAATATATATCTATTACAATACTTCAACATAAAGGAACTCTAAAGATATCTATGCCCTCGAGTCAAGTGACGACATACTTCAACTTGCTTGAACGATCCTATAATCAAAGCCTTTGCCTCTGATAGCACCTTCACCTATGAATCACTTTAGAGATAGATAAAATATGGAATTAGTACAACCACATGTACTAAGTATGGCGTAATGCATAAAAATCATGAAAATGGACATTATCTGGAAATATGCTCTTTTTGATTTAAATATCATAATAATAGATTAATATCTACATTTAACACAGTAGAAATACATAATATATCACATAAGCAATGTATCACAATTTTGAAGAAACCTTACAGTAAACTAATTCGCTGTTACAGTGAACTCCTTCACTGTTACTAGGAAGTTTCTAACTTTCACATTAGACACCTCCTAGCATGTAGTTCCCCCACTAAAAGCTATCCTAAGACTCTCTTAAGTACGATAAAGAGAGACCTCCCATACACCCTCTCTAGGAACACCAAATGATCCTTAAGACCACCTATAATGAGACACACACACTTACAATACACCCAACACAATGTAACATATATGGTATGACATTCACCTCACTAAGGTTATCGAAAAACTTACTTAAGTACTTCTAGAAGAGAACGCCCATGCACCCTCTTGAAGATTACCTAAATAATCCTTAAGACTACCCAATATTAGATCATGCCTACTTAATAACTCAACATTCCTAACTAGAGTCATTCTCAAGATTTCCCTAGGTAAGACATGAAGAGATCATCCTTTATGCCCCCTTCACACTTTAACTAGGAAATCCTTAGACTTAATCTAGATTAGGTATTCCTTCATTTACATGCTTCCTATAATAAGTCATTACTTCAATAGTTCATTAAGAGAAATTCATCAAGTATAGGACATTCAAGTAATGGTCTTGGAGAAAACCTAGGACTCACTAACTAACATATTCAAAGCCTAAGGGTGCAATGTCTAGGTAGCGTCCCATACCACCACTAAACTTCATAGACTTCTCAAATACTAGTAGGTATTCCATATGATGAGAATAGGCAATAACTGACATAGACCATGCTAGAAAACCATGGAATCCGGAGCGGTAACCTACTCCGATGGAGGGTGTTCTACTTGCCAATGGTAAAACTTGGACAAATCCCATGTAGGAACATGGTTAAAGAATATGAAGGGCTTACTTTGCACTCTAGCCTCATAATTTAACTAGATCTATTTCCCTTACCATGATCACTCGGTGCTAGCCTTTGTTCTCATAGAGTAACTCACATTAAGGATCACATAAAGAGGTTCCATATCCAGTTCATCACCCAATCACATTCACCCTACCAAAGAGGTCTCCTAGGGCTGCCTTGGAATGGCAACGAATATAGCTTAATGAATTTCCTAATGATGATATGATTTCTTTCCAGACAACCAACATTAAGTCCGTCATTCATTACAAGAAGGATACCATTACTGCTTTCAACTTCAAGGTTCATAACCTTACCACTAGGTTTAAGGTTTCACATAAAGGACCCTTTTAGAAACATTGAAGGTATCATGTCACTCATACATACAATACTAAGAGGCTTTAGCATCCTAAGACAAGACATCTCATATTCACATTCATACATGTATCAAGTAAGGGACACAAGTCTACCACACAAGACACACAAAGACTTCACTTTATCACATATAGCATATCATACTAGAAGCACATTGGAATAACCATTATCATCTTTAAGTCATCCTTTAAACTACTATAACATCATCAATATAATCATCATAGATTCATATAGCCAAGTAGGAATAATCATACATCAACTCTAAGACTACACACATAAAGACATAGTCATAGTCTAACATGATCACCTAATATCAATAGAAGAACACATATTTTAACATTACTTAACATGTAGGTAGATATGATCATACTTCACATAATCAACTACACAATTCATCATAATACTTCAAGTAGTTGCCGACAAGGCCATGATCATCATAATACATAAAGTAACGCCGACAAGGCCACATCATTCACATAGCTCCGCCACCATAAGTGGAACATACCAATCACAAAATATTTAAAGAGATAAATTACATAAAATAAATACAATTGATGCAGAGTACCACCAATACATTCTCTCCACTTTAATCCTAAGCTAAATCATTCAATTCAATACCAATAGGTCCTTACCCATGGCCATGATCATCAATTCAATACAAAAACCATAATACTCAATGAAAATAGGTCAATTCAATATATATTTATCAATATAAGACAGCCTATAAATCAATTGAATATAATTATTACATCATTCAATCGCCTATGGAAAACTACACTAGAATTCATAAGCATTAAGACAATATCAAGTCAACCACAAAGTAGTCAAAATCGAGGGTTCATGAATTACATGGGTTCATAGGTCAATTATGTTGAAATCATCTAATTAACATAAATATAATCAATATATAATGATTTAAAACCTTTAATCAAAGAACCCAGGGATAGATCATAAAATTGGATAAGTTCATATTTAGAAAACGTTAGAAATCTCTTTGAATTTTGGGATTCTTGATGAATAGAGTTTCAAGGATCAAAATCTATACCTAACTGATGTTAATCCAAGAAGTTTATGAATAATAACCACTCAAATCTCCAATCCAAGCTCTTCCTTGAGTTTTTGCTTCTATGGAGTTCTAGAGAATTTCTTAGAGAATTTGGGTTTTGATTTTGAAGAATGAATTCATCTAGGTATTTAGTTCTTATATAGGTGTTTAAAATACCCAAAATACCCTTAATTAACCACTCAAACTCTTATTTAGACGTTGGATGAATTTACCAATTCACCCTTGCAACTTACACTGAACCTTCGAAAATGCAGGCCCATCCACGATAGGTCCATCGATGGACCGTCTCATCACCAACGGACCGTCCTGCTGGTTCGTGGTTTGGGTCTGAGACTGGTCCTGTGATGGAAATCTTACCCACTCCTAATTCCTTACCAACGAATCCCATCAACGGGGCGTCGACTGGCCAATGAGTCGTCTACTGCCTCCGTTGTTTGGGACTGTTTTGGGCAGTCTTGGCTCCTGAGAAGAGTCCTTCCTCAAGGACCTTTAGTTAGTGCTTGGGGACTTTTGATCGAACGTTTCCAACATTAATCTCTACGTATACAAGTTTAGGACCTCTCACATTAATTTCATCCAAAACTAACACATAAAACTCGACTAAATATGTTTAGACACACAAGGTCGTTTCAAGGCAAACCTTTCGAACGTCATGGACGTTCTTGGATGTTTGACCTCCAAACTTCATGAAACTTGACACACTTACTATATACACCACTATAACTCATATAAGTACCTTATAATCACATTAAATACACATATAGGCACATAACCACATATGAGGCACATAGGTGACTTAGTCGTCGAACGTCTTAGTCGTCCCTTGACTTTTGACTTCCAGTGCACCTAATACTTTAGACACTGCCACATTACCACATTATAGACCACTTAAGGACATTAGACCCTCATGAAAAACATGTTAGGCTCTAGATTCACCTAAGTCATTTCATGGTATTACAGTTGATCACAATTGTTATGATGTTATGTGATGTAAAGACAATGCTTATGGTCTCTTTGCTAGTTTACTTAGCTTATGTGGGGTTATAGGTCTTCACATATACATTGAACTAGTTGACTTGAATTGGTATTGTGAGTAGGGTCTTGTAATGTACTGATGAAATGTACTTTAAACATGAAATGTCAATTGGGGCTTCATTTTGATGTACTCTTGAATATGAATATGGATATGGTTCATTGTTGTTATATAATGGACGTTTATATGTTCTTTGAATGTGCATAAAGGTTTTCAAGTTAACTTAGCATGCATTTACACCAAATGTCCTTATGTGCATGATACTAAATATTTTACTTGCATATGTTTCGAGACTTAGTACATGGTGTTTTTACTAACCCATATCCTCTCTATTTCTACAATAATGTAGGTTTGGTCCATTGAAGGGTTTCAATGCAAACTTTCAAGAAGCTTGGATAGATTCCGATGTTGGTGAGTCCTCAAGTCTGAGGACAAAGCCTATCTATCTAGTTCTTGTTATTTGATTATGTGTAAAGACATTGTTCTATTTCCTATCTTGTAAAGACTGTTGTAATGTCTATATGAGACATATTATAATGTTGTAAGGTCTATGTCCCTAATATTGTACTCTTATGTTAAATTATGGTGTGAGACAAATGTAGTGTATTTTCGATATAAGAGTAGTCTAAGTGAACTTCAAAGTAAAGTTTTAATTTTCCGTATTTTTATTTACCTATGAAAAGAAATGATGTATGCTAAGGTATAGTCTAAGGACTTTTTGAGGACGAAGACACCGGTTACGTCTAGGGGATGATCCTTGGTCGTGCCAGAGTCTTTACCCCTTGAAAGTGTTTGAAGTGCTTTAGTGTCATTCGAGGACGAATATTTTCCAAGTAGGGGAGTTTTTTAAGACCCCAAAATGAAATAGGATGCACTAAAGCTTCATATGTATTTTATGAATTGCTAACTTGTTTGTTATGTGTTAAAATGAGTTTATAGGGTAGTTTGGTTGTGTTTGAGGTCACACATCAAGGAACGACCAAGTCGTTCGGAGACTTGTTGTTTGTGTGCTAGTGTGTTCTTATGTGTTTTGGGTCAAGTTAGTGTGTTCTTTGAGGCCTAAGTCATTTGGAGATGACTAATATTTATAGAACATCAATTTTAAGGGTTTAACATCCGGGTACAAATCCCCAAGGAACCACAAGGGGACCTTGAGGAGGACCCCATCTCTTGGCCAAGAAGCTGCCATGCAGCATGATTCACGACTCAAAACGATGGCTCATCAAAGAATTGACGGACCGTCGGTCTTGGGCGTATATCAGGCCTGAATTTTTGAGCCTCTGACCAAAACCACGGACCTCATTGACAGGGCGTGGATCAGACCATGGTCCGTGGTCTGGTAGGCGTCAATCGCACCTGCAACCTGCATTTCAATTCAGCCAAGGTGGGGGAGAATAAGTAAATTCACCCCAAGTCTTTTAAAGGGTAGAGTAGGTTATTTTGTGTTTATTTAGGTATTTTAAGAGTTTAATTAGAATTCATTATTCATTTTTCCTAAAATCATAACCCTTCCCTCCTAAAAGAATTATCTCAAAAACTCCATGGAAGCTCAAGGTCAAGATCGAGCTAGGTTTAAGGATTTCAATGGAGTTCTTCTTCAATTCTCATGGGATTTCTTATAATAAGGTATGGGAGTTATTTATCTAAGGTTAGCTATCACCTTAGAATCAAATTAAAAAAGATTTCAAAGATTTCAAAGTTTATGAAAAAGTCTAATTTCTACTCTAATTCAAGGGTTCTCGCATGAAACGATTTCAAATCATTAGGTATGATGTTATTGATATTATATTGAAGTTTTACAATGAAAATCTTCATCAACCCTTTATCTTCACAAAATTCCTAAATTTGGTTATGAATTGGGTTTATTGATTATGATCTAATGTTGAAGGTACTGTGATTAGAATGAGTTGTGTAGTTGATTCCCATTCTTAATTATGCTATTATATTGTAAATTGTTGGAGATGTTAAGGAATGGTGATCTTAGGTATTGGAAGAGGGTAAGTTTACCTAATTCCCTTACTAATGTAAAATTTATAATTGAATTTCTCTTTTCTGGTATGGTTCACTTATAGTGGTGGTGCTTACTTGTTTTATATGATATGATCATGGCCTTGTCGACATTATTATGTGAATTGTAGTAGTATCATGTGATGGTATATATAAATGTATAAAGTTAAGGATAATTTCATATATGTGTAATCTTGTATAATGTAAA